>JADMLL010000001.1:2110803-2674870 GCA_016920875.1 Columbicola columbae | reverse complement strand
AACTACAATACTGTTAAAAGCGAAAGTGCTCACCGGAGAAGGCGAGTACCAATCAATAAGCGGATGAACGTTACACGGGAGTTAGACATTTTTGATCGTCAAATCACGAACCAGCGAATAATTCTTACCTCGTGTAATCGTATGCAATTGTATTGTAGTCATACTGTAGAAAATGCTATATTTATACAGAGTCGAACTCTCGTGCATCAAGTGCAGTCTTTGTCAGCGCACTACACTGCCGCTTAGTAAGTTAACACAGACACTAACCTCTGCTTTGAGCAGGTTTATAAAGAGTATATACGAATATGAGTTCGTCAATTCGAGAAGTACTAAGACAAGCACTAACTATAATACTATTTGTCGGAATCAGGTAAGAATTTGAATGAACGTATGAGTCTAAACAGGCAAAGTAAACTTTGAATTCCGAGCTAACAAAAAATAAAGCTATATTAACAACATCAAATGCTGAAACCCCCGCATTCATCCATCTAATATCATTTTCAAGGTCCATTCCAAGATTACAAAAAGCAGTCGCGCCTATCAAAAAATCAGATCCCAAATAAAGGAATAAAAAAGAAAAATTTCTCATTTCTTTAGAAAGTAATTCAGTTTAAATAAGCTATTATGGGGAGATATTACTTGTACAAGATATATTTTCTTTTATTTTTTACAAAATTTTATGATAGTAACCGACGTCAGAATTTGAGTTATGTTGATTCTATCGTTTCCCTTTCGACCAATACCAAAAGGATTTTCAATTTTAGTTTTCCCGTCAAGAGGGTAGAAGGGTGAAAAAGAAGAGGAAGGGAAAATAAAGACTTTTCCTCTGTTTTCCTTCGGAACAACAACAAAAAAAGAAATTTAGTTTTCCCCATTTCCTTCGGGTCTTTTGAAGGAGAGCATGCAATCTCTGTTCTAAAATTTTTTTTAGGTTTCAAACCTCTGAAATCTTTGTCTCTCCTGGAATGACGTACCTTTCCTTACAATCACCTAATGAATTCTTGTGATGTTTCGAGAATTTTTTTCTCCAAGCTAACTGCATGTTTTCTCTAAGCGAAATATTAGGTACTTGTACTGACTTTAAAGGGGCTTGGTACTCAGGGAACAGACCAGTGTCTCAACCCCAGGAATAGGATAATGGATGTGACTGGAGGTACAGTCTTAGGGTAGGATAAGTGAAAGTCAAGAACAAAATAGTAATAATTTTAGAATAGTAAGGAATAGGATGAGGCAGACCGAGAGCAGAGAGGAGAGAATGGAAGGAAAGAAGAGACAATAATAATAAAGAAGAAGAAGAAAGTGATGGGGATATGATAAGAAAAATACAGAGCTTAAAAGACAAATAGAAGAATGAAAGAGAAGAAAATAAAGAATGAAAAGTGTAACAAGAGCGAGAGTGAAAGTATAACAAATAATTAATCAAAATTTAAAGAGAATAACGAACATCTCCTGAAAGAAAAAAATGGGGCACCAAGAGAGAGAAAGAGGAAAGAGTAAAGGAAGTAGAAAGAATTCTAATGGGAAATTTAGAAATTGAGTTGAAGAGACTAATGACATTAATTTCGAGGGCTTTTTAGAAAATTTTTTTCGAAAACACTTTCCTTCCTTCCATCCATCCTTCTAGTTAAGTCAACTCGTCTAGAGCTAATTAACCGAATTAAATGTCTTCTTCATTTTTATTAGGCGGTGTTGGCAATTTGTATTTTTATTTTGTTCCACTCCTCCTCCTCTCTCCTAACTTTCCTCGCCCAGGAAACAAGGCAGCAGGAGCAGCAGCGACAGCGGCAGAGGTGGCGGAGAAAACAAATTGTAATTCGTTATTCCCTTTTTGGTGGTTTCCTCATTTTCGCGGCTCATTTCCCTCTCAACAAAAGATCCAACGATGGCACGACGGAAACGTTAATCAGGAGTCGGAATCACAGTTGGCAGCTCTGACTCCTTTACAAGCTTTAGAAAATAAGGTCTTTGAATTTGTTTCCCGAAATCTAATCTCCTTACCAGAAATTCCCGAGTTTAAGCTCCTTGGTGAGCTCTAATGGAAGGTATTCGAGAGGAGGGAAATCGTGTGGTGACAGTCAACAGGATTTGACGAAACTTATTGAAGTTGTTTTAGGGAAAGAGTAACACCGGATAAAATATGTTGAGGGGTCTGGTGAGCTAGAGTTTATAGCACTAGTCTGTCATCCCAAGGGTCGTGGACTCAAATCTCACACGAGCTGAAAATTATCCAGCCTGTTTTTCCTCACTTATTTATCAACAATGTTTCCCCTCAATTGATTTACTATTCCTTTGCCAAAAAATTTCCTACAGAGCTTACAACCTTGGCTGTATCGCTTAATCAGCAGTAGCCTCTAACATAAGATAGCTGACTCACAATTAAACATATTTAAACTCGCATAAACTCGCTCCTACAGGTGAACTATGAGGAGATGGACAGAAGTAGAGGACGAAACTAAAAATTTGAAACGTAAAATACTTAGGAAGGTTGAAAAAAAAGAATCGAAGGGCCAGAAAATAAATTCAAAACTAGGAGAACAAACTGTAAAATGAAAAAAAAAAGATTCACCATCGTGTTCGTTCATTTTTGGTTTCCAACCAAAGCCCTCTACATAAGCTCATCTTCCAACTAATACTGAAACATCTGATTATAACACATTTACTGGAAGCTTTTTGTCACACATCACTTCGTGTCCTGTAGACCAGTCACAAAACCTTACCGAAACACCTAAAAAACAAACGAAAGTCTTTTTCCTCTTTCACCTTCCCCCTGTCGCCTTCTTTTTCACTCACAGAGAAACAATAAAAAGGTGAAAAAAATGAAGAAAGTAAAAAGAAAATAGAAAACTCAATCCAGAGAAAGAAAGTGAGAACTAACCGAAATATCTTGTAGGAACAAAGTGAGGAGCTAAGTTAATTCTTTTAATGAAATTAAGTTTTATGTTGTTCCGGAACTTTTTTTTTAAGTTTACCGGCTTCAATTTCTCTCTCTCTGAGAAAAAGAAGAAAATAAAAGTGTAAACAAAACTAAAATTATGGAAAAGAAACCCAGAAAAAAAGTTTTCGGAAAAGGAAGAAAGAATTGGGAGGAAAACCTTATAATACCCTCAACCGGTAAACTTTAAAAATTTCTCCGGTTTTATACTTTTTTATAAAAGTTATTTCATTTCCTGTCTTAGTTGTTGTTACTATCAATCCCTTTAACCATCCTCTCTAGAGGATTGAACGAAAGTCGTCGGTGTAGTGACTTTGTTAGATGTAAAAATTCGGAACAAGATAAATAATTAATTAAATTTAAATTAAATTAAAATTTAAATATTAATTCGGAATAAGATGAAGCTAACAGATGGCGCGCGGATATGACTACCCGATTTTACGTGCAATAGGCGGTGTGGACTTGTTAATGGTATTTTGTGTGAAGTTATAATTGTTATTCCTATAATTATAAATCAGTACATTGTTTGCAAGTATTTGATATATCGGAATTAAACATTATTACCCTTCTCTCGGGTCAGTGCACTGTGAACAGAAAATTCTGTGTAGCAATTAATGAAAGAAGACACAAAACGTGAGGAGAGAGGCTAATACAAGTTTGTTATTTTAAATTAGACTAGATACTGGTACCCCACTCCCTCTCATCACTATACAGAAGACTTGATTCTGTTTCGTTTTGCATTATTACTTTGCAGAAAACAATCCCGACACTCACTCTCATCAAAGTGAAGCACATACACGCTCACGGCAAATAATTGTTCACGACATCTTTATATCAATATCATCTAAAAACTGTTAAAACTTTTTAATAATTTTTTTTCTTTTTATCTTTTAGGTGAGCGAACTGTTCAGCAAAAAGCTTTCGATATGAGATTTTCAATTCCAAGCTTCGGCTAGAAAGGTCAGAAATTAAAAACAAAAATTTTTTTATCTCAGTGTTTCCCTTTTCGCTTCTGGGTTCATTATTACGAATCCTTAACTTTTATTTCTTTGTTTGGCAAAAAAAGCTCACTTCACAAAAAAGAAAACACAAGGGTGAGTGGATGGGGGTGGTGGGAAGGGTCGAACTTTTTATGACAAGCCTCGAAAGAAGAAGAAAAAAAATCCTCCAAGATTTATGAACATTTCATTGTCAAGATTCTAAACTAAACCTTTCCGTCACGCTTAATCCTCTGACATTTCCAGAAAGAAGGAGAAAAATAAAAGAGGCCAGAATATGAGAGGAAGGGAGAGTGGAAGTGGTGGGGAGGCTCAGGGACGGGTAGGAGGAAGCGGAAGAAAGAAGCTGCCAACAACCTCGACATCTCGGCTGTAAGGTCTAAAAACTCAAAGGAGAGAGAGATAGTTGTTAAACATCATCTGAGTTTGTTAGCTCTCTCTCTCGCTTCTTTTGCTGTTGGTGATAGGGGAGGCAATGGAAAATCAAACTTCCGGTTTCCCGCCCGCCTACTTTTCGTTAACTTTTCCGGTTCCTCTAAACGAAATTAACCTTTTAGTGTGTTTTTCTTTTCTTTTCTTTGGAGTATCTTCTTTTTTTCACAAAAAGGCAATTAAGAAATAGTTGATTCCTTGCTTCTTCTTTTGCCTCCTCCTTCTCCTCTCTCTTTTCTAGTTTCTCCTCTTTCCACCCGTCCAACCCATTATCCAAATCTCTTTTTTTTCTTGGTATTGGGGTCTACAGACGATAGTAAAAGCTTCTTTTCTTTTTGCCTTTTTGTTAAATGGAATTTTTTCTTCTCTCTTCCTCTCTCTCTTTTTTATCTTCTCGCCTTTCTTGTCTTCTTCTCTTTCCATTTCCATCTTCCTCACAACCAATTCAAATCAAGATTTGTGGTAAGGATTTTAACTCCTTTCAAGAAAAATTTTCATTTTTTTTGATATTTCGAATATCATTCTGAATAAGCTATCTTCAACTCAGATGTAAAATTTTTTGTTTGGAAGAGGGAAAGTTATGAAAAAACAAGATGGCGGGAGTCGTGACTTTCTTTTTATTCGTTATTCAGAAAAGGGAAAGGATTCCCTGGATCCCATCTTAACCCATCAATATGAGGAAATGTGTTTGGGAAGATGGCCTTTCGTGAATTTCCACCACCGCCGCCTCCTCTTCGTTTTTTTCCTTTTTCGTCTCCTCCCTGGGGTTTTGAATAATTTCTTCTTTTTCTGGGAGATGGAAAAGGGTTTGAGAAGGGAAAATTATGGTTTGAAACTCAATTTGTTTCTTTTCTAAGGTCCGGAATTTTTGTTTATGTTCTTCTGGGGCAGCTCCAAATGTCATATTTGTGTAACAAGTTTCTGTCTTTAGGTGTTATACAGTGGCAAAATGTTAACTCAGTTAGAATTTCATAATATTTTGTCTTAGACACATGGTTACCCTCGTTTTGGTTTTCCCGAGCTTGACTTTTGCTGACTACATCAAAACCTCTAACCAGTTTAAATCCGTTTTCAGCCGCTTAACACGCCATATCCAGTTTTCTCGACATTTTCAACTTGTTCGAGTCTTCTCCTCGATTCATTTTCCTTCTTTATTCTCGGTCTAATTAAACTTAACTTTCTTGTGTCTTTGATTGAAGATTTAGTTAGCTGAAGGTCAGTCTCTCTCTCATGAATGCCCCCTCCTATCAAACGGTCCCAATCCGTCGTATTATGTTTTACTTGAATCGTTTTTAGCCTTCTGGAATCGCCATTAAAATGATAATAGGAAGAAGGAGGAGAGGCAAAAGGCAAGAAGAAGAACTAAAGAGAGAAAGAGAGCATTAACGGTTTAATTTGATAAGTTGGAAAAGATCGGGGTTTCCACCAATGCCGCCATTTAAATGGCAGAACCTTAAAAGCAGAAAAGCAATTAAACAAGAAAATTTTTCCTTTGTTAACTTCCTCCTTCTGGCGTTCCACTCCTACCTTCTACTAAAAGCTCGTTTAAATCACCAAAAAGACTTAATTTATTGAGAGGGAGGGAAAGTAGAAAGGTTGAGGAGGAAAAGGAGATCCCAATTAAATAATCTTTGAAAGGTTTTTTGACGGAGAGGAAGACAAAGCAGAAGAAAATGAAGGAGGAAGAGGAGGAGGAAGTCACAAAAAGTATTTTTTCAATAGGAGAAAGTTTGATTTAAATTAATGAGTTGCGTAGAAAACCGTTGAGTGAGGTCGGAGAGAAGAGGAGGGATGGTGAGGGAGGTTTAAACCAAAAGGAAGAGTTGCTCAAAACAAGTATGCTGAGAAATTTTCAAAGTTTTGAACACTTTAAACAGGCAAAATCTCATCAAGGTCAAAGAACGAAAGAAAGAAAGAACATCCGTCGAGAAAAGGATGCTTTTCTCTTTCATCTTTTTCTTCCAATTTCTTTCCTTCCTCCTCATCTTTAACCTTTTGAATCTTCCTTTCGATCCTGGTGTCAGATTCACCCACCAAACCATCATTTTCGTTAACCGATTCTCATGTTTTTTTAAGCAATTTCCTGTTGGTTTAGGTTCGTTGTATTCTCCTCTTATCTCTGCCTCTCTTATTGTTATACTAACGTTAGAAATGACTATAGATTTCATATTTTAATCATACAGTATTGTTTTTTCTTTTTTTTCCTAATTCTAACAGCCATCTGCCTTTAAGCGAGACATTAAGTAGTTGGTCTGACTTTAAAGGGACTTTACATTCGGGAAACAGGCCAGTGTCTTAACGCAGAGATGGGATAACAGGATGTGATCGTGAGAGCAGTCGAAAAGATGGGATAAGAGAAAGGCGGAAAGTAGGAAAGAAAGAGGATAAGAATATAATAAAAGATGAAGATAATAATAATATTAACGAGGGGGAAGGAGATGAGATAGAAGAAAGACAGAGAAAAGAAGGGAAGGCGATGAGTGAAAACAAATAAATAAAATGAACACAAAATCAACAAAAATTGAAAAAGAAAGTGGAAATTGTACCCACTGTTTAAACTTCTTTCGCTAACTGCACAAAAGTGTGCTAAAACAGCTGGGACATTGTGCAGTTGAGCTCACTTGTAGCACTGGAGAGGTTTCCTCTCTCTCGAAGCAAAAAAATATTAATATAAGTAAGACCTGCACTTCTCTATAACATTCCAAAATTACGCCGAGGATTTTTATGTATCTGCAGAAAAAAGAAAAAGCAAACCATTGATTACAACAAAACTCTCAAGAATGTTTTAAAAGAGCTTAAATCTGTGAGGTGGACGGGGAGGAGAACAGAAAAAATCTCGAGGGGACGCACAACAGCGATTTTCAAGACTTTTCCAGGAAAAATGAAAATTTTAAACTTTATTTTTCCTCTTCCTGTTTTTTAACTGTCAGATATTCTTTTAAGATGTCACGTTTAAAAAAAAGACTAACAAATTTATGGAATGAAAGTGTTTAAAAAAATGTTTAAACAAAAGCTTCAAAGCTTTTTTTAAAAGCTTTCACTACAGAAACTGATTTAATAGTAGAATTAAAAAGATATAATCGGAAGTGAGGTGAAGAAAACGGTAAAATTTCTGTATACAGTTTTGCTTGTCAGGTTAAACACGATGAAAGTTCTTCCTCTCTCCCATTTCTTAACGCAGATGGCTGTTGGGGGAGCTTTGGAAGAAGAAGAAAATCGTAAAACTTGGGAGAAATACCAGAAGTGGTTTTTTTTTAAATGACGTGACGTCAAAGCTCAAAACCATAAAAAAGGAAACATGAAAACGGAGCATAATGAGGACCGGAACGTTTGTCACGTGATCGACGTTTAGAGTCAGGAAGTCTCACCGGAGACTCATCAAAGTTACTCTCGTAACCTGTATCGGAAGTACAGACATAAAAATCCAGCGTTTTGGATTACGTTGATGTTGATTAAAACGCAATCGAACCGGATGTAGACGAATTATTGCGCAATCGAACTCGTTTTATTGGCTTTTGTTGGATGTCTGCGTTAATTAGACTCTCACTCCGCACCCCATCCCCACCCTACCGCTCTTCTAAAAAAAATTAATGAAGCTTTTCATTAATAAATAAATAATCATCAGCAGTCAAAGAGAATTTTTTTTTGTTCCTGTTCCGGAAATTCAAGAACGATGACCTCAATTCTGTTGGGAATCAGGAATGCGAGTCCGTTGCACTGGAAAACTCTCACAGTTTCCACTTGTGACGAAATCAACCGGAAGGAAGTAAGTGACGTAACACAATTCTTCCTTTTTTTTAAATAAACGATGGTAATTACATGAAAACAGTTCTAACAAACGGAAAGACGGACTGCCAACAAAAAAAAATTTCCATCATCATTAAAAACAAAACACGAGAAAACTTTTCTGGAATTTATTTTCATCCCCTCAACCCCGAACTCAGGAAACCGGGATGTTTTATCCAAAGGTAAGGGAAGAATTCACTGCCGCCTCTGACAATTAAGAGAAATCTTATAAAATGTGAAAATCGTGTATCATGTGGTTTTCCTGAGAGACTTCAAGGTGGACAGATGGATGGGAGACTGGAAAAGCAGCGGAAGAAGGGTGCAGAAGTCGTCGTGAGATGGTTACTAATAGCACTCCAGGAGGGTCGAAGCTGAATTTATTCGATAGAGCTTTTGAATCATTGAACAACACTTTCTCCTTTCTTTCTTTCCCCTTTGTTATTTTTCTGTTGGGGAGGGGGTTGTTATTACCCCCGAAGTTGTGATACGAATACGTATTTTAGCTAAATTTTGTTCTGGTTCTTTTGCTAGCTGAAGGGAAGACTCATCGAGAGTGGAAATGGTTTTGGTAACCAACTTGACAAAAAATTAATTGAAGCATGATTAATAATTGTATTTTGGGTGATGGTGAGGATGGGGATGGGGATGGGGAAGGGAGGAGCTCGAACTCAATTAATGAACTAATTGTCAAAACGAAGTGCCTCCGCTTTTCCTGAGGTGATTCACACCCTATAAGAGTGGTAATATATTATCGAGAGTGCAATAAATAATCGGGAAACGGGACGAAAGTGACAGGAGACTATGGGTGACGAGGAAAAATTTGGTTTTTCGATTAGGATGCCACTCCAATTTAAATTATGACGTTGTAATGCTGTAGAAAAGTGGCCGAAAAGCGAAATTGTGTCGTGCCGAGAAATGGAGTGTTAAGGTTTTGCGTGAGGGCAAAAGGTATTCAGGTTTTTGTTTCTTTTCGTGAACCATTTCACTCATTCATTTTCACTTCTTGTTTGTGTTTGTTTGTGTGATACGATTGTAGAACTTTAGTATGAGTGTTTTTATATATTGCTCAAATTGGGAGGTGGCGAGAAAAAGAGAGAACTAAAGGTAAAACTACCGGCATTTCACTCCGGCAATGCCCACCGTCAGTTGACTAATCTTAAATCTTAATTTATTTATATTTCAATTTTTCTCAGTTCTCTCATACTGTACATACTTTTACATTTTAGACTGACTTATTTGTTTCATTAATATATATAATTTGTTATAATATCTTATCTTTTTTAATTTCTTTTTAAATTTTCGACGACTAGGGAGCTATAGTCGCAAGTTGAAATCCTTCTCCTGTTATAGAAGGAGAATAAGAGTGGTAGAAAGTTGTTACGAGAGAGAGTGGGAGGAGGATATAGAGAAAGGTTAATTACAAGTGAGTTAGTTGGTTTTAATCAAAGCGACACTCCAAAATGAAACTGACAATTGTTACGTAACGTGACGTGACTGGAATCCTTGTCTACATTCGCGATCCTTCCAGAAGAGAAGGAGAATGAGGAGGTGGCACAGCGAAGGAGTGCTTTCCTCAGCACTGGTATAATAAGACCGAGGGTTCGATTGATTAATATGGCGCGTATGTTCTCCTATTAGTTTTTCACCGACTAGGGGGGAGCTGAGATCATTTTCGATTTTTTTTCTTTATAATTTGGGGAAAGAGTTTTTGGTTGAATGGGCACGAACCCATGCCTGGCAAAGAGTTTCCTTGGATTTTTAATAATAACAAAGGAAAGAAAGCCGATGAAGGGTTTTCCCTGCTTTCTCGGAGAGTGAAAAAGAGAGGGAAAAGTCTGGCATTCTATCACGTGATAGCCTTAAAATGATTTTTGATTTTTCCCGTTTTTCAGAAGTGACTACCCATAGAAACCGATTTTACTGCTTAAATATTTCTCCTAACTTCTGTCTTCTTGATGATCTGTCAGTATTTTGTCAAGAGTTGTCTTCGAGTGGGCTTGGAGAGACACAGGGACACCTTTAGATGATATTTAGATGGCTTTAGTTAGTGTCTGATAATGCCGGGTGGTTGCAGTCTTCTTTAGTTATAGTGAGAAATTTGTCTTTTGTTCCGGTATTTCAATACCCAAATTCTTCCTTCCAATTTCAGCTTCTTTTCTAATATTTCTCTTTTTATGTTCTGTCCTGTTATCTTATATCATATTTGATAAGTTAGAGATGAGAATATGGTAAAGAGAGAGGAAAGAATTAACATTTTACTAAAGACCACTTTCAAATTATATATTTAGTTGAGTTTTAATCCCGCTTTTCACCCTTTTTGGGTACATCAGAATACGAGAGGAGGATTTCAACTCGCGACTATAACTTGTTAGTCTGGCACTGAATTATTACACTACATACTTCCGGTACCACTTTCAAATTCCGGTTGATAAGAAAAAGAAAGTGATGAAGTAATCGATCATTCTTCAAGGAAAAGCAGCAAAAGTTATGAACTTTTGCTTCAAACTAATTGTCAACTTAATTTAATAAAAGTCTAGAGAAGGTAGGAGAGGTGGAGGAGGAGTAGCCATTGGGAGGGAAGAGAAAGGGCATCAAAAGACTGTTCTCGAATACTAATTTTAGGACAATCGAAGTAATCAAGAGTTGAATGGAAAATGAGGGATGAAGAATATTTTGTAATTTCCCTTTTTTTATTTTTTATTTTACTTTTCCGGGTTTTAAGATAGAAACGATACGTGGTCGATCATTATGAGGGGAGGCTAATTCTGATGGAATTTAGAATTGAAAATTTTTTCTATGAGGGGTTGATATAAGAGAGACACAAGAACAATTTTTTCGTGTTTGTTTTAGCAGTTTTACTAGAGACTTTTTCCTTCCGATCCTTCTATTCTGCGTTCTTTTTCCAAGCGATCTGCTTTCATTTTTATATATAGCTGGCTATATTCCCAACCAGGAAACATGAGATATGATACTTACGAACTCGATGTGTTAAAAATTTAGTTTTACAACCCTGATCCTGGCCAAAGAAGTCATCTACCTCTGATCACCGAAAATTTTATGAAAAACTTGAGTTCTACCCTAACAAGAAGCCAACTCGGAAAATTTTATTAACGCTAGCAAAATTCAGTGTTAGCCAAATGTTTTCTTAATAATTACCAAAATATTTACGGTACATTAAGCAAATATTGAAAATAACAAAATTTAATAAACCCAATTCTTGTGAGAGGGTGTGCGCAACTTTGGGAACCATTACCCATGTCAACCAAGTTTTTAGTCAGTTTCTGTCCTAACCTATTTAAATATCACTACGATCAATAAAACAGTACAAACTGCTTCATGAATCATTTTTTAATTGTATATGTAAACTGCTGAGGTTTAAAACTCCAAAAGCTTGGTATATTTGGTTAAAAATAATTCAGTATTTAGTTTCCTCTTGTTATCTCGGTTAACACCTCTTTTCAACCTGTGAACCTGCTCATTTATAAGCAAAGTTTGTACCTCATTTGAACCTACGGGTCACAAATCTGGGGTTGTAATACCTAGTTGGTCCAGAGATATTTAAAACTGAGGAGCTCAATCAGTGCTCCTTGGTAGGTCAGAAATGACCACCTGCACTGGGTTCTGGGGATGAAAACGGTTCAGGAAGTGATCTATGCAATGACTGGTAGGCACCTGAAACGCCTGCTTTCTCAACAAAACGGTGAGCTAAGGAATTCAGCTCTGCCTTCTGAAGCAAGGAGGCTACGACGAAGAAAATTCACCGAAATGAACCGCAAAGAAGTTTTAGTTCTTCCCACTTCATGCATTCACATTATATTTTATTATATTGTATATTGTAAATGAATAAGCTGTACGAACGGGTCGTTCAGTGGTTTGTATAATAAATATATTTTTAAAAAATTGTTCAAACATTTACTTCCAAAATGAAGCTCTGCCATAGTCCGGACGAGTTCATTTCACAATCTTATCAAAATATATTCGTATAGTTGCAAAAGTTAATTACATATTACACTATCGCACAGTTCTTGTTATATAATACTTAACTCTGGATGAAGCATGAGACGCTATTCAAAAATTCTCTGCTAAAATTTAAAACCGAAAAGAGGATGAATACAAGAGAATGAATGAGAGATTGAATACAAGAGAAAAAATTTTATGTGGGCCGCGGCGGCGGACAAAACACCGTCCATTAAAAAAGGAGAAGTTTTCTAAAAATGAAGGAGGAAAATAGAGCAGAAGGAGAGAGAGAAAGGAAGAGAGGTAAAAGAGGAAGACGGGAAAAGGATGAACGCGAATCGATTTCCAATTAAGGGTTTGGAATTTTTGGAAGACTAGAAAGAATCCACTTCCCTAATCTCTCAATTTTTCCTTTATTATCTCGACTCCACGATTCAATTTCTGTTGGAAAAGAAAATCACGAAAATGACTCGAAATTTTTTACTTTATCAATTATCAACCGGAAGTAGAGTGCAGAAGTTCTTGTTATAGTGAGAATAATACCTGTATTTCACCAAGAGGAGGCGTGTGTTTCCAAAATGGCGGACGGAAATTGTTTTCTGACTTTTCCTTTCTCTGCTTTATAACAATCGTCGGGATTTTCTTTTCCAACGAATTATTATGTCTTCTGCTGTCTGTTCGGAAGTCTCGGTTTAGCTCGAGTTCGAATGTTCGAAAGAAACGTTGTTTTAATTTTCACACTTGAGACCTTTTCTGTGTCAGAGATTTGAATTTTCCCTTTCTTTTTCCCTTTGAGGTGTTTTTCGATGTTTTGTGACCCATGTAATGTTAACGGTTTTAATTCCTGAGAGAATTTTCTGGTTTTGTGTTTGGTCGGAAAGGCCACGGATGATTTTGGGTGTTGTGAATTTGGTCTACCTTTCAAAATCTTTTTTTTGTTGGAAGAGAAAAATTCGATTTATAGATTCCTGAAAGCCTGTACTGTACTAGAAACCTGAATGTCATACTTATCATTTGCCATGTTTCTTCCAGTACTCTTGGAAATGGAAATTAAGGAGTAACATTCGGTGAATGAGTTGAAAATGAAAGAATTCTATCTCTCTTCTTCTTTTTCTTTTTCTTCTTCTTTATTCTTCCTATCAATAATTCCATCTCTGTTTTCTTTCTTCTTCTTTTAGCAGATTTCCTTTTTTCTTTTGCTGCGTTACTCTTCCTATTATCGATTTCATCTCTCTTCTTTGTCTCTTTTCTTTTTTTCTATTTCATTACTCATTCTTTCTTCGATTATATCACTTCCTCTTTCCTTTATTCTGTATCTCTCTCTCCCTTTTTCTTTTTAACTCCTAAGTCTTGAATATACCATGTGACGCATTACATTCGGTAGACTATCAATGGCGTTGTCGATCCCATGCTACACGAGACCCAAGACCATGTGGGGTATTGTGCCTGAATCCTATAAATTGTTGACTATCCAGTTTAACACTGTTGGATAGGGTTACCAACTGCGCCATTTTATGTTGTATGCGAGGGAGAGTTTAACACGGTGTCTTCTCAAAGAAAAATAATTTAAAAAATATAAAACTATGTACATAATATAAAAAAATAAGT
The DNA here is from genome assembly GCA_016920875.1 of Columbicola columbae. Lineage (NCBI taxonomy): Eukaryota > Metazoa > Arthropoda > Insecta > Psocodea > Philopteridae > Columbicola > Columbicola columbae. The sequence goes on along the minus strand of JADMLL010000001.1, from coordinate 2,661,157 downwards.
TTTCTGTATGCCCTAAAACTAGAACTAGAGCTACAAACTTTAAGATGTCCATGTTACCGTAAAATTTTTTGATTACGATGTACCTGGCTAACTTCTGACTGACTTTCGCCAGCCATTGACCTGTTACTTTCTAATCGGAGGAATTCCTGTCATAAATAACACACTACTAGATGTGACTCTCAGGTTTTCAATTTAGTTTCCATCGTTTTACAGGTCAGCATCAACACCAACTGCTTTTCTTTTCGCTACTCTTATAATCCTAAATTCCTTCCCCTTTGTTCCAGTTTTCCCAGGTATTTTCAAAATCCGTTTCCTAGCACCTTATTTTAGCCTCAAATTATCTTCTCTCTGAGACTGATTTTTTGTGTGGTCGATACCCTCTTCCATTACCTTATTAAAGCCATCAGCTGGCTGGATGTGTAGCCTGAATGTAACTGAAAATCTCATCGAGGGGCTCATGTGACACTTTTCCAAAATTCTTTCTCCGGAAATTTTTTTCTTTACTCACACTTCTACAGGCTTGATTTTCTTTCTTCTGATTAAATTACGTCACTTGTTGTAATCAAGATATCAAACAGAAAGACGAGAACGGAAGAAGGAAGGAAATACCTTTAGTCTGTGCTAAGTGGAACAGATTAAATCACGTACATGAATAGTCACGTGATTAATTCTTTTCACTTCAACTCATTTTTTTTCTCTTCAAGGCATTTTTTCCACCCATCTCTCTTTCTTTTTTAAGTTTCGCTAAATTTCTAAAATTTAAATTTTCTTCTTTTTCTTAGGGTTAAATTCCTCATTTTTTTGAAGAAAAATTATCTTCAAGATGGTAAAAGTAAATTTTGTTTTCTAGACTGTTCTTGTCTTTAAAAAATCTGTTTTCTCAGGCGACATTTTTACTTCTGAAAGTCTACTCGACTGATCTAATTAGTGTCATACAGACCATTTTACTATAGGACTACTCTTAAACCGAACGCGATATAAAAATTATTCATCTCAGAATTCATCTCAGACAATTAAAAAAGCAGATGATAAATAGATAAATAAATTAAATTAATTAATAAAACAAGGATTTATAAGTGAGTAAGTTGTTAAAATAAACCAGGTCAATAAATCGCGCGTTAAAATAAAAGGACGAATTTGTGGATCGGTACAAAAGGTAGGAATTATTAGACAACCTGGCCACGCCTTTATTTATACAGTATAAAACTTTTCATTTTTAATTCCTGGAAGACCAGTGGGAAGACAGTCGGGTCGTTTGAGGTGTTGAAAAAAATTCGTGAAATTCAACTGGATGTTCACGTCTTCCTTGTAGTACTGGGTCAAGTGATTATACAAATAAATATAATTTCTTATCAACTATTATATAATATTATAATCAAATTGTTGGGCGGAAGGTCTGTGGCGTAGTGATTAAGTCCCAGACTAAGAAGTTATAGTCGCGAATTTAAATCCTCTTCCCGTATCCTGTTATATCCAAAAAGAGTGAAAAACGGAATTAAAACTCAACTATAACTATAACTATAATCAACCTTTAGGGCTTACTCTACTTTTACAGCGTGTTATCAATACCCAGCTATAAATTTACACTGAATAAGCAAATTGTGCCTTTGCCCTGTATAGAACATTGGATTATGGAATGTTTTAGTGCAAAGAGGTTGGAGACTCCGGGCCTAACCTCATTATAGCTTAGGTCAACCATAAATCATCGATTCTCAAAGCTCAAAAAGTTTCAATTTTCCGATAGAAATTGGGAAAAAGAAAACTTTCTAATTTTCTACATCTACTTATAAATCTTATAGAAAAGTCATAAATCTATCGATAAAACGACGACGGACGATCTACCTTCAATCCATAATAAATAACTTTTAAGGGAAATATTATACTTTTTATTTGTATTTTTCTCTTATACTGTACAAGTTCAATAAATCGAGAATGAAGAAGAGTGACATGATCGAATCTCGAGTAAATATCTAAATCCCAAGTAAAAGCTTAAAGAAAAAAATTCGTTGAGCAAACAAACCATTGTCTTCTTCCTTTTTCTTTCACCCGAGTTTCCTATCTTTCCTTTTCCATCTTTTCATACCCTTTTGTCAGAAGAGTGAAGCCCGAAAAATGTTTTCCTTCTCTGTTTTCCTTTTTTTCTTCCTTTAAAGATTCACCTAAAACTGATTTACGTCAAGTTTTCCTTCATTCGAGACTCTCTGGAATGATGGAAGAGGAGGAAGATGGATTCTGGATCGTGTCCAAAAGGGAAATTAGATTTCCACCAAAAACAACTTTTTGATTTTAATTATGTTTTAATTGTTATCTTTAAAATGGATTGACGCGGTTGGTTGTTAATGTTAATCTGGTTTTGTTTATTTAATTGTTTATTTATTTATTTATTTGGCTTTTGAAGGAAGGAATTGTTGGGTTTGAAAGTTTCCTAACTGCTTTACTCGCTACGATTTTGATTTTAGTACAACAGTACAACAAGAGTACAACAAGATGCGAGAGGAGAATTCGATCTCGCGACTATAACGTCCAGTAATAGTGGTTGGCGATTTTGAGGCTGAATTATTAGCTATAATTCGCATGTAAACACAAAGTAACTCGTGATAGGTCGTAAAAAGCGTGAGCATTAAATGACGAGTTATCTCGCCCGTAGACAATATGTTAAAAACTTGATGAGGTATAACATCCCAGTGAATAGTTTATATAATTTTAAATCTTTTAGTGTTTTTACGTTGTATAAAAGTCTACTTTACTCTAATTTCAACCATCAAAATGACACATCACAAGACGTTTTCAGTATAGCTTCCTCCTTCCACTCATCCATCGTCTAATTAACAAAGACCGGAAAAAGCTTTTTGAAAAGCACGGTCATCATCTTCGGAATCGCTAATGCCCAACTCACCATTTTCATTCATAACAAGTTCCAGAGGTTAAAGCCTCTTTGTTCACTTCGACCTTTCATAGTCCTTCACCAAAACTTTTCTTAATCTTGAACTAAGTTTTTCAAATAAGGGGGCAGAGAGGAAAGGTAGAAGAAGAAGAGAAAGAGGAAGGCATTTTTAGAGTTTTCACCTCAATTTCCACTTCCTCTTCTTTTTAGCTTGAACGTTTCCGTTTCTTCCGAGGTGAAAGTTAGAGAATTGCTCAAAAAGTCATCCACCGTTAAATACAGTTTTACTAACCGGAAGTTAAACGTCAACATTTCTGTTGTTCATTCCCTGTTGTTTAAAAACCATTACAACAAGATGTACAAAGCCAGGATGAGTGTCCACCGAGGTCTAAAAGAGTTTTAGATGAAGAAAAGAAAAGAAAAATTCGAGAGGAAAAATGGAAGACATCCAAAAGTCAGTGTAAATATTTAAAACCTATCAAATTTTTATCTCTAAAAAAAGTCACTGAATCGAAGCAATTCAAGAAAAACTTCACCGCCAGCACACCAGCATCCGGATTCGTTCCCAAGAGTCCAGGAGAAAGACGAAGGGTGAACGAAAGAGATAGATAGAGAGAAAGAAAGAATGGAAGGATTGGGGAAATCTCTAAAAGAAAATTTTCTCTTTTCTTAATAGAATTTAACATCCATAAACCAATCAAGGCACGAATGAAAATTGTTTTTCCCCCTTTTCCGGAGTTTTTCTCTTAAAACTCGAAATCCATAAAGTTCTGACTTGTTTTCATCTTTGATACCACTGCCTGAGGCCGGTTTGTGTGAAGGAATGTGATTGGGAGATTGTGGGGGAGAAAAGTTGAAAATACCGCAGTTCATAGTTTCTTGATGACTTCAGTCTATTGTCTCCTCATAAGCTCATTATCGGAGAAGGTTTTTGTAGTTTCTGAAAGCTTCAAGATAGCTCCCGGTGAACCTACTACAACCTGTACAGCATTTTGTCAAGGTGTTTGTGGGTCAAGGTTCCAAATGGTCACCGAAAAGCTAAAACCGGATATTTTCAATTTCGTGATAATAGAATCAAAGAAAGATATTATGAGGAAAAAAGTAGGAAAAGAAATGAATAAAGTTGCCAACAAAAAGAAGAGAAAGAGTAAGAAAGAGGGTGATCGAAGACAAAATGAGTAACACATTCGAAAAAGAAAGTAAAGAAATGCCTACTGCTAGAAGAAGAAAAGAAGAAAGAGATGGAATAAAAAAGGACAAAAAGAAAGAATGAAAGCCAAATGAAAGTAAGAAAAGAGAAAAATTTCTCTCCTATATTTCAATCACAGCTCTCCCTCTTTCTCTCTCTTCCATACTGTTGTTTTACTGTCAGTTTCCTACACTAAACGACCATAATAAAAGAGTTACGTTGTCTGCTGTCATATCAACTGCAAAATTCAAGTTATAGTGTCACGGGAACCTAATCATTTCATTTTCTTCATAGTTTTTTCATAAAGAAATCAATTTTTCAAGCTCCAGTCGCTTTCGTCGCCACCAATACGCGTTTTAATTTTATGGCGCCACAGTAACCTCTCTCCATCCATGCCAGTCCTATCCCGACTAGTTTGCTGTTATATTTATATAAAAAGAGAGAGAAAAATGAGAAAACCCTCCATAAATTTTCTATCTTCATTAGTGCCATTAAATAAGTTACTACGCGGAAAATATTTATTCAATCAATGGGTCTCTCGAGCACTACCCCTTCCTTTCTATACCCTGAAAACTGATGCAGTTCATTAATTTCCTTGCAGAACCCTTTCTCGTCCATCCGAGAAACTCTTTCTCTTCCACCGCCTTTTTTGATTGTAATTAAAATAATTAAATTACTGTTCGGCTGGTCTCCCGTCAGCCACAGTCGCCGATTCATTCTCCCAGTGGTAATAGAACAGTGCGAGAAGGAATTCTCCAAGTAAATAAAACAATCGGCACGGATCGAGGTCCTTCTCCTTTCTCCTCCTCTACCCGCAGGCATAAAGGAAGAGCGACAAGGAAAATATCGGGAAGAAGGAAAGGATGCGGAGGCGGCGGGGGATTTTCTTCGGTTTTGTTTGGAAGAAGTTTCGAGATGAGTTCAGAGATGAACTCTATCTAAGTCAATTTCTTAATGAGGATCGATGGACCCGATCTTTTCTCAGAATCATCAGACAAAATCCCCTGACGAAAGGGATAAGTATATTTTGTAGAAGTGGTATCTTGAACGCGGAAACGTCCCCCAATCTCCCTTTCGCTCACGTTCCAGGAAAAAAACCTTCGTCGTAGAGATTTTAGAAATTTTCAAATAATTATTTAAGTCAATCAGGAAGTATTAATATTTTGTAGTTTTTCTTAAAAAACTACCAAGATCTGTTTAGAGCTGACTTTATTGAAACTAACAGACGTAAATTCATTTGACGCTTTTTGGTTCTCTCGTTTTATCACCTATACAATAGACATACTGATCTAGCAAATGAACTAAAACGATAATGATTCATGTTAGCATTAACTGAGAACGGAATGGACGTTTGGCAGATTTGAAATTCATTTACGCCTCTGTATTTTGTATTAATTCCAGTAAGATAGAAATGATACAGAATAAATGGATGATTGCCCAAGGTGTTAGATGAAGGTACAGTATCTCATAAAACTTGTAGAAGATGGTTCGGGAAAATTCAACAAGAGGATTTTGACCTTACTGATAGTCTCGCTCTGGGCGACCGTCTTTAATGAAAATAATACTGTCATGATCGTGTTAAAGGAAAACTCTTTTTTGACCACATCGGATTGCTGATGTTACGTTATATTACTCAATAAAAAATATTTGAGGTATGATGAATTTTTATTTCCGTTTTATTATAAAAACAGACAAAACCTTCCGGTAGACTGACTTCATAAAAACTGAATACCAAAATTTTCCATTATAGAGGGCCTAAGTTACTGCCTTTTGTACTGATTATTTATACTGAATAAGCTCACTTGGCTTTTCACTTATTTTAAACACTACCGAAACATAACAGCATCCAAGAAACTGAATTTTCTATTTATTAACAAAAAATACTGTCGTGTTATCAGGGAATTTTTCCCGCGATATAAAGTTAACAGTTAGTCCTTCATTTTCGTAAACACAGCGGGAGGTTTATGATACAGTGTTAATAGTCAAGTTATGGTCAAACCTCCCTCCGGATCCTGTTATACCCGAAAAGGGTGAAAAACGGGATTAAAACTCAACTATAACTAAAATTAACATTCATTTTCGAAAACATAAATTGACAACTTTTAGTGAAAAATAGTATTCCCGCTCTAACAGACAGTGACTCCAACCTAAGCCCAGGGAATATTGGCGCCATTTCTTAATTCATGATCGACAGTGGCTCCATCTAAGGTGCCTCGCCAGGTATAAAAACAAAGTGACGTGGCAACAATCCTCAGTCAGTTGTATGTCTTTACACCGGTCAAGTAGTCGAATCGTTGGTTTAGTGTAAATTTTATACAGTGATAGTGTCTTGTGTTGTTTTGAACTGTGTTGTGTTCTGTTAGACTGTTCACTCCAAGGTACTAATCCTTTCAGGAGTGTATGACAATAACTTCTCAGAATTTTTAGTTTTGTACATTATAAATATACCATGGATTCACCGCTTAGTTTTTCGTAAGTAGTCATTAGTATAATTAGTATATAAGATGCAGTTCTAATAATAATATTAATTAGGACAAAAGAAACGATTTACTTTGGATTTGACAAGGTTGCTAAGATGTTTTTTCTCCTCCTCCTTCTCTTTCTCCTTTTTAATAATCTGAGTGAACCTCCTCCCTTTCACCGCCTTTTCAACCCCCTTCCCGGAAAACTCTTTTTTATTATCGAAATTAAAAATCACATAATCATAAAATAATTTCTTTTCTTTTTAATTTAAGACAAAAAGATAAAATAAATTGGGAACGTCGACTCTGATTTCTTTTCTTTTCTCTTCTGCTTTAATGCTAATGATAATGATGATAATAATAACCAAGCCCCTGCCTCTCTCCCTTCTTCTCCCAATTCTCATTTTCTTTATCCTAATCTCATTTCCGTGCAATTTATCATTTTCCAAAGTAATTAGGTATTAATCCTTTTAAGATAATGACGAACCTTCTTATGGTACGTAAATGGACCGACCCTCAAAAACCTGGTCCACAGGCTGTTGCTCCCTTTCGATTTCTATTTCCGTTTCCGGTCGGGTCATTTCTATTAATCTCACGAGAACCGAATTTCCGTTTCATTAAAAATAAAGTTTTACGAACCTGCGACCCACTTATTATGTAAATTAATTGGTTGAAAGATTTCTCGAAGGATTCCGGAGGGTTTCAGGTCGTTAATGGGAAAGGACGAATTTTGGGGTTTATCTGGAGCTTTGGAAGGTTAGAGGAGTGAAGAGGGTTTTCTGCTGGGGCTCTCACGACGTTTTTTAGTGTTGTCGTTTAGAGGTTGTTTTAAAGTTGTCGAAACACTTGTGAATGGTTTCGTCTGGGCTTTGTGTTTTGAATAATTTATGTCAGTGTTTCGTTAGTCTTGTCAAGACTCGATTGAAACGTGATTCCTTTCACGTTTTAAATTCTGCAGTTTCTTTTTGTCTTGAAAATAATCTTAAATATAAAACTTATAAAGTTTTAAGATGAATAGTATTCATAGGGATTCGGGCGGCAAAAATAGGGATTCAGGTTTCTGACAAAAAAAAAACCGAAATGATGACAATAACAATATCAGCACGCAAAAACTTAAAATGGGGGCGACCAAATGAGACTAGTGCAAAAATTCAAATACTAGGTAAAATGCATAGAAGTGGACAGCAGCAATCTTTCCTGAAGCCTTCTAGGAAGGAACTAATGGAAACCCTTGAATTCAAAGAAAAATCCTGGGTCCAGTAGAGAAGACGACATAACAGTGAGATGTACGCGTACCTTCCTAGAATATTAAGGGTCATGCGGATAAGAATAGCTTTCTCGGACCTCTGAGTAGAATGAACCTGGCAAGACTAACAGAATATAACCTTAAGAAGAAGGCGAATCCAGCGTGATTCCTGGAGACGAAGAATTATATTATTATATTAACACAAATCGGTGTGTCTCAGATCTCCAAACTCACTTACCCCCTGTAAAAGCTAACTTTTCTAAGAATTTAAAGTTTCGTGAGAAAAGTTTGAAATAATTTCCCAATGAAGAACCAAGTTTTAATTATAGGAAAACTAGAAGAAGTTGGAACGGAAGAAATATTCCTAAACAGTGCAGTCTACAAACTACTGTAAGTGTAGTATAGAAGGAGAAGGGAGGTAGTAGAAATGAAGAGAAAAAGATGGAAGTGAAGAAAGGAAAGTTATTAAAATGCAAAATCCACTCAAAACTTTGAAAAATTAAAAGAAAAAGATCTGGAAAAGTTGGGCTCTTCAAAAAAAAAACTTATTTTATTTATGCTTCTTTAAATTATTACGAAAAGAAAAGATGAAAATGAAAGAAAATAAGAGATGAAAATAAAATTTTATTTTACTTTTTTTGCACAAATCTATTAAACATTCACATTTCTTTTCCATCCTCTTATAGTGAATAAAGAAGAGGAAGAAGAAAGAAGATGAAGAAAGAAAGAAGTTGGAAACCCTAAATACACTCGAAGGGGTCTCATTTTTATTTATGTTTCTCCTTGTTTAGAGCAAACTATCGTTATGAACGATCCACGATCCACTAACACTATAACTTGAGTTACGTCATAAGTAACGAAGAGGTCAATTGACCGCTCTTATGTTTTTATATGTGTTTGAAATAAAAACCGTCGAGAAGTCAATTCTGGGATTTCATAGTCGCGATTTACTTATTTCCACAATTTTCATCGACACGTGCACTCTAACATCGGATACCCAACAACTGGCATACGCCTGACACGTACAATACTGTGTGCAATATTTATAAAATGAGACTTCCAGGAACATTTGCCGTATTTGTGAAATGAGCCCTTGACGAGAGTAACCAATATTTTTAAGATAAACGGTCCTGGAAAGTATGTAAAACTTATGAAACGAATTCCTCTATGAATGTGTGCAATATTTTTGAAATGTGTCAGTTATAGCGGTCATTTGACTCTTATAGTGTATTTATAGTGCGTGTTTGTATAGTCTTCTGAATTCAAAAGGAGTTCATGAAAAATTAAAGCCATATGCTACACGAGAGAGAAAAGGAAGAAGAAGTGGATGGTTGATTTTGAAGACATCACAGAGTAATACGAAGTTCGGGAAACAATTCACAGCCTTCTTGCAATCAAAAATCTCCGCCATCTTGTTGAAAAAAAGAAAATTTCAATCGCCATAATGACGTAACTCCTGTCGTGCTCATCAAATTTTTTCTTCCTTTCTTCCTGACACAGTCAACAAGTCTGCCAATTTCTTCTTCTTCATTTTCCCTCCTTTGAGAAAGTCACGCTTCCGCATTCATCGCTTTCACTTCTCCTCTCCTCCTCCTTCTTCTCTTCTCCTTCCTTCTCTCTCTCTTCCTCTCACATCAACATCCTGATAAATTGTCGAAGCAACTGCCGTCAACTCAATCAACGAACATCCTCGATTACTTTTAATAATTTCACTTTTAATTTTCATTTTCCACGCTCTTTTAATAACTTTCTCCCGACTTTGAGCGGACGCATTATTCAGAAGGGGTTGAAAAAGGAAGCAGAAACTTCATCCCCCTGTCTCTCTTTATCCTCCACCTCGTGTCAACATTTTTATTTAATTTATTTATTTTCATTATTTTTATTTGACTATTATTTCTCTTTTCTCTCTTTCATATTTTGTGTTTGTTCCTTTTTTAATTTCCCTTTTGTGTTCTCTCCTTTTTTTGACTTTTGTTTGCTCTCCTCTCACCTTCCTCCTTTCCTTTGGTATTTATATTTTACTGGTTTTCCCTCTTTTTGGTATTTATACTTTTTATTCTTTTTTTCTCTCTGCGTGTCTCCTTTTTCGTTATCCTTTCTGTAAGCTTCTTGTTGTTGAAGAGTTTGAGAGTAGCTTCTGCTACATAGCTTTTCAGAGTCCTCGACTATTGCATCATGTTTTGTCTGTTGTGTGTTATCTTCCAGTCATTTTGTCCTATTTAGTCTTGTTTTTTCCTTTTCTGCTGTCCCTGCTGTTATCTTCACCTATTTTCATCATGAGTTTACCTTCCGCTTTGTTTTCTTTTTCATTTTTTGTGTTGTCCTGTGTCTTCTGGTTGTACTCAAACTGCAGTTTTGATCTATTCACAACACTAACCTCTCGTCGTTCTTGTTCTTTCCTATAAGTCTTGCTTTTTTCTTATTAACTTATTCTTGTGACCGAATGATGATTCCAAAACGTTTTGCTGATTGCAGTTTTTGGCTATGTGTTCTGCCTCCCATTTGTGGTGTCTTTTATTTCCAGTATGCTTTTGTAGAAGTGCTCGAAGCGCTTCCACTTATCTGCTGATTCTTCAAGTTTGACTGTAGTGGTTTATAGTTGGCTTTGTGAACCCTTTTTGAGTATAACAGGACACAGGAGAAGGTTTAATGTTAGGACTATAACTTCTTAGTCAGCGTTTTAAACGCTACACTACGTATCTCCCCTCACGGACTATAACGTTTTCTAATCCTAGTAGCGTTGTATTGTAATGTCTAATCAGATACTCTGCTGCCGTCTTGTTTAATATACCCTCATATCCATTTGTTGTATTCGATGCAGAAGAGCGTACAAAACCTTTTTGGTATACTGCATGTATGTGTTTATCTTCACAAACCCGAACACACGATAAACTTATTAACAGTGCTATTGAAAGACGAAACCTTTTCTTTAATGAATGTGACACTTGAATAGTGCTTTCATTCCTCTCCATTCCTCTTTCAGTTATTGAACAAATCCTCAAATTACAAATTTAGTATGAGTGACAGGAATTTACATTTGGAATGTTATCTTAATGCTAATATTCTCTTATCAAAGAGTTTTTTCATTTCAATAGTTCTCTCCCTGACAGATTAATTTTCCGCTTTTTTGTTCTCAGAAATGACGATATCAGTCGTCCACAATGAAAGTAAACAGGAAACCATAAAATTCGGATCTCGAAGAAAGAATACGACAAAGATGTGGAGGAGAGTTAAACCTTTGATAAAAGCCTCTCACCTAACCGCCTCTCTTTGTCTCTCTTTATTCCTCAGTCAAACTTTTTGACACCCTTTCAACTAACTTTGCCGGAGGTTTAAAGCTTTTGAATTTCGTTTCAGGTGCATTTCACCATTTAGTGACATAGCCGACGACTCAAAGGCTTCTCACGCGCGTCAACCATGACGGCTGACTTCAAGTTTAACAGTAAGTTGTTAGGTTTCTCTTTAATTCACTCAGTCAATCATTCATTCATTCCTAGTTACCGGTAAAAATTGGGATTTTAGCGTTTAAAAAGACCGTAACGGTCTAGTTTGTCAAAATGTAGAGCTCAAGGGTCAATGATTTTTTGGGGTTTCAAAGGTTGGCATTACTGATAGTAAAATTCTAGACGTAATGACGGTTGGGAGAAGAATGAAAGCGCCAACAGAAACAACCGCAAATGACTTTAAATGACCTTTTAGTTGACCAACTAAAACGAAAGCTTTTAAAAGCGTATTGGTCAAAGCTTTGAATGCCCTTGTTTGGTTTGAAAACCGTTCCGCCATCTTGTTATTTATGTTTTACTGGAATTTGATCTGTTTGTATGATGAATACTTTAGGAAGATGTTTTCTTTAACCATCTAATTTGAAGGAGTATAGCTGTTACGTTTCTTCTGTTTTTGATCTAAATGAGCTTTTGAGCTTTTGAGCTTTAATAATCGTTCCACCTATCATTTCTTGACACTTTGAAGAATCTATTTAAGAGTTGTAAATCTTCTTTCCCATCAGCCATCTCTCTCATTTCAATAGCTTTCTGCTTTGCAAAGCTTTTCCTTCCCTCGAGTAAATTCCTTCTTCATTTCAATTCATTTACTTCTTACGTTTGACTCTCCCGAGCAAAAATCCTTTCGTTTCTACTTTTCTTATCATTTTGAGCTACTTTGCAAAATGGAAAATCGGGAAGCAACCCCATTCTCACCCTCCCCCCTGGTAATAAGAAGAAAAATTTTCCGGATCGTTACGTTACTCAAATCAAAATTTTTTTCTCTGTTTTTAAAAGTAATGATGCGTTTAAGGTGCGGTGAGGCTGGGGTGGGAGGACGTTCGCCCCTTCTCAGAAATTTCTCTTTTTTTAAATCGGATTAGAAGTGAATTCTTCTTGATTGGTTGTACATCACCCGGTTTTGCTAACCTTTCGGAAACTGGGGGAAACCAAAAAACCTGGAAAAATCTTTTTGGGAGGAAATTCTTCTGCACCAAGAGTTTCCACATCGATTTTGTCTTCAACAATTTCGAAACTGCATAATTTAGTGTGTATTTGGGAGTAAGAGAAGGGAAAGAAGTAGAAAAGGGAAGAGACAGAGGAGATAAAATTGAGTCATGACTACTGTTGCTTTTAAAAAATTACCAACGAAGAACACAAGGCAACACTCAGGTTTGACAGACCACTTTTAAGCTAAAGCTCTCAGACCTTGAAGAAGCTTCCAAGAGGGTTTGAAGGATTTCCTCCTCTCTCTAGAGACCGCTTTTCCTTCTTCCCTCTTCACCTTGTCCCTGGATTCCGTGAATTAAATCCGTACTTTTGCGCTGTAGTTTAAACCCCGGAGAAGTAAATAATTGAGAAGATTTTTTTTTTCATTTCACTCTCCCTTTCAATCTCTCTCTCTCTCTCTTCCTCCAGCTCCTCCAGCAACCCTTTTATTGTTTTTGTGAGAAAAGAAGAGGAGGAGGAGGAGATGGTTTAGAAGAAAATTGTTTGTTTCTGTTTTTCCTCCGGTTGTGTCGTCAATTACCATTCTCCTACTTTCTTATTCAAAAGTTTTGGGGGTTGTTTTAGAGTTTCTTAAGAGTACCGTTTTGGGAGGAAATGGGAGAGGAAAAATGAAGATGGTTTTTTCTCCTCCCCTTCTTTTGAAGTGAACCAGCTGGAAAATCTGATCTTAAAATTTTTATGAAAAAATTTAGGGAGGACTTTATCCCTTTCATCATCAGAAGGAAAGGAAATGGAAGTGAGAGTAGTCGAGAAGTGGAAAGACGTAATGACTTCGAACATTTTTCATGAGATGAGGTTGGTTGAGAAGAATGAGTTAAAACGAGTTTCATTTATTTATTTATTTTATTTTATCCTTGTTTTATTTGTCACGAGCCATGTAGATTGAAGACTTTATCTTGCTTCTTTCTCTTTCTTTCCTCGTCTAACAATACCCTCTCATTTTCTGGCTGCGAGGTTAGTTGAAAGGCAAAAAGGCATAAAGGCTCCCTGTATGTGCTACTGGGTTTATTTATTAATTTATTTATTAGTTGATTACCTCTTGCTCAAATTCCAATTCAAGTTCAATGAAGACGATTCATTGTGGCAAGTTCAAGAGCGGATTCTCCGATAGAACATAGACTGAGGTCTCCAAGTGAAGCCTTTTGAATTTTCATTCATCCACTTTTTCTTCAAATCTACCTTCGCTGGAATTGTTCGGAAAACCATCAAATACACAATGGCTATCAAATGGAATTTGACTCGCACAAGAAAACCGAGAAGAGCATCTTGGATTCACCAAGAACGAACGAAGAAGATTCCATCACGGCCTCAAAACCCGGACATAGCTTTCGTAAAGAAGCAGCCCTGGAAGCCGCCATATTGAAGGAATTCAAACTCATGTCAGTTTGGATTTAGAAAGGATCTGTCCACAACTGATGCTATGAAAGTACTCAAGGAAACAATAGAAGACGCATGATGGCGAGGAGAAACCGCCATCGCAATCGCACTGGATATCAGTAATGCCTTCAACTCCATCCCCTGGCGACACATCCGAGAAGCTATGGCCTCTAAGAAGATCCCAGAATTCCTGGCGAAAACCGTGGAAAGTTACCTCCACGAAAGGAAGATAATAGTCACAAACCGCCGGTATGGAAACACGTGAGGTCGGTCACGCATGGCGTTCCACAAGGATCGGTTCTAGGTCCACTACTGTGGAACCTAACATACGACACAGTCCTGGAGACAAAAACACCCTCAGGAAAGACGATTATATGCTGCGCGGATGACACAATCATCATAGCCACTGGGAATAACCTCGCAGTCGCCAGACACCGGGCACAGACGGCAGCGGCTCTAGTGATCATAAGGATCAAGGAACTCAGACTTACCGTGGCGACTCAAAAAACAGAAATCACCATCTTCGACCACGTCATCTAGACAAAAGTCCTCCTCGAATCGGGAACGACGAGGTCAAGCCCAAAACAACGCTCAAATACCTAGGGCTCATCATGGACCAAAAATTCAAGTTCCGGGAACACTTCGTCCACGTCAAACAGTAGACAGAGAAAACGACGCGATTGCTGTCTCAACTTCTTCCCAACATTAACGGGCCAAATAACAGGGCAAGAAATAGCCGAATGTAGTGGCAAGGATAATAGAAGACCCCGACACCTGGACAACATTCTCCGATTTCTGCAAGGAAGTCATGAAGAGAAAAGAATACGTCGAGCGAGAGGGTCAAGGCTAAACTCGCAACAGTGTCGTTCCGCTTCACGGACAAAACGCAAATATTCGCCCCCGGCGTGAACGTGTTGAAGATAGAAGACTTTAGAAAAGCCCTAAAACAAAAAAGCAACACAACATGAATAACGAAAGAGCAGGAAAGGAAAAAAATGAAAAAAGATAAAGGAACAATAACAGAAGACAAGAAACCAACCAAAACAGATAGTGAAGTCACTTTGAAGGAGTGTTGGAACTAAAAGATAGAAGAAAAGGTTCGTGAACGTTTTGAACGTGAGTGTCAACGAACTGGAATATGAATAATTCACTTTCGGTCAGAAAATCGAAAGCCAAACGCCTTTCATTGTTTTTCTACCCTTTTCCTCTTACTGTTTGACGTTCGTTTGGATATTGATTGTATGTCCTATCATAGTCATTGCTCCTGGAATATTTAATTTGATTTCCTTTATTTTTCTGTTGTTATCTTTGGCCGTTTTAACTTTTCATTGTCCTTTTAGAAGAAGGGGTTGAAAGAAAAAAGAGACATCTCTTCAATTATTCTAGTTGCTGCCTTTCATTTGGAATTCTCAGACCTTGTGTCACAGTTCTTCACTTTAATATTTAGACTTGTTTTGGTCGGTAAGTTAAAGAACTTTTGAGCGTATAACTTTCCACAAGAAAGTTAGTTTCTTTAAAGTTCAAAAAGTTCAGAAGACAGCTGGTCAGACAGTTATCAAGTCTATCAACAGGATGTGGGCTGGAATATCGTGGGTGCTTCTAAAAGCGTTCTCGTGTTCTCTCGTTCCTGCTTCTTGGGTATCTATCGAGAGCTTTTCTCATTCTTCTGTGGTCTGGGGTTTAGATTTTTGCTTAGCTTACGGTTAAGACAAGTCTGAATACGTCTCAATAGATGCAAGTCTCTACACTTCTTACCAAAGTTCTCTTAGCTTTACCTTTCTGCTCCTCTTCCACCTTTCCTCTGTTACTTCTGGGTTATTTTCTGTTTTTGTGTTATCTCTTTCTCTGACTATACTATATCAAGTGAAATTACCCTGTTTATCATGGCATTAACTCACTGTTGCCAGTACAGTTGCTAGCTATTGTAAAAATCGCCAAAACGAGGCTTGAAGCCTAGACATTCAAATAAGCTTGATACCCGAAGGTAGTAAAGTATCTACGCAGGTGGAAGTCTCCGTTGAACTTAGTCACATGACTATTAGTCGTGGAGGTATCTAGCTGGCCCGTCTGTCTGGATAGTAAACAGAAGGAAGCTCGAAGAATCGAAGGGAGAAGTGTTTTAGGGCAGGAAGGCGATAGGTCGAAAGGAGAGGTCAGAAAAGAGGCGAAATTAGTAAAAACAAGAGGATCCTCCGAGTAACTCTTCAGGCATATTATTCTTCCTCACCAGAAAGGTAGGAAAGGAGAGACACCAAACCGGCCGACCTTTTCTTTTTTATTAAAATCCCTTCGCACATCCTTTTGACCTCAAAAATGTTTAGCAAAAGGAGAGAGGAAGCGTTTGAGGGAGAGAGAGAGAAAGACAAAAACTAATTTCAAAGTTTTCAAAATGGACGCGGTCAACAGATTCCCAGGATCCTGGAATTGTAAGAAGAGTTATTTTTATAACTTTTCCACAAAAAAACGGAGAATAATTTTTAGATTTTCAATTCCCGAAGCCAAAGGGGAAAAGCTGCCTCTGCTCGAAACTTTTATTGAAACATCTTTTTTTCTGGGGGGAGGGGGGTGTTAAATTTTTTTTTAATTTTGGAAGAAGAGGGAAGGCTTTCAAGTTTGGTTCTAGGGTTGTGTCAAATTTTGGGGGCTTGATCGAGGAAGGATGCAAATCAAGGACTCATAAACTTTATTTCGTTAAAACGAACAAGTGCTGTTCTATTGTCATTCAAGTTGTTCGAGGTTGTAGTTGAGGTCGTTTCAAAGTCCTCCTTACCCGTCCACAAGAATCTAAGGAAGTAGATTCGAACAACTCTGCAGATGGGGCATTGTGCAGGGCCTAAAGTATCAGTATTATTTAAGTGAAGAGTTTGAAGTTCTAGAAGGTTAGATTGCCCAAAAACTTCTCCGCTACAAAGCTAGCTCTAACGACCATAAAAAATATTTCTGAAACTTTCAGGACAGATCACGTAGCTATCTTGACATAAGTTTGGTCTATACACAAGTTCTATTATAGTCTTTCATTAATCTCTTTACTCTGTAACTGGTCTCTCCTACAACTGTTTTCAAGATGCCTTTTTCCAGGTTGCTTTCCTCGGTGAGACAGACAGACGATATGAAAGGATAAGCAACAAGACAACCAAACAAAGCGTATGTAAATAATAAACTAATCTTCTACTCCCTCATCTTTCCCACCTTCGACCCTCCTCCATCTCTGCAAAAATTTAGTTTTGGACCACAGAGAGAGAGAGAGAGAGTGATAAAGAAACTAAAAATAATTTCCGATTAAATTTGTAGCTGTCTTGTTGGCGGCAGCAGAAACCTCTCTCCTTGTCTTGCCTCTCTTCTCTTTTCTTCCTCTTCCTTTCCATCCCGCAATTCATGAATATTAAATTGCTTTACGGAGCATCCGAATTTCTAATGAACAATTGTTTTGCCCTTAGCTCAAAGAAATTTCATTTTTATTTCACTGGTTCATTCCAAAAGATGAGAACGGTACAAAAAATTAAAAACAAAATGGTGGTGCTTTCTTTCAAAGTACAAGCGGACCGTAGCGAGGATTAGCAAAAAAAACAAGATAAGACATTTTCATAAAGTGTTTTCAAAGGAACGACAGCAATCCTCTTGTCTTCAAAAATAATAATTATCTATATTTAATATGTTTTTAAGAATTATCTTATATTTACATCTATATTTATTTATAATTATTTATGTGCCGACTCATCTCATTCTTTGTTCGAGAATGTTCAAGAAGCAGCCGAAAACAAGACCAAACAAAATCAACAGTCAGTCTTGGAGCTCCTCATTTCTCATTTTGTTCTCAATTCTAGTTTTATGTAATAATGATGAGTATGAGTCATTCCATATCAAAAGGACCAGATTTCGAAAAAGGTCCAGGTCGACCATCTCTGATTTTGTTTAAATTTTACAGGAATGTTCCCTCAGGTCTTGGATGAAAATCTCAAAAATTTCAATTCGAAATCGCTTCGGGTTCGTCTTCAATCAGCCTCTAAATAGAACAGGGCAGCTCCGATTTCGGGCGGAGCTGTCAAAAATAGCCAACTTTAATCGCTCGCTGTAGACTAACTGTACAACTTAGGGAGTTGCGCTTTTGCATATGGTTTTATGTATTATATTATAATAGTATAACCATATTGAATATGTTATATTATATACATTTAAAAAGTTTTCAGGAAACATATTCAGTTAAGCATGCTATTAAAAAAATGATTTGTCCTTGGAACCAAGTTTCCATACGCTGAGGAGATATCTTCAGGTGTGAAAAAGTTTGAATAGTCTGAAGAAGTCAGAGAAAAGCCAACAGAAAATTAGAATCAAGCAGCGGTATAGCCAGAACGACTGATCTTACTAAAAGTTCAATACTTGTCATTTGGATGAAACCAAACCAAAATGGAACTCTCGAGGGCACGATTTGAACTGTCTAAATAAAATAAATAAATAAATAAAACAAAGGAATCAAATGAAAAATAAAAACGCCATTTCTCGTCTTCTCCTTCGCCTTTTTTTGCTATTGAAAAGTTGAAGTGGTTCGAAATCTTTTTAACTAGAACAAACACTTGAAAGATGTAATCAACGGCCTTCCAACAGAAACAACAAAAGAAAATTCTTTTGTTTAACAAAAAAAACTTTTGCCAACCTCAAAACCAAAGAAAGAAAAAAGAAAATCCTTTGAGTTTTGGGGGCTGGGGGGTGGGCTTCGGCGATTATCTCTTGTCTTCCTTCCTCCTTTTCTGCACCTAAAATCCGGAAAAATTCTTCAAATTTTCCTTCAACCTCCTTCTTCAACATCTCTCCTCTTCATCTTTCTTCTTCGTGAAAACAATCTGAAGGATTTATTTTTATCTATTTATGAGTCTCTTCGGATGTCGAGGTAAAGAGAGAGAGAGATGGGGGGGATTAAGAGAAGAATGGCGGAAGAAGAGATGGATACGAAAAGCAATTTGTACGAGCTGTTGTTCCGAAAGATATTTCAAGGTTTTCTTGTGAAAAATTTTTGAATTTAAAATTTTCTTTTTAATCTCCTCCGAGATTATTTATTTATTAATTTTTTGTCTGTTGGTTTGTTTTAAAATGAAAACAGGATTTTTGGGTGAAATGAAATTTGTTTTTGTTGATTTTTTTTTTCGGGAGGTTGAGTGATGTCACCCAAACGTCACAGACAATAGGACAAAGTTTGATGAGTGCAAAAATTCCTCAAAAATAAGGTTCAACTACAATTTGGATTATTGTGTTGAATCTCTTTGAATCAACTTTTTGGAACTTTTAAGACTTTTTGAGGAGAATGGGGTTTCCCTCGCGATGGATGGCCAATGAAAATGGTAACTCCTGCCGTCGTCTTCGATGAGACCGAGTATATTTGCTTTAATGAAGTGTTTCAGATGTTTAAAATGCTCTGGACAGATTTATCTCAGAGTTGCGAGGAACCGAAACCGGAGAGAATCTCCATTGGAGAATAAGTTTAGATGGAGGTTTGTTCCGACAATAAAGACCGATAGGAACAAGAAAGTCTCATCTCTATAAGTTTAAAATGCATTTTCTATTCTTTTGTATTCTTGCTAAAATTTGACAGAATTGGTTTACGCCACTTGTACGACTCTTCTACGTTTCAGACAGTAACTCTCAAAACGTGCAGTTACACCTACAGACCGGTGTGGCTACCGTTCAGAATAAATCAGCCCTCACAATTCAGAACTTCCTTTTCCACCCTTCACACAATTTTCCTCCCTTAACTAGTCTCGGCCTACCAGCGAGTGTCGCCAATACATAAAACCATTCCGGGAACTTTTGGGACAGACATTGTATAAAACAGTTACCCAAACATTTTCCAACCCTAAACCTGTGAACACCAAGTCCACCACCGACCTAGGTCACAAACTTATTTATCTCATTGAATATTATATTTAATACGTTAAATTCATTATATGCATTATTGTAATCAAATTGTAGAGCATACTACATTATAAATATTGTGCTTTTAAGTGCAAAAGAGTTTGGGAGTACTTAGTTGGGACTGAATGGAGTGAAATTAAGGGCCAATGGCGGTTTGTACAAGTGGAACCGAAGGAAAAATGTACAATACACAACCTTCAAGCACCAGAAACGTTAGCTTAATTCATGTCACCTTATACGTTCCAAAAGTTACCGGAATAATTTTTATTTTTGAGTTGTGAAAACCGACTCGTGGAACAGAGAAGTTGGTGGAAAATCTAAACTTCGAAATGAGACCAAAAGTCCCAGACCTCTGAAAACGGCTGGAGAGACTGTAAACAGATGTTGAATAAATGATTTTAAAATTCCAAAAACTCTGAGACAGACTCTGTATTAGCAACAGTAAGGTTAAAAAAGCCGTAACAGAAGGAAATAATACAAGGCAACAGGAGAAGAGGAAGAAGAACTCAACCCTCTAAACTCATTTCAATAAGGAAACAAATGAGAAAATTGTTTTCAGTAAGAAAACCGGAAACGGGAAATCCGGGAAATCGCCAAATCGTTCTCCCTTCCCACACGAAGGAAAAAAGATTTGTTGACATTAAAAAGCAAACTCGTGAGAACAAGAATCAAGGCTCTGAACTCTCCGCCGCCGGAAACAGTTTCTATAAAATAGGTCTCTATAAAAATGAAGCTTTTACTCTTCCCCGCCAACTTCCCGTTTCCGCCCCCCCCCATTTCCCGATCCTTTGGGACTCATTCACAATCGCTTCACAATCGCTGACATTTTTGAGTGTTTGCTTTCGCTGATGGAAATTTATTTCAATAGGGGGTCTCGGTTTCCTCTCCCGGGTGGCGCCCATCCGTTGGGCTCAAGGTTTATGAATTGTGTTTTTCCTTTTTTTACTGTTGGAGGGACAGACGGACGGAGGTGAAACGGTCGAGAGTTTGCTGTTGTTGTTGTTTTTGGTTCTGTGTGCATTTCCGGATTTTTCGCTTGGCCGTAGAATTGATGCGGCCCCTTTTTTTGTCGCTTTTTTCTCATGTCTTTTCTGTGACTTCTGTGCCTGAGTTTCTTTGGCCCATTTGTACCGGAAGCTGGAAATTTTAAATGAGTTCAGAAAGTTTTATGACCGTACTTCAACTGAAACACATACTCAATGCACCACATGATGACATGTGCCCTCACGGAGCATTCACGTGTAACAAGTCAGAACTCGGGTCGTGAGCGTGACCCGTCTATGGTCAAACCGAGCCTGATTTCTCTCAGCAACCATGCACTACAAAACCTTTGGAATGTAGTTTACATGTACCATATGGTGTGAGGAAGTGAAAGATGTAGGTAACATCTGAATTTTATTGATTCCCAAATTATCAGCTGATTAAGTCAAAATTCGTCGACGTTCTTGAGCATCAGGATATGAATACTTGCTGGGTGACTGCTATTCTAATAACGGAAGAGTGGACGTGGGTCAATTTTTCAAATACGTTTAGGATCAGAAGCTGTAAATATAGAAAGAGTACATATCAAAAGATAAAAATACACATTATTCAGAGAGTGAGCAGATAAATAAATTGCCAGAGGTCTTGTTGTATAGGCGGAAGAGTTTTGAGAGGAGAAGGGAGGGAAGGAAAGAGGGAGTGAGAGAAGCGAAGGCGTAGAAATTGTATAAAAATTGTTTTTATTATTTATGGAAAGGAAGGAGAGATAGAAGTGAAGAGTAGAGAGCAAGATGGTCGAACGTTTTGTTATTGATGTCACCCTCGGGAACGTGACGCTTTGTTCGTACTTAGCCCCAACCATTCACCACTCGAACCCTGTTATTATGGCCTTTCAGTTTTGACACTAAGATGGCATCTATTTATGATCCCATAAAATTAATCATTGGAATTATCTATGGGTTGCCCTCCGCCACAACATTCCTTTCACATATGTTGCGCGAAAGGGTTGCGTTTGGCTGGAGAGATGGCGTTGTGTCTGAACGTCGCCGAGGGTGATGATGATGGTCGTCGGAGATGGATTGACTTTCCGTATACTTTGAGGTCACTTTCTTTTCTTCTCCTGTTCTTTTTTCTTCTTTTGGTTTCTTCCTTCATCTCATTCACTGTTCTTTTCTGTTGTGTTTCTCTTACTACAATCACTCTTATCACTTCCTTCATCTCATCTTCTGCATATTTCTAACGAGAACTTTGTTTTCTCTTAACTTTACAATTATCTTCATATCTAGAGGAAGAGGTGGGGATAAAATAGCGGAATAAAAACCCAAAAAAGTTATCTAGGAGAATTCTCAGTTGTTCTGTCATCCGGGTTGGGCGTAGATAAAATCAAAAACGGAGAAAAAGGTTCTAAAATTACTTTTTCAACTTTTTAACCAGATAAAAAGAAGACATAATGAATTGCTAATATCTATGGTTAGTTTGCTCTTCTCTCACTTCTCTTCTTCCTCTTCTACAAATTTTTTTTTCTTTGTTGTTCACTGCGGTTTTTCATAATATCTGTCAAAGATAATCCAATCGGTTTCACGAATTGGCTGCTTTCTATTTTCTTTTTAAAAACTTATGGAATTATAATTCAATTTTGATTTGTGTCTTGATTAATCTATCCTTCATTCAGGTTTCTTGTCGCTTTGGTTATGATTCTAACGTCTGAAAATGATGAAAATGTTATTATTAAAAGTTTGTAAGTTGTATTCAGTTTGTGTTTACCTACCCCTCTTTCTTAAATAATTTAGGATTTTATTGTTTCAGGCACAGCCTTCTGTACTTTCACTTCTGTCGTTCAAAACTATTAAAAGCTAAATGTCCTAAAACTCTTTCAAGATAACGAAAGAACTTACTTTCGAATATTCGGTTTGGTTTTTTGCTCTTAAAATTTCAAAAATTTTGACTATGCTTCTGGTGAACCTCAAAAAAGCTATGAAAGAATAAAAGAGTCAGAAGGAGAAGCCCCACAAAAAATAGTGATAGAAGAACTTGGGAAGGAAACCAGAAGAGAACTATACCAACAGTGTAAAAATTAAAAAGATTTAAAGTAGAAGAAGAAATAGAAGACGAGAACAAAAAGAAGTAGTTGGAGAGACAAGATGAAGAAAAAACGTGGGAGGAAATAAGGCAAAAGAAGACTCAAGGTAGTACATGAATGGGATTCTCAGAGGAGACTTCAAAATAGTTAGTAGAGAGAAGAGAAAGGCAATAGCTGACTAAAAAATGGAGACATACAGATGGGAAGTACCGAAAACAGAAAGTGGACAAACCTCAGAACAAGAGATAATGTCAAACATCTCTGATTTTCAAAAACGTAGAATAGATGAGACGACATTTGATGTTACTGACTTTATAAAGATGCATTCCAGGAATGTTTCCAAAGCCGATGTATCTCCATCTCTTTCTCCACGACTTCCATCCACAGGATTTGAGCCAACTGATATATCTAAAATACCTTTTAACTGGAAGGGCAGTTAAGGGCTTTTTTGGGGGGACGACGCAAATTAAAACCCAAGAAAACCAGTTTCCTAGATAATTAATCAATTTGAATGAAATTAGATTAACGTAAATAAAAGGGAAATCATTATTCAAATCATTGGACACACTATCAGACGACAGAAAAAATGAGAAAAAAAGATGGCTTCCGGTCGTCACAATTCGAAATTATTTAAATAAATCAGAGGCGAAAAGCGTTTAATTGGATTTTATTAAAAACCTTCCACCTTATTAATGATAATATGGTTCGTGCGTAAGCAGGGCGATCGGGTCATTATTTAGGCGAATTAACCACCCTTTCCCTCTCCCCCATCACCCTCATCATCCCTTAACTCCGATTCTGGCACCATTCATTCTCTTAATCCCTCTTCAAACGCGAACACACTCTTTTATGAATTGTATGAACCGCCATTTGGGTTTTTTTACCAACCCCTGTTGCGAGGTTAATGTCTTCTGCTTGTAGAAACTTTTTCTTTGTCTCTTTCTCTCGTCAGAATCGTCCTGTTACTAGTTAACAGTTGCCGGTCCGAAGTGAAACAGTTTTTTCTATTGCCTTGGTGATGTGTCTGTGTTCTAGCGTTGTGGATGTTTGACATAAACATGAAGAGTTTGGTGAGTTTTGTCATTTTTTGGTTTCTTTCTCTTTTCTTTGAGGTTCATTCATTGTTCACACATTTTGTTCTGTCTTTATTATCGTTTTCTCTATCATTTATTTCTTTTTTGCTTCTTAAATTTGTCTTCCTTTCCTCTTCTTACTTACCCAATAGATGGAAAAGTTTTTGCAGGTAACCACCTAATAACACCCAAACGTCAGGTGTCTTTTGATCATTTCTCTGTCTTCTGGTTTTAAGAGTCTTTTTTTACACGGTTTTTCAGCTGCAAGATTTTTTTTCTGTTTGAACATGTCGAATTTATAGCTTTATAGCTTTTTATTGCAATACTATAACTTAGGTTTGAGAAAGCGAGGTAGTTGTAGACCGTACCGTTAGGCACCAAATACATTTCGAAAGTAGCTCTAGATTCTACTAACTCTTTACCTACCGCACTGTTTTTAAACATGTCTCTCTTTATAGAAGTTATAATCGCAAGTTCAAATCCTCCTCCCCACATCCTGTTCTACCCAAAAAAAGAATAAAAAACGGGGAAAAACTCAACTATAACTATAACTATTTCACTGTCACCACTGTGGTGTCGCCGGACGTCATCCATTACAATAGTTTCTCAAAGTAGCAATGAGTTGGAATGAGAAATGTGTGTTATCAAAATCATATTATCATGAGGTTTAGTGTTTGTCAGAGGAGGCCCCATCAGACCCTTTGGGATTTCAAGGACAGAGGAGCACACCAGACATTCGATGTCCTCTAAGTATTAAGCTTTCTTCCTCTTCAGATTGTCTCATTGGCTTACTTATGTTTATGTTACGTTTTGGTTTAATAACACCGATAACACACAAAATTATACTTTAGTATTATGAAAAACTATTTAAGGTCGGTTCTGAAGCCCGAAGAAAATTTACTTGATTTTTGATGGTGACTGCGTTCTATGTGACGTATTTCATAAATACTTACCACCTCTTTGCCGATCGGATGTATGAGGTAGATAGAAATAAGTTGACAGAAGCTTCTTATTCTTTATCATCTCCTCCCTTTTTACTCAACACCACCAAGTTTACTTTTAATATTTGAGTCTGGAGCAAAATATTCCACCAAATGTTGATGTCACCTGTTCTTGTCGTGAAAACCGGATCAGAATTATGTTTAGAAGAAGAGAGAAGAAGAGAATCGAAGGAG
This sequence comes from Columbicola columbae, assembly GCA_016920875.1. NCBI lineage: Eukaryota > Metazoa > Arthropoda > Insecta > Psocodea > Philopteridae > Columbicola > Columbicola columbae. Next base: position 2,636,296 of record JADMLL010000001.1, on the reverse strand, counting down.
AAGGAGGAGGAAGAGGAAGACTAACAATCACAGACGTGCCATTATGTTATCGTAAAATGTGGAAAGAAGCAGAAAGGAAAAAAAATTTTTTTCTGACGCGGGATGACAACTTTCTGGAAATTTTCCCCAGAAAAAAAAAGAAATTTTATTAATAACATGTAACGCGTGTGTGATGGTGTGAGTGCGTGAACGCGCGTTTTAAACGTTTATCCGTGGAGTGACACGTGTGATGTGTGAGATAAATGGTGAAAACAAAAATTCAAAATTGGTGTTTTATCGGATATTAAATACAATCGGAAGGCGTGTTATGGGTTTTGTCTTATGTTCGGAGTCAACTTTATTAGCCTCTCGCTTTGTTTTTTACCTAATCGAATTTAGGTTCTGATTGCTTTTCCTCAGCTTCCAACAATTTTGTTTCCCAATTCTTAAGCGGTTCTCTATTTTTCAGCCCCTGTGTTTGTATCCCAGTGTCTCTGATGTCGTTTTGGAACTAATCTTTTACTCCTTCTTTTCAAAACTACAGTAAGAACAACTTCTGTATAAGAATTTGGTTTTTCCTTGGTACTTGACTCTTTTACACTTTACAGCTGTTACGCGGAAGAAACTTATAGTGGTTTTTTAATTTTATAACAGCGACAGTTATATTTGTGTTTATAGTTGTTACTACATTTACGCGGTATTTCCTCACAGTTTCTGTACTCTAATAGATATCTACAGGTTCTCGAAAACCGACAGCCAGGCAATCACTTTTATACAACGCATTCTAGGGAAGAAGAAAATGTGAGAAGAAATTAGTTTTCTCTCCTGGGCTTCTTTTGTTCCACCTGTATAAGAAATTCCATGAAAGGAAAACTCAATGTATTTGTGATGTGATTTTCTTCTTCTTATCCTCTCCTTCACCCCTTTCGTCACCTCCACCTACTCCTTAACATGTGATTCCATTATCATAAATTTTAATTAAATTCCTTTCGATATTTCAGTCACAAGAAGTCGAGTTTCAAACGAACAAACACGTGGGAGGGTGTTATTGGCTTACCCCCGCTTTACCTTACGCTCATTCCAACCCCCCAGCACAACTTTCTTCGAAATTTTTTTCGAAGATATCGAATACCGAGTTTACCGACAAAAGTCTGTAGAGGAGGCAAGCAAGAGGAAGTGGTAAAAAGATTTTCCAGTAGAGAGGTGTGGAGATTGGGTTCAGTCAATGTTATAAACATCCTGCCGCAAGGTCTTTTCTTCAAAGTTTAAGTAGATTTTGGACCGCGTTCTCAGGTTTTATGAGAATCGGACAGAGTAAGCAACAGAGCAGTGAATTGGTTTGTTTAATTGGTTTCGAAGTTAAACCGTTTTGATAAGAGGGAGAGAGGGATGATGCAAAGGGCTGTTGGTTAGAAGTCAAATTTATAAGCTATCGTTTGGGAGGAGGAGGAGGAGGTTTAAAGGGATTTATGACTAGCTATTAGGTAATCATGTGTGATTGGTGTTTGATTGGGAGGGGGATGATGAGGATGATGAGGATGATGAACGTTTTTATGGGTTTTCATAAATCCAACGCGGAGTTTATGTTCCCTGTGTTCTTTCTCTGGGTTTCTTGTTCTTGTGTCTTGTTTCCTCTCTCCCAAACGACCTTTTTCCTTTTTGACGGCTTTTCTTCTTCCTCCATCCTTTTACCCTTTTTTCACCTTAATTTCAGGTTGCTTCATTTTCTATTTTAGAACAATTCCACTCTTTTCTCTTTTTATTGTATTTGGTTCTGGTTGGTGGTATTACTGCTACCATATATCCATAAACTAAAATCCTGTAACTCAGAATAACAGAGTTGAGGAAATATATCACACTTTGATAGAGACACGTCAAAACCAACGCCACGCCATCAAGACGGGGACAGATAGAGAGGAGTGACTGTGAAGGTCAAAGCTCTCACAAAGCTGAATACGAGGATGAATGGATGATACTGTCACAGGGCACAGTGAACCCAACTTAACATAAAATGGGTTAAGATGTTTTAAAATATTTAGGACTCCACTAAGAATAATGTCATCCTAAGTTCTTGTATAGATTTATACAACTTATCCATTCGTACAAAAACAATATCCATGGGATAGACATTTAAAGGAGAGACAAAGAACCTGAGGAGAGGTGGAAGAACAATTTCATTTTATGTAAACTAGTAAACTAGACATTGATGAAGGTGAGCAATTTAATGTATACGCGAAGGACGGCGGAAGCTGACCCAAGTGACCGGAAAGAATTTTTACGACTCAGGAGATGGCGGTTTGATTGTCAGTTTTATGTCGAACAAACGAAGGGAAAAAGGAAAGAAAGAAGGAAATGGCGGTGACAGGTTTTATTTCCCTGTTTTTGTAGTTGCTGTTATGGGACATTATGGGAATTTGAAATTGAATTTAAGGTTTGAGGTTTACGTGATAGCTTTCAATAAATTGATTCCATATCAAATGATCGATAATTATCAAAGCGAATCATATGCTATAATGTGGAAAGAAGTGATTTCAGAGTGACAAACGTATAAAACGAATTCTGCGGCAATGCTTACTAACAACATCAACGACAAAACACCTTAAACCTAAAATATTGTTATATAAATAAATATGATATTCTTGAGAACTAGAATTTCGAAATGAGAAATAAGATTTTCTTCTTCTTTTACTTCCTCTCCATTTTCTTTTCTTCTTATTTTTCATTTCCTTCTTTTCGAGCTCTCTCTTCCTCATCTTCTTATTTTTTTATCAGAGATTAAGTCATCTCTTCTTTTATACATTCATTATTCATTTTGATTTCTTTTTTTAATAAATAAAAATATACAATAATAATAATATATTTGACCTTCATTACGCCTTTGGCATTGAATATACAACTGTCTAAAACATTAGTTAAGAAAACAATGGCAATAAATGAATAAATAAAAATAATTATAACAGTCATTTGGGTAAAAATAGTGTATAACTATAAATGTTAAATTAATAATAATAGTAAATATAAATTATATTTGATGCTAATAAGTAATTAATTATAATATTTATATTATTAGTCAATAAATAATAAATAATTTGTAAAAATCCTAAGGAATTCTTTGTACATTCTCATCAAGAAGAAAATACAATAATAAGGACCCCAAAACCAAAATGCAGTTGTATTTCTATTTGTCAGGTAGAAGCAGGATGAGTTGATAGCCAATATAGCCAATATAAAAGCCTTGACCCCATAAGCAGATGGAAAAGTAGGACAGAGAAAGAAAGAAGGGAGAATTGTGAGATAGCAAAAGAGAAGAAAAAAAATTAGTGAAAAGGGAAAGGAGAAGGAGAAAGAATGAAAGGTGAAGAGAAACAGAAGAGATAAGGAAGGGAAAAGGAGTAGAGGAAGGAGAAGTAGAACAAAAAATAACAGAGGAAAGGAGTAATAAATAAAAATAATATTTAAAATAGATAAATGGAAATTAATAAAAAACTAATAAATAATTGAACAGAAAAAAATAAATAAGCAAAGTAAACTAGCTAAACAGCTAGACGGCATAACTCGTTTAGGACAAAACTTCTAGTTTTCAAGGTTTGAGACATATACAAATATACAATTCACAAACATATAACAGACAAATAAAATACACAAAAAATGACTAAAATATAAAATTTATTATATTAATATAAGACAAAATGATTTACCGGGGCGGGAAAAAGGAAATTCTCACCTTCCTCTGTCCTCTGTGGAAAGAGAGAGATAGAGTAACTGATTTGTTTTTGTTTTAAATCACCCTCTGGAGGAAAATATAGGTTGTAAAGGGAGAAGTGGAGAGGATAGGGTAGAAGGAAACCCCAAAAGCGTTGACGGGTTTTTGATTTATCGCTTAACGTCAAACTAAATGTAGAGGAAAGAGAGCGGAAGGAAATGGCGGCGAAGAGGAAAGGTGACGAATGTAAATTGAAACTGATTACGAGTCCAGTTTACAAAAGGTAACAGAGAAACCGAAAATGAAGGTTAAGAAATCAGGTTTGGACGTGTAGTCTCCTGAAAAGACGAGTATACTGAAAGCTGGCCTCTCTGTATAGCAGTGAGAATCCCTTTGTGTCTCTCTCTCCTCTCCCTCGTCTTGCTCATTTTGGGAGCTATAAAAACGACTTTTCCTGGAGAATCTTCTTCGGTTTGGGAAAATTTGTTCTTTTGATATTAAAAACGTTAATAATTAATATCTTTTGGGATTTTAATCGAGTTTCTCTCGGAATGGTTGGAAGTAGGATGGCGCGGGGTGGGAGATGGGAACTTTCTATAAAACTTTTTAGTGAATTCTATTTAATGGGGAAAATTAATTCTTCATGGAAAAGCTTTGGGGTTCCAATATGTCGAATTTATTGCTTTTTCTCTGGATTTCTACATTTCTAAGAAAATTTTTTAAATATTTTTTAAAATATCTATTTTCCGGTTCCGAATTTTGATTTTATAGAGGGTGTGGTTTTGGATATTTTATTTTTTAATCCAAGATTATAGTACCGGTGGAAAAATGAGTATGCTTTAAACAGTGAAAGCCAACATTTTATTATGATGATATTGGGTCTATTGAAACGTTCTGTCCGATAATGTAACATCAAGTTTGAGACACGTTTACGTACATTCATTCCACGCTTTTATGGTTCTCTCGTTTTATCATATATACAGTATAAATACTGACCTAGCAAATAAATTAAAATTGGAGATGATTCATGTTACCATTAATACTAGAATGAATTGGCTGATTTGAAGTTAATTCAGACCACTGTTTTTTTGTATGAATTCCCATAAGAAAAAAATGATACAAAAGAAGTGGATAATTTGTACAAAGTGTTGGATAAAGGTACCTTTATACATGATACATTTATACTTTTGTATTATTCTAAAAAAAGGACAGAACTTTCCGGTAGACCCATAATCGCCTCCACGTCTTCCTTGGTCTTTCTCCTCGTCGGCTTGCTTGGGGATTCCAGTCGACGTCTTTTAATGGTCTTAAATAAAAACTAAAAAGAATCGTATAACTTCAAAAGAATGAGTTGTTGCTACCAATAATGTAGTCTACTGTTTAAAGTCCTGAATATGACCAGATATGAGTCGTGATTGGGACAAGTTGTTTTCCAACAGTAGCTCGAATAGTACTACAACACGTTCTTAACATCATCAATGGTAGCTACCGCTAAAATTTCAAAACTCATCAGAATTTTCGTTTAGCCTTCATTTCGCACAAATCCAGACGACTAAACTTAAAATATATTTGTATCGCAGAAGAAACGGTTTCTTGGATTTTCCCCAAAAATCAATTTTCACAAATATTTTTTTTTGACGATGTAACTCGCAGAAAAAAAGTTATGAAACTTTTTTTTCTTTTCTTTTATTGCCAGAAAAGAAAAACGTCACAGTTAAAAGCTTTCACAACCCCTCCTTCCCTCCTCTCTCTGCCCTACAATTTCTGTTTGTAACAAACTGGCCGGAGGAAGAGAACCGACGAGATTTTTCCCAATTTTTTTGTATGGATGGAAAGAAAAGCTCTTTCATTTCTCTGTCATTTGGTAAAAACAAAATGGTTTCTTTTGAATCATCAATTAATTTATAAAATGACTGGCCAAAGAAATTTTTAGAGAATTTGGGAGGTGGAGAGGGGGGAAGGGAGGACGTCGAAATGCCTCAGAATTCTTTCGTTTTGGAACTATGGACCTGCAATTTTAGAAAATAATTTTTGGAGCGTGCAATAAGTTTATTGGTCAGAAGAGCTCGTCTGCTGAGGACCGGTCACCTAGCCCGGTGGACTAACCTACTACCAGCACAAGTCCTCAACAAGCATCTTCCAGAGCTGACACACAATGCGTAACAACGACTGTAATAAAGATGACTGGATTGTCAGTCAAAAAAGCTTGATTTGCTGAGGTTTTTCTCTGCTGTTGTTGCCTAAGCTTACTCCTACTGGAGCCTTGAACTGCATATGGCAGTGTCTCACTGAACGAGAAATACACTTCTCTTTATTTTTGCTGTTATAAACTGGGTGAGAGTAAGTTTCTATCAGCAAGAGAAGTATAATTTATTAGTTGTTCTAACTAGGCCTGTTAGTCAAAACTTATAAGAACACGAACACCAAACCTTTCGCCAACTTTATTACCTTGTCCCATTTCGGAACGACTGAGATAAAACCCTAAAAGACCAGAACTTCCATTCACTGATTTAATAGTAAACCTGTAACAGTCAAAACAAGTTGGGAATATGTTTGGATGAAAGGCTGACAGACAGGTTAATTCGGAGTTCCTTTCAAGTTTGGAAATCTTGTGTTGGGGTCACTATCGAGACCCATGTCAAGAACGCATCTGGCAAATTTTCTGTCCGTTAATCTGTTTCCCATTTTACTGCTGTTGTTGTTGTCAGTGTTTAACTGTAATTGCTACACATCTCGAACGAAGATTAATTTGAAAAGTTATTTTTGGTTTTTGGAAAGCTGACCTCTTTCTCCTCCTCCGCCTCCTTCCTTCGTTTTCCTTCAAATACTTTGTCGAAGGTCTTTGGTCCCGTTTTTGATTGAGCTTCTGGGTACTGTTATGTTATAATTTTTCTAGCTTGGTGATACTTGCTTTGTACTCCGTCTGTTTGACTTTCCAGAACCTTTAACAACTGTCAACGACCCTCGACCTTTCTTCCTTCAACAGTTAACCAAAACTCCCTTCCTCTTCTTCAAGTAACAAAAAACCTTTTCTTTAGCCGGCATAAAACAAAATTAGACAAACGCTTAATAATTCACTCCATTATACCCCTCAACCCCCATATCCTTCCTTCACCTTCCTCACTTTCATCAAAAAGTTAATTCATTCTTTTGTTTCTCTAAAAAGGACGTCGGGGAAACATGGCGTTAACAAATTTATGTCAATTTTTCCCTGAGAATTTTTTTTCCCTCAAAAGGCAGAAGAAAGTGGAGGAGGAAGCGAGAGAGGAGTAAGGAGAGGAATTAGGTCGTTTTCTCGTTAAAAGAAGAACACCGAAGAACTACAATTAATCATTTTCTGACAGTTATTAATCATTTTTCTTCGAGAATTATCAAAGTAAATAATTAAAAATGATAATATTAATAATAATAACAACAACAACAGCAGCAAGAGCAGCAACAAGAAGCAGACGAGAATATTTTTTAATTTCAAGGCCCGACACCGTTTTTTTGCACTTCCGGTTATGATAAAACATTTTTATTAAGACTTATTACGGGGTGAGAGGAGGTCTGCGTGGGTTTCAGACCTCGGAGGTTGTCATGTTCTCGTCTTTACAGTGTCTCGGTGGTGGTTTCATACGTTGGGAGTTGTTTTGGTGTTCGCTTTATTTTCCTGTCGGGTTCGCTTTGCGTTAGGTGATTTGATATTTTTTTCCGAGGGTTGTGTCCTTGTGGTCGTTTTCTTCTGCTTCAGTTTTCTCGTCAATCTTTTGTTATAGTTTGCCAATGTGAAGGTTTGACTTTTATTGAGAATAGGTGAGTTTGTTTTCTAAGTATCCATTTAGACAATAACTTTGCGTGACAATTCGTAGAGGATCCTTGTTTTTGGTCTATTTTATTCAATTTGATTGAGTTCAGTCAGTTTTAGGACCTCCCAGCACAATCGTGCTGCCAAAAACAGAACAGCTTTCCGCTGTGGGACCTTTTCTGCTTACTCAACAATCCTACAAACCTCAAAAAGAAATTCAAATTGATATTTAGTCAGTCACCAATCGGAAAAACTAAAATGAAACGTCAAGATGAAGAAGAAGATGGACAGACACCAGGGACATCAAGTCCGCAAACCCAAGACCCAACTCAAACGCCATCTTTAGCAGCTTTGTTATTCTTGTCCTTCCTTCCCACTCACCCACTTGTCAGCTTCAATCTTTCCCCCGGGACACTCTCAACCGAGTTTATTTAACCAGGATCGAAAGAACCGTATTGCTTCCTGTTTCTTCGTAAATGATTTTTCCTCGTTTTGCCTTCTTCGGCAATTCCTTCCGGTTTCCTAGAAGCTCTTCTATGCAATACATACTGCTCAGAAATTAAACTGCGTTGTTGCGATAGGGAAAGAGAAGAGGTGGAGATAGAAGATGGAGGGAAGACAGCGTAAAAATTTGTGGAGTTTCATGAAACGGAAAAATTATTCTGTAAGACGATGAGACGAAGAAACCGCTAATGAGATTTGCGCTAATTATAATATTAAGTATCAATTAAATTTTAACGATTTTGATTTCCAATTTTATGAATTTATATGAAGATTTCCAAATTTTGGGGAAAAAAGGGAATTTCTAGGTCGTAATTAGCGTCTTGACTCATTTTCTATTAGAGTTGAATTTCTTTAAAGTCAGACCTTTGAATATTATGATTTGGTACAGGGTATAACCAATAGCTTAGTTAACTGTCATAGCTTGTACTTAATCTTGACGTCTTGCCTTAGCGTCAACTAGAATTAAACAGGGAAAGGTGTGTTGTGTTAAGGTTTATACACTCGCCTACCAAGATACTAAAGACACCGATAATTGAATGCTGTCGAAACTTCTCGCTGTGCTATTTCTAAATCGCCCTCGTGTGTCCGTTAAAATGTGAAATCCCTTTTCCTATCCCATTCTAGCACCCCCCCTCCACCAACAGCTTTACTCGTCAGGGATTGAAAAGAGAAACTGGGAATACAACACAAAAAAGTTTTTAAAGCGAAACAAAATGAGCAATGAGTGCAAAGGGGCGAGGGGTAAGGAAACAAGAAGAAAGTTGAAGAGAAATTCAATTTGATTATTGCGAATCGGATTCGCCGAAGGAGACGCGATCAAAACGAAAAGGGATTAAAAAGATAAGTCGAGGCGAAATTGATTATTGAAAACAAAGAATTGGATAAAATAAAATAAAAAAAAGGAAATCCACCTCTTCACCTTCATCTCCCGCCTCGGCCCCCGCATCCCAATTCCTTTCATCTTCTTTGCCTCCAACTTCGCCCCCGCCTTCGAAAGCAGCCGTGTTTTCCTTCTTTCTATCAGGTTACAGAGGTCTCTGGGGAAAGATTTCAGTGTTTATAAGAGCCTCGGATCGGTTGTTTCCAGCGCCGACACCGCCATTTTGTTTTAAAGGATCAGGTGTGCCAACCTTTGCAAATGTTTTCCCCAATATGGATGATGGTGTCATTTCAATTTGTTCTTAGCTTACGAATGTTTTTTTTTGTCTTTTTTTATTGGAAAAACATGTTTTTCATTTCAATTTATTTATTTTCTTTGTTATTAGGATTTCAAAAAAAAACATTCCGTTACTTTATTAATTACTATAATAAATAGTTATTACAAATGAATACTATAGTAGGTTGTCTCTTACAGTTTGAAGTGGGCATTATCTGAAATTATGTAAGAGGTTTGTGCTGGGATGGTTAAGTGCCAGACTAAGAAGTTATAGTCGAGAGTTCAAATTTTCCTCCCATATCATGTTCGACACGAAAAGGGTGGAAAACGGGATTAAAACTCAACTATAACTGTAACTATAACTACCTGAAATTATTTCTATATTTAGTTTTGCCATTTCACAGTGGGTCACTTCTCACTACGCCCGAACTTTGAGCTTTGGCCGTAACTTATACAAACGAATATACACAACTCCGTTCCATCTGTCAAACAGGTTGCTTACAAATTCAACATTCTTCAAGGGAAAATGTTTAACGATTTGTTTCGTGGCTGTTATTCATTTCCAATCAAAGGAAAATTTTCAATCTCCAAATAAAGAAAAAAAGAAGAGAAAAGAAAGAAAGAAAGAAAAAAGGGAGAAAAAGATTATTGTGAGTAAACAAAGTGTCTGAAAAACAAATTGCAGGCGGTAAATCTTGCTGAGAGGCAAACAAAAGCTTCTGGTGCTCGTGTCAAAGGCGGGAGGTGGGACCGGGGGGCCGGGGGTATGAAGAAAAGACTGTTGGGATGAAAGGGAGTGTGAGGGATGGAGAAAGGTGGGAGGAGAGGAAGAAATGAGAATCGGTTTTTAAACGGTCATTTTGGGTTTTGAAGCTTCGTTGCTGTTGAGGGTGTAGCTTGAACTAAAGCTATGTTGGGAAAATGAGAAAAGAGAAAAGAATCTTTTTTGTTAGGGGGCGGGCTGTTTTAAAAGCCACCACTTTTGTTTTAAATTGTGTTATTCGTATTGGTCCATTGGTGGTCTGATTATTTCTGTCATCTTTGTGCAATAAATGAATGTTCAAGATTGTTTTACCGTCTTTAATTCGATGTCCCCCCTCTCTCCTTCCTTCTTAACAAGAGGAAGGAACTTACTCATTCAAACCCATCTATACTATTCCATTCGTACCATTACGTCCAGAATCTAAAACCTTATCTTAAACCACCATATCTATTCGGAGAAGCTATTATAAAGAATTATTAAACCAAAAAAAACCTTTTTCCGTTCCTGCTTTCTCATGTTTAATCCAACCATCCACCACAGAAAAATATATAAACCAACAAAAGTCTGAGCAAAGTCAATGGTAGAAAGATTAAATGTTTAGGAAAAGATAAAGGACTAGGAAGAGAAAATAAGTGAAACGTAAAACTGTCATGAAAAATCTAGAAAAAATCTTAAAAGAGAGAAAATTTTACTAAAAGTTAAAAAAAAACACAAAAAGGGAGAAATAGATATAAAGTTATAATGAGGGCATATTAAAACTGAAATGTGGGAAAGAAAAAACCCAGAAAAGAGAGATAGAATGGGAGGGATGAGAAAATAAGAAAAAAGGTCGGAGAAACCAAAAAAGCTCGAAACAGAACCGCAAAAAGGGAAAGAGTGGATGAGAAAAATGTGACGGTCACGGGGGAGGGGCGCGAGGCAGTTTTTGTAAGATTTACAAGGAAAAAAAGAAAATCAAACGAGAGGCTGAATAAATGAAATTAAAAAAGCTTCATGTTAAAACCCCCTTATATGTTCATCAGCCAAGCTCACCCACAGGATTTTAAAATTATATTCCTTTTGATTTACTGATGCCCAAATATTTTTGACCTTCACCAAATTATACATTTATAATTGGTTTTAATCCCGTTTTTCACCCTCTTTGGGTATAACAGGATACGGGAGGAGGATTTGAACTCGCGACTATAACTTCTTAGACTGGCACTTGACCAACGCACCATAGACCCCCCTCAGCAAATTTTGCTGATTGATACTATCTCGTCTTCCCCTCTTCAGATTCAGAAGAAAGACCAAGAGATCTTTCACGGCTACATATGAGCTGGTCTGTTGTTTACATACCAAAAGTGAAACTGTTGTGTACCAATATTTTGATTCTGGCTAAACAGTGAACATTCTTTCCTCTGTAAACATTTACAGTTTTATGGGTTAATTGTAAACCAGAAACTAAACATTGATCTTTTAGCGTTTTTAACAAATCGTAGTCTAGATTGAAAGTGTGCAATATTAATGAAATGAGTTCCATATGAAAGTGTGCAGTATTATGGGGGCAGTTCTCTTGATTGTCAACTTAGATATTCAATATGCACTGTGTATTATATGTTTACCGAAAAGTTCTGTCCGATAATGTCACATCAAGTTTGAACACGTTTGCGTATATTCATTTGACGCTTTTCTCGTTTTATCACTGACTGTATACATGCTGATCTACCAAATGAACTAAAATTGAAGATGATTCGTGGTAGTATTAACTGAGAACGGATTGACTGATTGACAGATTTGAAGTTCATTCAAGCCACTTTGTTTTCTACGAATTCCAGTAAGAGAGAAATGATACAGACGGAATGGATGATGGTCCAAGGTATTAAATGAAGATACAGTTTTTCATAAAACTTCTAGAAGATGATTCAAGAAAGTTCAATTAGGTGGTTTTGACCTTTCTGATGAGCCTAGTTCTGGGCGGCCACCATTAATCAGAAACTATACTATCAAGGTCGTGGTAGAGTAATATCCTTTTTCGACAACATCGGACGTTGCCGATATAAATAAGTCATAAATAATGATGGTAATTATATTATTGAAAGAGAAGATTATTTAAGGTATGATAAATTCATACTCTTGTACTGTACTAAAAACCGACCGAACTTTCCGGTAGAGCTAATATAATGCTGAAAATTCGCTTATTAAGCCAAGTGGAGAATGGGGGTCTCCTCTCAAGTGGATAAAGGTTTAAATTTCATTCAAAGCCATTTTTTGGATCTGTGAGAGGAGAGGAGAAGAAAGGACAAGAGAAGTGGGGGAGCAATAAACCAGGCATAAAAATTTTGGTTTTTTTTTTCTTTCAAATCCAACCTTCAAAGCGAAACCAAAAATTTTCCAGCTTTTTTTTGGCCAGAGAAAGTTTTCTAATAAATTTTTCCGGTAGAGGCCTTCTCTCAAGTTTCTCTCAGCAATTTCTTTCTTTTTTCATCGGATTCCATTGGGCTTCCGAGTATGAAAACCATTTTATTTGAGCTTTTCTCTCCTTTTTTTATATATATTATATATATAAAGTCCAGAGCTTTTAAAGTTTTCCTTTTTCCTTTTTAATTGGAAGCATTGCCAGACCCAACAGAAAGTTTTTCTTTTTTGTGGGGGCGATGGGGAGGGGGTGGGAGGTTCTACTGTGTAGCAGGAAGGAAGTTTCCGTTAATTCGAGTTGGTTAACTAAAGGCTGGAGCTTTTTTTTTCCTTTTGGAGCCGCAACCACCGCAACTTTTTTGTTTTTGGTTTGTGTTAGATGATATCATTCAGGTTTGGTTAGCTGTTTTCTTTTTCTTGGCTTTAATCCAAGCGTCTTGAATTTGTTTCTGCTTTTGATTCTAGACATGTTGGTACGATCGTCGTCGGTTCAATGTCTTCTTTCTCCTTTTGATATCCATTTGGGCGATGATCCTCACTCACCATATTGATTGTTTTTGTTTTAAAGGAAAAAAAATTACAAAACAGATTTATGGTGGTTACAACCCGCATAAAATTAGAAAGAAACAAAATCTTTCCTCACTGAATCGACACACAAATAAAAAATTGTTAAGTTCTAACTTTCCGCCAACTTAAAGTTACAAGCATCTTCAGTGGGCTGATTGATGTGTTCCTTGTTTTTACATTAACAAAATGAAGGAAGAAAAGAGTGTAAGTGAAAAACAATGAGTATGAAAGATGGAGAGATCTAGGATTCAGTAGGTGAAGTAGAGGGTGGTTACTCAACCGTGAAAGAGTTCTGTCAAAACCTTTTGACGTGCTATGGTGGAGCTTTTCGTCGTGCTTTCGTAAACACTGTCGAGTTTTTCTCGTGACCTTGAAAATTAGTATCCTTTCTGCACTTTTTTTGTTCTCATTACCTTTTTTTGTTTAAGAATGAATCTGTCGAATCAAAATTTGTCAATTCGTTTCCTTGCCAGACTTGTCTTATCGATAAGATAATGTACGTAATCGTCCAGATTCCTCCGTGCAGCAACCCACGATTGACAGAAAACTCTTCTTCGATTTTGGAGGAAATCTCAAGACAGTTCATTAGGAGATGAGATCTTCGTGAATGATTTTCAATTATTTTCCGTCTTCCTTTAATCCCTGTGACCTCATCTCTTCCGATTGTCTAGTCACAATAGAATTTAATTATCCGACTCGATAGTCTGCACGAATCATTTGAAGCCAAAAGAGCTTTTGATAGTAATTCTTCTCTCTGCTTTGACCAAACACTCAAACGATTTTCTCTTGTGACTCGTTTTCTAGCAAGTTTCAGATCAATTCATCCAATCAATAGAACCGAAAACTTCAAATTTTTCTGTCTTCTGTAAATTTAATATAAATAATAAGCCAAACAGCTAAGCTTCTCAATTATAATTTTATAAACGGGTGTGTAAATGTTACAATAATCACAAGATCTCTGGTTCCTCCAGAGACCACAGTCCTGACCTCGAGTCCGTCCACAAAAGAAAGGATCTTCATCTCTGTTCAAAGTACGAGAAAAGCTCGAGTAACATTTGATTTAACAAGATTTTCCGGAAGGGAAAATGTTGTCGGTTAAAAAGGTTGGAAAAGCTCGTTTCGGATTCAAAGGAAAAGGAATTTCCGGATTGGAAAATGAGGTTTAAAGCCAGAAAGACAGAAAAAGAAAAGACAAAAAAATAATTTTTTTGAAAAGATAAAAAATCGTCTGAAGGCGGCTTTAATTTTACGCTTCCCTGAGCCTAGTTAATGGCCCTTCCAAGGTCCCATCATTTCTGATCTTTCCTTTTGTTTCAGATCTCGCTATGACGGAAAAGCTGGCGCTGACGCGATGTGTTTTCCTCGCGCTTTTCATTCTACCCCCGGCTATCGTCGTTACTTCTTTGGAAAAAGGTGAGTTGTTTTTCTTTTATCTTCTTTTGAACCTCGATTAGATTTCCCTCAGATAATTTTCACTCTTGAAGAATTATATTGGAGACTTTTCGTCGGGATCATGTTTTTAAAAAGTTTTGTGGTTCTTGTGACTTGTTTGAAGGTGACATCATGACCTTTGTCTTCTTGAGCGCTAGTCCCCTTTTTCTCGCAACTTTGGTTTTATATTACATCTGGTTTTTGATATCTTTTGAGTTTGTTTTTCTGTTTTCTGAAGTCAGGTCCTTCCTCTTTACTCAGTGTTTTGTTTTCTCTGTCAACTATCATTTTCATAGCTTTTGTACTTCAGGCGGTCCTCCTGACAAAACCCAAGTGTCTTATTATTATTGCTGTTTTACTATTTACGATTGCTTTCTCTCATTCTCCCTCTGTGAATTCTCTTCCGCTGGCCCACGCTCTGTCAGTTTTCTCTTTTTCCTGAAAACCATGGCCTGTATTTTCGTTTTTCAGAGCGTCGTGCTGTTGTATATCTCTCTGCGTGATTTCGAGTTCATTTAAAGCTTCTTTTCTTCTCAAAAACGACGCCGGCGTTATTTAGGAAGAACTGTAATATTTCTTTTGGTCAGTCTTCCCTTCCCTGACGTCGGTAAAATGTCCTTTTTTCTTCATTACCTCTTATATTCTAGAAAGGTACACGCATATTTCTCTATTATGTCGTCCTTTAAGTTCTTTTCTAGCTCTTTTACCTACAAAAATTTTGACGTTTGAAAATTATTTTCCATTTTCTTCCCTCAAGATTTCTAGTCATACCTGATAAGAAGTATATGTATAAATTAAGCTTTGACGAATACGGCAGTGATGTTTTACTAAAATCAAACCTTCGTCGTCTGGACATTGATAGCCAGACCGATCTGCTAACGGTCTTATATGCAGAAATTTGATAATTTTAAGGAGTTCTTCTTTGACGACTCAAAAGAGATTGAGCACTGCAACTACTGCAGCAGAAATTCGGTGAAGGTCAACAAATAAAAAAAGACAAAAATAGTTGTTTCCATAGCTCTAGGTAAGTTAAAAAGGCGATTCGCGCTTTACTTTGGACATCTCAGCCCTCGATTTTGTTAGTGAATACTGTAACTTAGGAGTAAATTTTACATCTGGATGTACGTTTAACAAAGCTGCTGATAAGGAAATCGCGAAATATATCATTGCACTAATGGTTAAGTCTAAATTGGAAGTCTGAAAAGCTACAGTCAAACTGTTGAATTACAGCATTTCCGCTACCCTGCTCTACGGATCTGAGATCTGTGCAATCAGACATCTAGAGGGTAAAAAATTGTCTTTTCAAAAGAATATTTAATTGGCCTTCGTCATATATATTAATATATATTTGTAGCTGGGGTGAGTAACTCATCCACAATCCTTATATAATCTTGCTTCAATGACTGACACTTTCAAATTTTCTAGAAAAGTCGCCTATTAACTGAATACTATGTTTAGTAAAGATGGTATACCCACTCAAGTCAATCGGGGACGAATTATACATTTTCATTATACTCTCTATGGTTTTATAAATTCATTCTCATTCCTGTAACGTGATTGCTGACGTCAGAGAAGAATTAAAAAAAAAAGATCAGAAGTTTTTAACAGAAAAAAAATATTTTCATTTCCTCTTCGACCCGCATCCCATTAGAAGTGGATTACAAAATCCCGGGAAACCGGACAGACGGTCTTTCTCTCACACCTTTTCCCTTATCCGAATAAACGAAACTAAAAACCGGAACTCAGTTTATAATTTCAAAAAAAAACGGAAACAATAATTCAAAACACCTTCCTCTTCCAGCCACCCATCCTTTCCTACCCCCTTCCTCGGTATACGTGGACCTTGCTGCTCAATTTTCCTCTTAATGGACTGTTCAACCAATTTTTCTTTTTTACAAAATGAAAATACCTTTTTGGTTTCGGATTCGGATTCTGGGAACCCATGATGTCCTCCTCCTCCGCCTCCCTTTATATGTCCTTTTCGTTTTGTCCTTTTGAGGTTATTTTAATCAATTTTATGTTGAATTTTAAATATCGCCACCTTTTTAGAATTTCACTTTTCTCTCTCTCTTCTTCATCTCCATTCGCTTTTCCGTGGTCTTAATTAATTAAATAAATTATTAAAACTTGTCGTGTTTTGTTTCTTTCTCTTCTTCAGTTGTATTCGGTGTTCATTTTGGGGACGACCCGGTGGTAGAGGGAATTCGTTTTGTAAGGAAAGAGAGTTTAGTTGTTTTATTTCGGTTGCTAGTAGTGTTCGGGAAATGACTCATTCTTCCAGTTCTGGGGAAAGTGGGTTTGATATTTTGACAAGTTTAGAAGTCTTAGTGTACGGAATCCAATCCTTCGTAGGTCGTGGATGGAAACACAAAGAAGAAGGAAGATGGTTGGGGGAGGCTCACGCATGTATGGTGGCACGCGAAGAAAGTTTTGTTGACACGCAAAACAAAAGGGAAAAAAGTTGTTTGTTTGTTTTATTGCTGACGGAAATGGGCAAAAAGGAAAGAAAATAAAATTTTGAGGCTTTTTGTTTAAAGACTTTGTGTTTCTCTCTGTTTATGGTTGATTTGTTTCAATTCGCTCTCCTAAAAAATCCATTTCTTGGCAGTTTTTTGAGCTGCTCAAACTCAACTGCCATGATTTTGAGAAGTCACAAGTAACAAAATATTCTCTGGGTGACCATCGCTTTAAGTACCTAAAGGAAAGAGGAGTGCTACAGCCGAGATTTGGGCACCATTGTCTGTGAAAAGTCAAGTTTATAACACATCCATTGAAACGGCTATCCTGTTGTTGAATCAAACGTTACAGTTAAAAAGATGGGGACATCATGACTTAATTGTTTTTTCACTAAAAATACTGTTAAAGTCTTTTCACTTTTTAGTAGCTTTACAACTGATAATAATCACAACCAAAGAAACAGTATGGAAAGTTTAATCGAATTCGCACCACTGATTCCAAGAAAAAGATAACTGTTAACAAGACCTGAATGACATCATCTAAAAAGCCAAAGACAAAGGTTCGATTGAAAGTATTTGCCACAGAGTTTTATCGTTTCGAAATTTTTTACCAACCTGATACGCCAATGTCAAGCAATGGATCAAGCTTATTAAACCAATTGCTGTTTTACTGCAATTTCAACAGATTTCAAACACTTGTAGTGATTATGCTTAAGAAAAACTGTGTAAACATGGGGAGCATGTTGTGTGCTTCAGAAACCTTCAGGAAAATATATTTTTACCACCTCTTCGTGTCGGTGGTCCCAGTTAGTCTGTAGTCTACGAGCAAAATTCAAGTCAGCTTATCAGTCATATTACTTATGTTTTGTAATATAGACTTTTCCAAGATGAAGTCAAAAAAAAAATCTCTCAATTCGTCAGTTAGGCCATCAAAAGCAGACATAGTAAGAAAGACGAACCCGGCATGACAAACGCTACCCACTGGCCGATCCCCAAGATTTCTTTAAACAACTCTTATTAAAACAAAATGATTTCAGAAATTTCTTTTCATGTTACGAAAAAAGGAATATATCCCGCTTATACTTAACTTATACAAGAGTGAGTTAATTAATGAAAGATTAAATGAAAGGGAGCCGCGAGCCTTTTTGCCCTCCTCCTGAAAAGGCTGGGAAAAAAATTTCTATTAAGACATTAATTGCAAATTTGCTGTTGAACAACCGAGCTGAATAAAAGAAAAAGAAAAGAAGAAAGGAGAGAGGAGGAGGAGTGAAGAGAGAGTGGTTGATGGGATGAGAATGTGAGAGGAGGAGAGAAAGTGAATAATGCAATTTCCACTTCATCTTCTTTTGATTGTTAGAAATTGATTTTTCACTGAGAGGATTTCACTTATGCTGTTATCATGTCTCTGCATGTTGACTATTCCATTAGTTGAAAGCTTTTATAACTTTTTAGACTTTCATCTTCCTCCTACCCACTCCACATCCTCCCTCATCCCCACCTCTCCTCTCTCTGTATCTTCGCATATATCGAAATAAATAATTTGTCGCCTGTCGTCTTGAATTTTTTGGTCGCGGGAAATTAGCCTTCCTAGTGATGGTTACGTCATCATTTTCGGGAAGTATGGTTGAACGACTGAAAAGCTTAAAAACCAGGAAGTTGAGTTGAATATGCTTTCAAAATGGACTTTTTCTTTATTTAAACTTTCCTACCCGCTGACACGCGTGTGTCTTTTCTTCGCCAACTGTTATCAACCGCTGTCACGTACACTCCATATCCTTGTTAAATGTTTTATTTCGATGTTTTTATTTTATTTTTAAAAATCTTTCTCAGGTATTACCATCGATGTTTTTGTAAGTGCACGAGTGGATGCAGAAAAGCTACTAACGACTCCACTTCACACCAGTTAGTAGTAAATTCATTACTGAAATGCCTTGATTCAGGTTCATAATTTGAATCCAATTTCCACCCTTTCAAATCGCCAGCATATTTCTCTATTTTAATTTTTTATCGCGCCTACAAATCCTCAAAGACCCAATCCATTCATCACCTTAATAACTCACAACATTTTTTTTGTCTTTTATCAATTCCGTATCGTTGGGTTTAATATTATTCAGTCTCCAAGCGGTGGTGTTTACTGTTAAATGATATTGCGAGAGGGTAGTTTTCACCCTTAATTCATTTGAAATTAAAATTTTTTAAAGGAAAAATAAATAAAAAGAACGAAAACAACAAGAGCAATAAAAAAACTCAATACGAGCTCACCAAATACGAAGAGAGGTAGAGGAAAAGGGCGGGAAGGGTTGGGGGTTGGATCAATGAGACATATCATATATCTCGTGAAAAATTATTTCCGATGTGGCTTATGTGTGTAGAGAGCCTTATTCCCTTCCTTCGTTAATTAACTTGGGATTAAAACAGATTTTCACTACCTGATGGAATATAAAAAAATTCTGGAGAACTAAGATAAGATTATACTTCCGGAAGTGGGTACAGAAATTTTTTTTTCTGTATTATCCCCCGTCTACAAGTTTGAGGCGGTAAGTAGTTGGTGTACCTTTTAGGAGGTTTTCATCTAGGGAGCAGTCTTAACCCTAGGAACTTAAAAGAGCTTATAGTTTGTAAGAATTAGATCTAATCGATATAACGGTTTTGATGAGACAGATTACAGGTTAAGAGGTTATCAAGGCTTGGCAAGAAATGAGGCTACGGTTGGAAGACAGAGGGGTGTAAGAAGTTTTGAATAAATACATAAAAATGAAATATTGGAGAGGAAACCGCCTCTTTCTGAATTTAAAAAGGTGGTTTTGATCTTGCCAAAGGGAGAATCGATCTTCAAGATTGGATATTTCGAATTTGGTTACTGATAGAAGATGGAAGAGGCGGGGGATCAGAAACAAAAATTATTCAGTATGTGTAAAGAAGGATGAAAAATCTGAGAGGAAGAGAAACTGTGCTGAAGTGTTCCATAGCTCTCCGATGTTCAGTTAAACGATGCATAACTCTGTAGAAGTGGGTCTGTGATCTATTTATTTCTCATAATTGTTTCATCATTTTATTAGTATTACTACTTTATTACTATGACTACTACATTCCTCTTTTTCTCTCTCCCTTCTCTCTGACCTGTTTTCCTTTCTTTCTCCTTCTCTCCCTACTCCATTCTATTCTTTGCCATCATTATCTTTATGCTTCCTCTATTCTCTCTTCTGTCTTTTCCTTTATACTCCCTCTTCTGTATTCTTTCTCTCTCTCCTGTATCTTATCCCACCATATAGAAGACTGTACCTTCAGTCACATCCTTTTATTCAACTCCTGGGGCTAAGATACTGGTTCGTTTCAAAGATATACAACCGCTTTAAAGCCAGACCAACTACTTGATGTCTAATCTAAATTAAGTCAATTTTTTTATAGCTTGAATTTCCTCCTGTAGCCATTCTCGATATACATTCGAAACCAAACTTCAGTCCAGTAAGAATGTCTTTAACTACAAAATACTTGACTTAGTGCCTTCAAAATACACTGGAAAGATGCTGTATATATTTACTGTCTTTTGAGAAGCCCCACTAACACGGTTTCACATAAGAAATCAATTCGCCTCATAAAAAAATTTGGGAACAGAACAGATTAAGGAGATGAACCTTTGATGAAGAAACTTTAACTACAAAAACCAATTCAAGCCAACACAGGTTCAGATCTTTTGTAGAACCCTATTAAGCCTTAATTAAAAATTCGGTTTTTCCTTTTCTTCTTTAAGGGTCTAGAAAAAGGAGAGAAAGGAGAAGAAGAGATGTCCAAAAAGAGAATTAAAACAACCGAATATAACCCCTCTACTCCTCTCTACTTTCTTCTTTCCCAATTTACATGATAAAAATACTCGTTTAAAGCTCAGGACCAAGTTTCCCCGACTAACAAGACAAATGTAAAAAGATTGTAAAAGCTCCCTTTCTCCTATCAAAAAGCATATTTCTTCGGAAGAAAAGCGGACCGGAGAGTGAGGGTTAGGGTGGAGGTAAGAAGGGAAACCCCGCCCAGTTTCTCCTTTAATCTACTGCTCCCATAATTTGGGGCTGATTTAAAATTTTTGGATAATAAGACGGAAAACCGAGAAGAAAATTGGAAGGAAAACCCGACTGACTTTCAGATTAGACTTTCGATTTCACAAAGGAATCGGTTTTCCTTTGAGAAGAAAAAACCCGAAAAAGGGTTTCCCTCTCCTTCCTCCTTCTTCACTTCTAATTTCTCCTTCAATATCTAGCCTTTCCAGAAAATTTTTGGAAAGCAGTTGCAAAATAAGTCAGAAAGTGAAGAGGAGCAGATGGAGGTACAGAGGAGGGAGAGAGAGGTAGTGGAAGGTCTTCGTCCGGGATGACCATTTTCAAAGGATTGATGATTTCCGCCTGTTAACAAACAACTACAAGCGCCAAAGTTTTGCTGTCATTGCACATTTTCCCTTTTTTTGTTGTCTCTTTTTGAATTTCCCGCCAATTGTGTTGAGTTTTTTTGTTTGGAACAGTTGGCACCGATTTTTTGATCTATGTTTTTACTGTTTGTGAAAATGTTTCATGTTTCCTGACTGACGCGTTTTTTTTCCTATTTTTTTGGTTTGAAAAGTACAACGGTAACTGATTTTATCATCTTCAAAGGAGACGAAAATTCTGTCTTTGCGACGTCGTTTGGTCTTGAAAGTCCTTTTTTGTCTTCCTGTCTAATTTTCAGTTTATTTCCTTGGGATTGTCTATTTATAGTTGGTTGGGAAAATTTTTTGGATGTACAATTGTCACACTTAAGGACAGAGGTTGG
This sequence comes from Columbicola columbae, assembly GCA_016920875.1. Lineage (NCBI taxonomy): Eukaryota > Metazoa > Arthropoda > Insecta > Psocodea > Philopteridae > Columbicola > Columbicola columbae. The sequence continues at coordinate 2,614,756 of JADMLL010000001.1, read as the reverse complement.
TACCTGCAGATTCCCATCGTAAAAAAAGAAGTTGGCTGATTCTTCTTCAAATACTCAGAGTGACTGAACATTTTGATCGCATCACTCTTGCCCTTCTTGACCAAGGCTGCCTAAAACGGCACCCGACTATCGAACAGGCTTCCCCTTAGTCATCTCTAACTTCATCTAGTCTTTTCTATTTTTCCTTCTTTTTCCTGCTTTTCTTTTCCTTCTATCCCCTTCCCTGTTTTTTCTATTTTTTCCATCCTTTTCTTATCCTTGTTTCCTTATTTTCCTCCTTCTTTTCTACCTCTTCCTTTTCCCCCTGCCTTTTTTTGTTGGTTTTTCTTTTTGTCTCCTACTTCGCCTTTTATTCTTTTTCATCTCTGTGTCATTCTAATCCTTCTCTATTCTATTTATTAACTTATTTCTCCTCTTCTTTTAGGTCTTGACTTTGCTCTATACCTCAGATAAAACTCTTCTAATTCGACATAACAACTCTGACGTCTCAACTTGAGGACGAGTGACAGCTATATTAAATGATGCGTTCTCAGTTGATCTATTTGTACCTCTTTCACTCTCTGTTTTTCTAGTTTCCAGTTCCTCATTATGCTGTAGTCCATAGGTAGAAGACAACAATGGAGCGGTTCGCAGCTCACTAAATTTCCAAAAAAAAGCAAAACTACACACAATCATCAAAGACGAATGTTTTTTGAACCGGAAATGGTGGCTGGGAGGTTCTGAGAAAACTTCCTTCATTTCGAATACGAAGAAAACATAAATTTTGGAACAATTTTCTCTCATTCAAGCAAATCCCCGAGATTTTTTCCGTTCACCTTTGCAGAAAAGTTTTCCCTTTTTCTTAGGAAAAGAAGGAGAAGGAAACTTTGTTGAAAACCTGCAAGCAATATGAGAGAGAGAGAGAGAGAGAGTGGAAGGCAAAATTGAGGCAACAAATCTTATTTTTATTACCCTAGTTATTTATTTATTTACAGTTCTAAGATTGAGGATTTGAATTATATTCCTTGAGTAAAAAAGCTTTCATTCCTTTACTCATTCTTTCTATTCCCTTTCATTCCTCTTTTTTATTTTGACCTATTTCCCTTTCCTTTTGTTCTGTTTTTTTGTGATTTTTCAAAGCCAAACCTTAATCAACCGTTGGATTTTTGATTTGGCCGTGACTTTGTTCTCTTCCTCGACTTTTGTTTTGTTCTGTTGGTGTGTTCTTGTCTGTTTTACTCTCTGTATTGCCTTTGTTCGAATGTCCGCTCGCAACTGCTTCTCTTTCTTTGCTGTATGAGTCTGTTTTGTTTGTGTGTCTTGTCACTTTGTCCCTTTCTCTTAGAGGGGTGTTTCTTGTTAATTTCTCCTTTTTGTTTGTGTCTCACTCTTTATTTACTTTATTATTATGACGTATTTTAGCTAGCTCTAGCTTTAACTGTGTGTGGGAAGCTTTAGCCTAATCTTTCTGTTAATATGAATTGGTGGAATTTTTTTTCTTTCCAGTTTGGTATAGATTCTTCTGTATCACAATGTTTCTAAATTTATCTATCTATTCTTTCCTTCTGTCTCCTTCTTTCTTTCCTGTCCTCTTGTCTATTTCATTTGTCCGAATCTTTTCTTTTCTCTCTTCTTTTTTTCTACTTTTTCATCAACTTCAGGATTTATAATGTTGGTCTGTTCTCCTTGCTGTCACACTCTTTTCCCGTTGATTTTTTTTAAATTCAACTTTGTGCTGTTATTTTTATTGTGAACCTTTATCGACCCACATGAATATCTAAATCTTCTCCTTTGTCCTCAAAGTAGAACGCTAGAACGATTTGTTAGTCTTATGGTACTAATTTCACCAAATAAATTTAAAATTCATTAAAGTAAGTCAACAACAGCATTAGTTAATAAACCATCATGCTACCAGACAGTAACACAAATAGGCTTGACCTGACCTCATTTTCACTATAAGCCAAAGAAAAAAACATTAAAAATTACCCAGAACATAAAAGCAGAAGCGAAACGAATTCAAGACTGGTGACAGGACACTAAAAACTGGACAGTAATTCAGACTAAACCGACCTCGCCTCTTCTTTTATTCTAAAGACAACTCCAACGAATTTTTCACAAAGCTAAAAAAGTCTATATTAAGCACAAAACAGACAGAAACATGTCTTTAAAAGGGAAACTCCGCGCTCATTTTTTAATTGAAACCTTTGACCTTTCTCAACGTCAAGAGAAACAAAATGGACTCGAGAAAAGAAAGTCAGACCAAGAAAAGGTGGAGGAGAGGAGGGGGGAGAGAAAAATGGAAGAGAAACACACAAAAAGGCAACTTTAATTATTTAAAGTTAGACAAAAAAAGAGGAAAAGAAAAGGAAAACAGTCGCCTAGGAATCCGTCTCTCCTTTTAAATTATTCAAAAACCCCCCGCCAACATTTGAAAAAAAAGGAAAACGAGAAAAGGAAACAAAAAGCAGAAGAGAACCCCCGCAATCCTTCACCTCCACCCCGGCAGACCAAAAAAAATGTTTTTTTAATTTGGACATTGATTTATAGATGTGTTAATCAAAAAGCTGTCAGTCGATGTGACGGCCACACACACAACTTTCGGGGGAAAACCTCCATTTTTATCTTGTTTCCTTCTATCTGGAGGAATTCCATCAAGCTGGTAACATTTTCCGGAAGCGGGAAAAAAGGAGGAGGTGGATGGTGGGATTATGGGAGGGTGGTAGGAAGCTGATATATGTTTGTGATCCAGGAGAAGGCCGGTCTTTGGATTTCCAACAGAGAAAAATGTCTTTCGGTTGAAAAATAGAGTTCGTTCGTCATGTCTGTTTCGTTTTTTTTGAGGTGTTGAGTTTGTTTGGTAGATGAGGAAGGATTGACAGAAGGTTACTGAGCATCTGATTTTTGTTTTTAGTGAAACATTAAACTGTGAAATACAAATATCATCGTCGTTCAGCAGTTGAACCATCTCGACTTGTTGTCTTTCTGACTCTTCTGTGGTTCGGTTCTTCATTTGTAAAAAAGGGGAGAGGTAAAGATGCTTGTCATTCTATTCTCTTTTTTCTGGTTGCCCTTGTTGAGCGCGTTCGTCGTCCTCTTTGATTTCTAGGACTCGTCGGCAGAAGTTTTGAAAGATCTGTCACTTTTTTGGTGAGTCCAGTATACACTGCATGATGCCACCCATGTCGAGAAGTTTCAAATTTGGCTGATGTTCTAGCCGTTCTAAAGCGCAGGCTGGACTTAGCATCAAAATGTGTTCTGCAGTGTCTTCGTTATATTCGGTGTAGAATGTGTTAAAGCGTTTGTGTTCAGTTAATATTTGCGTCATACAGAGCGTTAAGTTTCCTGTTTCTGCTCTATACATCTTGACCATAAGCTTAACCATCTAGGATATCCAGTTCAATTGGTATTAGTCACGAGGAGCCGTAAATAGATTTAGATGGTAACCCTTGCGAGGAATTTCTTGGTGTCAGTCTGGTGTATAAATCGCTGGAATAAATCTTAGAGAAAGAAGAGTGGTAGAAAAACAAGCTGGGTAACTTTATTCCGGTGGTAATTAAACCCACGACCCTTGGGATGATAGGCGAGTACTCTGCCCAACTCCCGCCCACCTTAACCTCTACAATATTATTGAAGAACAACAAATTGATAAATATATAAACAAATACACAAACACAAAAGAGGGCAATTTTCCACTTGACAATCCACCCTCAAAACAGTGTCAAAACACCTTCGATGGGTGAAATCAGCAAACATCACAGGGCTTGAAACTCTTCCCTTGGAACGAAATTTCCCTGAAGTTGGCGTTTTGTAATACGACATCCCTAGACACGTCCTATCTGAATTTCAACCCACCCCAAAAACCTGCCCTTCACTTAAATTATTTTAAATAAAATTCGAAAAGGAAAACCAAATGTCATTTTCCACCGAACCCTCGTTCTGTTAATAACTTCACCAACGAACACTTCATCAGAGCTGTCTTCTGCAGCCGTCGTCTGGTCTGTGTGACGACTTTCTCTCCGTATCGTCCCCCAGGACAACGGTCAGAAACTTCAATTATGACTCTCAAATGTCTTTTCGTGTTTGAAAACACGGGAAATTTTGTGTGCCAACACACGCGAAAACAATTTTCAAAAGACGTTGCAATCTAGCCTGAATCTAGGAGGGTGAACGTCTTCGAACGATTTTCTCAAAATTCCAGGGAAAAAAACAGACAGGAAACAAACAAAAACCGGAAACGTTTTATTGTTATCCATGAAATAATAGAAGGGAAAAAGTTTTCAAAGATTTGGAAAAACAAAGAAAAGCTGAAAAGGCAACTTTTAAAAGCTCATTTTAAAGACGTGAAATAAGAGAAAGATGACGAGGAAGATAAAAAGAGAAAAAAGCGAAGAAGAAGAAGAAGAAAAAGGAAAGAATTTGAGCTCACAAGGTCTTGGAACCACTGCATTCAGAATTAAAAGAGCCAAGCGAGGAGGTAGGGGGAGGGTAAATGCATGGAAGGAAAGTCTGCATTAATAATTAATGACCTGTCTTCCAGAAGACAAACAGCTCCGGAAGTAGGTCTTATGCTAGTCATCTTCGTGCCAACTTTTCCCGATAAACACCTTTCCATAGAAAAGAAGATTTTTTTTCACTTCTCCTTCCTACCACACTGTCCCTTCATCTTCTGTTTTTGGCCTTCTTTTCCTTTTGACAAAAAAGAAGACGAAGAAATAAACTTTGAAGATATGTGTTGGTGTGGTGCCGAATATTAACGTTTCCACTCAGAAACCTAGGAACCTACACAACCTTTGTACCTAAAAACCACTTTTATTCCTAAAATTGAGCTTTTATGGTTTTATTTTTAAAAATTGAAATATATTTATATTATTATATGTTATGATTTGATTATTAGACTTAATTTTAGGGGTTAGAGTACTTTGCAGAGATTTTAGGCTCATTTTAGTGATTGTGCTAATGAAGAGGAAGAAATGAAGTAGCCAAGAATCCCGCTCTAGCACCTCTTCACCTCACCGCTCCCATTTCTCGTTAGTACTTACAAGGATCGAACCAAACGCACACACAATCACAACCCAAATCTCACATTTTCTAATTTTTCTCAGATTATAAACACTTATCGCGACACATTCGCAAAACATAAAACGTTATTTTACAGTTATTTCCACCCCACCCTCATTCTCACCCTTACCTAACCGGCCCACCATTTCAACCCCTAACCGTGAAAAAACAACGTGACTACAATAATCAGAAGTGTAAAAAGACGGGCTGGTAGTTAGCTGTGGAAAAGCGGAGTAAACTCTAAAAAGTCGTTCGTTTTATTAATGTTAAACCGAACGCTCGGAAACGGGAAAGAGGACGAAGAGAGTGTGAGAGTGGGACGGAAGGGGTGGATGGGGGTTGACTACCATTTTGGGCGTCATGTTTTCCAAAAAACGTTTTCTTTCTTTTCTCTCTTTTTCTTTCTCCCCCTTTTTTTTAATAAAAAAGGCTTTAACTAAATTGCATTTTAAAAGATAAGACAACTGAATTAAAGTCAACTTGTGCGTAGATAAGCCCGTTCCTCGCATTTTATACTATAAAGTATAATATAATATAATACAATATTATATCAGAATACATAATTTTGAGGTGGCGTGCCAGAGCGAGAAAAGCAAAGGATTAGTAGCCTCGAGCTTGCCACGCTCTAATCACTGCCATTTCCTCCGTTTTGGTGCCTTTTTTCTCCCATTATGGATGAAAGGTGACTGGGTTTTCGGTAGGAAATGACTTAATCTATCTATCTTTCGATCTTCTCAAGATTGTTTCGGTTTCGGTTTTTTCTTTCCCTCTGATCTGAAAGATGAAGAGTTTTTTGCTGTCGTTACTGCCTTTTAGGTTATCATTTTTTGTGGATAGCGTTTTTTTGAAAGTGTTGTTTGGAAAGTCGACATTTTTTACCAAATAAAGTATTTGTTTGTATTGCACGCTGACAACTTTTTTTTGTGCAGAGTCTGTACCTAAAAGTTCCTGGAATGAGTATTTCTATATTATAAATGGTTCCCAGTTATGTATGTATGCATCTGTTGTGAACAAAGCAATTCACTATTTCTCTATCAACCCAATCTATAACAGGCTAGAATGCCAAACATGTAACTGTTCATGACCATTGCAATGAGAAGGAGAACACAGAAGTCCAGAAGTGTAAAGACCTCCTAAAGAAGTCTGTGGAACTGAGGCTCGAGGACATTGTAGTTGGTATCTTAGAATCACCATAGAAGAGACGGGTATTCAACAACATCTGTACAAACACACTCGCCACTAGGGAGGATGAAGAACGCGAGTACCAAAAGTAACCCCGTATAAAGAAATAAGATAGGTGTACTTAGGACTTTCAAATCAAATCAACAAAGGACTTTCAACTTTAGAAGACAAAGAAGAATAACTTTGGAGAGAAGTCAGCTGATATACCCGAGTACCCCAGAAAGTCATGCTTCACAGTGATACTCTACCACCCTTACCAGACTACTATGATGTTAAAAAAAGAAAGGAAATTATTCCTGAAAGAAAGGCAACCACCTGCACTGGCAAAAAGAAGCTTTACCGGCAACCGTTAGTAAGTTCTTAATATTTTCCCAGAAGAAAAGCTTGCTATTGTGTCGGAAAAGATGGGGAGAAGGATGGTAAAAGAGAAAGAAAAGGTCGGAGAGAGTTTTAAAAAAAAAAAGGAGAAAAAAAGTTCCGTTCGGTTCCAGAGCGCTATAACATGTTAATTCCTCGTTTAACTCCAGTCAAAGGATTTTTCCGAGTTGACCGGCCGACAAGGGAAACTCCGGGGGGCGCAATAAAACTTTACAACATCTTTTCCCCGTGACATTTTCCACGGCCATTAGCACTTAATCTATAAAAAGTGAATGAGCCCCCTTTCACGCCTCTATTTCATCCCCTCTCTATGCCTTCATCTCTCCTTTGGCTAACGGCTTAGCGATCCTTTTGACAAAATAGAAAAAGTTTTTTTCAAGTTTGGGAAAGTCTTTCACTTCCCCTTTCCTTCTATTCTTTTAAAACATAAAAATTTAATCGGCCTTCGGTCAAGTGATTGACTTACCCCTTTAAAAGACAGTTAGGTAACCCGCAGAAACAACCACACTTCTAAACCTAATAATAAGGTTAGAAGAGGGCTTTTGCCTTTGTCTTTTGTTAGAATATTGGTTTCTAATTGCTTTGAGAGGAGATCTATAAATTATAGACTGTGTTTTGTTAATAATTAATGTCCGGGTAATGACCTTTTCTTCTTTCTTTACGGATGCTGACATCTCACTCCACAAGGAGAGCTTTGACCCAGTAACAAACTCAACCCAATATTCTTCTGTGCTTAAAACCCAAATCACGGACACAAGGTTGTGTTCCGGGTGTATGAAAACCAAACAACCATCACAGAGGAGCCAAGGTCACGAAACCCTCCTTTCCCTTCTGAACTATCCCAAAAAAAGGTTCAGGGAGGCGACAGATAGGAAAACGCATTAACCCAGCCCGAAACCCTTTCCTCTTTTTGATATCAATCAGCCTCTCGCCCGGTTAATTAACCGTGATGTTCAAACAAATGACTATGTAGGCATAATACCTTTCTACCTTTATGGCAAAACAGAAGGAAGGAGAAAGAACGGACGATGATAAGGATGGTGTGAGAAACTGTTAAATAAATTAAGAGGTTTGAAGAGAAAGTTTCCCTGTTGAGGCCATCGACTTTTAACTGTTGGCCGCAGCAATTATTCTCTGTTAGCCATCTTCCATCGATGTCAGCGCGTTTTCAACTTGAAACTTGAGGTCTCGAGGTCGCGATGATAATGAGTCTTTCGAATCGAAGCCAAAGAGAGGAGGAGAGAGAAAGAGAGGGAAAGGAGTTTGATTTTAACCCAATTAGTGTCAAAGTTCGAGTTGAGGTTTGGTTTTTCTTTTCTAGGTTTAGGGAAGAGGCGGGGGAAGGAAAACATTTCGGAAAGTTTTTGGAAATGCAAAGGTATTGAATGAGTTGAGCTCTGCTTTTGAAAAGTTACTATAAAAGGTCTTATGGCCTACCATCGGCTGTTTGTTGTACGGTTTAACTTCTTTCTGTCAATGTTAGTTGTGTTAGTATTTGGCGCTATAGTCAAAATTTTGGAATCATTGATTGCAACCTTCTAGAAGCTCAGAGCGCCATCTTTTGTTATAACTTTCCGAGCATCTATGAGTATCTCTGAGTTTTGGCGATGCCCCCTATAGTGTTGAAAGATGGATCTGGAATGTGACAGAGTAGACTGTAGAAATTTCCTCGAAAATCGTCCTCCAGATGACAGGTTTGGAAAAGCTTTTTTAACCTAACCTTAGAAATCTCGTAGACTTCATTTCATCCTCTCGATTGACGTCATAAAATTTAAAATCATCCGAGAGAATGACCTCCATTTTTGTCATCCTCTTCCTTCTCTCCTACCATCTTCCCTCCTCTTTCCGGAAACGGAGAAGAAACAATTTAAATTTTAATTGGGAACTCTAATTTTTATTAACTAAATTTAATTTAATTCGTTTTCAAGGGTTTTACAAAAGCGACCGTGGCCGACTTCTCTCTCTCTCTCTCTCTCTCTTCTTCACCCTGCGCCCTTCATTCCATCCTTTCTCATCCTCGTCCACCTTTCCATACACCCTGCTTTTCTCGCTAAACGGAGAAATTTTAACAAAAGCCATCTGGAAAACTGAAAAGAGAAATGTTAATTGGATTTATTTTTATCCTCTGTTATGCTCTGAGTCCAAGAGTAGTAGGAGCCTTTTACCCCCTTTCTATTTCTTCCTTTCGTCCGCTTTTCTATTCCTCCATTTTTCCTGCTGGCCACGAACAATTGCTTATCAGAAAATGAACTACAACTCTTAACCATGTGATTGAAGGAGAAGCTTTAGTTGTCGCGTCTGCTTTTCACTTCGATTTCTCAGTGAATGATTCTGATTAATCGGTACATTCATTTGATGTTGAACTACAAACCACGTGACGAACCACTTGACTCCATAACACGCTTCTCTTATACACCGTACCTATACACTCCCTCCCACCTTTCTTCCTCTTCTTCTCTCTGCCATGTTTCCTTTCCTTTCTCTTTTTCTCTCTATATTTTATCCCACTACGACTTAGGACCGGAACTTGGAATGTTTTCTCGTTGACGGTGGAGAAGCGCCTGGAACTGGTGGAGGAGGCCAAAAGGTATCGTTTGGATATCCTGGGTCTCCTCCACCAAGAAAAGGGGCTCCGAGACCGTGGATCTTCCCGACGGATGGAAGCTCTTCTGCTCCGGAGTCGACCCTGCAATGGTGCCGCAGGCGGGTGTGGGGATACTCACGAGCCCCCGGCTGTCGGACCGGGTGATTGAATGGACCCCGTTGGGGGGAAGGATGGCGGTACTGACGCTTCAGTTGAAGACGTCAACTCTGGCTGTTCTGCAGGTGTACGCACCTAACGACCAGTCAGAGTATACCGCCTTCCTGTTGGACGTGGAAGCCGCTATGAAAATAGCGGCTAAAATGGACAATTTTATCCTGATGGGGGACTTCAACGCCCATGTGGGGAACGACTCTGAGACATGGAGGGGCGTGGTGGGGAGGAACGGCGACCCCGACTGTAACCCGAACGGGGAGAGGTTGTTGAATTTCGGCGGTGCCCATGGCCTGGCGATCATGAACACCTTCTTCCAGCACAGGGACGTCCACAAGTACACTTGGTACCGTGACACACTTGGGCAGAAGTCTATTATAGACTTCGTCATGGTGCCAATGTGTGCGAGGCGGATCGTGTGCGACGTGAGGGTTATGAGAGGGGCTGAGCTGTCAACCGACCACCATCTGGTGGTGTGCGAGCTCAACCTGGACGGGACGGGGCCGAAACCACAGAAGCGCGCGGTCGGAGTACCGACTCGTGTGATGTGGGAGAAGCTCCAGAACGAAGAGGTTCGGGAATCTTTTGCGCACCACATAAGGGATAGATTCGAGCAACTTCCACCGCTTGTGGCCGAAGTGGAGGAGGAATGGCGTCTGTTTAAAACAGCCGTCACCGAATCCGCGGAGGCAGCTTGTGGGGTGAAGCGGCTTGGCGTGGCGGCTGGTGGCTGCAGGCGGACTCCGTGGTGGGGAGACCCGGAGGTCCGGCGGGCCATTAAAGAGAAGAAGGAAGCCTTCAAGGTGTGGTTACACCGGAAGGACGAACTCTCTCGAGGCCGGTACGGGGGATGCAGGAGCTGCGTTAGGGTAAATGGCGTCACGTCGGAGCCTTTCGACGTGTCCGTTGGACTCCGCCAAGGGTGCATGCTGTCGCCTCTCCTTTTCATAATTTATATGGATTGGATGCTACAGTGCAGCCGAGGAAGTGAGAGTTTCAGATATGGGGACCTGGAGGTGGGGCATCTTGCTTATGCGGATGACCTCCTCCTTCTGGGATCCACCCAGTCTGAACTCCAGCGGGCACTCGGGAGGAAAGCGACCCCGTGGCCGTCCGCGGCAAGGGTGGCTCAGGGGGGTGAAGGCCTTAGCCGAATCCCGCCTGATAAGCCCGGGTTCTCTGATTTCAATAGCGGAAGATCGTGACAGTTGGAAGTCCTTGATTGCTTCCCTCACCCCGCGACCCTAACGGATAAGGGGGTCCATGAAAAGAAAGAAAAGAAAGATTTTATCCCACCTTATAGATTGTACTTCATTCACATTCGTTTACCCAACTCCTGAGGTTGAGGCACTGGTCTATTCCCTAGATATACTGCGCCTTTAAAACCAGACCAACTACCTGATGTCTCGCTTAGAAATAGGTGGCAGGTAAAAAAAGTCAAATCCCCACTTTGGACCACAAAAAGTCTAGTTTCTGTAAATCATGTGACTTTGTAAAAGACAGTACTTACTAGAGAAAATTCTTTTGAAAACCTATCGCCCTTTAGGATGCTGAGAGAGAAGAGAAAGAAAGCAATTTGGCTGTGCCGGAAATTCACCTGAACAAAGAAAGAAAAAGAATAAATGAAATAAATAATCAAGAAAAGAGAATAATGTAAAAGCTAAACAAGAGAAACTGATTTTTCTTTTTATAAGTTAGAATCATTAAAGAGACAGAAACTTGGGTCCGTCCGAAGCTTATTAACCGTTTTTCGTCCACTCGACGTGTGAACGGGTTTTTGTCAAAATGAAAAACGTCATGTCCTTTCCCTTTCACTTAATTTTCCGTTGAGTTGTGTTCCTCCTCCTCTTTCGCTTCCTTTTTTTCTTCTTTGTCTTTAAAAACAATTTTTTTTGTTTTCGAGTTTTGGAGATTTTCAAGGTGATCTGTTACATAAAATAGAGTCTTCTTTTGTTATGGTGGAAAGTACATTTTTGCTTGGTTGTCTTTCTTCATCATAAGCGTTAGGAAGTTGTCTAAAGGGAGGAAAGCAAAGGTGTGGTACATATAATAAGTCTTTTTTGCGCCTCATTGGGCATCTAAAAGGCTCCGCCATTGGGCTCGGTTAAGATCTGCTTTCTTTGCTGCAGCCCAAGTTGTCCTTGCTGCATCCAGCTCCTCTTCAATTGTTCGCCTCTACGTCTTTCTAGGTCTTGCTGTTCTGCTTCCTTGTGGATTCCGGTTGAGGGCTTGTTTTGGGATTTGGTCTTGTCCTCGGCGAAGAGTGTGCCCAATACATCTTATTTGTGCTTTCAAGGCCTTCTAAACACTCACCCAGAGACCCGTACCATCTGTTAGCTTCACCTTTAGTTTAAATTTACTATTTGCTACAATTCATAAGGTGGTTAGTACAGAGACACTTGGTTCAAATCTTCGTGAACACCAACCTTTCAGAACAAACCCTTTAGTAAGATATAAAAATGGACCATCGCCTACTTTCATCTCTTGATAAAGATCTTATTCCTTATCTTATTTAGGACACACAAGGACAGATTTTAATCTGAAGAATCTTACTCCGACATTACATTCTACATCCGAAATACAAAGCCCTTTTGGGGAGGCGGAGAAAACTCCTCGCGATGGATTACTCGAGAAACCCAAAATGGTTTCTAAAACTGGGAAATATAAGAACCCTCCCTCTCCTCCTCCTGGTTCCTATTCTGTTCTTTCTACCCTGTCCCACACTCCTACCCTGCTCCTTCCAGAAACTCAAAACCCACAAAAGGAATTATTCAAACCTAAACGAATGTTAAATGGATCGCTTCCTCAACCACTCTTCCTCCTCCCTTCCTCCCTGGTGGGGTTTGCGAATTGGGTTCTTTGGGAGCAAGGGGTATAGGAGAGGTGGTGGTGGGGCTTATTTCCAATATTTATGTAAATGCCAGGATTAAAAACACTTCGATCAAAGCAATAATCATCTCAACGCTAATTTTAATTGTAAATTCTCTCTCGAGTATTATTTTAAATTTGTAATTTAAACATTAAGGAGAGCCCGAACCCGAACCAACAGGAATTAACAGAAGCACAAAAGAGGATGGGTAGGGAAGGGAAGAAAGAGCAAAATCTATTTGAGGAGATGGAATGTTGTAGAGGAAATTAAGGATTAGAAGGACATTCTTCTTTGACCAGAACTATAGCGCATAGGTCTTAGCTCACAATGCACTCACTCAAAGCTGCCGTTGTGACTATATTTTGACCGATTTCTGTCGAAACTCAAAGATTTTTGAGTGATTAGAGACTAAGGGCTCGAATTACAGTCGTATTTTAATTGTACCATTAACTTAATACGAAAAGTGTTTTCAAAGAAGAGTTCAGTTTTTTCATATATAAGATAGAAAAACTGAATTAAAACTCAAACCAACGGCGCTGGAAACTTCAAGATAAGCCAAAACCTGAAAAGCCAAAAAACCTTTTTGAAAGAATCAAGGCCAAAAAAATCAGTTAGAAACAGAGATTTAACCAACTTAGATTCTCGAAACAGAAAACTAAAAACTAAACGCATGTTTCGTGTCGTGAAACCTGTTTTATTGCCTGTCTAAAACCTGGGATTAAAACTTTCTGCCAAAAAGAATGAACAAAGGGGAAGCAGTGAGAGTAGAAAGGATTATAGGAACCTTCAAGTTACCAAATTTTGGGTTCTTTGCAAGAAACAAAAATTTCTGATTTCAAAATGTTGACACGCGAGCCACACAACACAGGGATTATCAAAATTCGATCGCGCCTAACAAATTCCGATCTTTTCCTTTTTTTCGTTTCCCATACTCCACCCAAAAAACAAATCATTTTAAGAAAAAAAGGGCCAACAAATTGCCGATTGGCGGACCCCCCGCTCATCAGTAATTAAATAATAAATCACTTTGGTCTGCAACGCGGAACCTTTTTCCTTCTTCTCGGGTTTACTCCTCCTTCCGAATTTCCTTTCTCCTAATCCTTTTCCTTTTTTTGTTTGTTTTTGGGTTCCTGATTTTGGAAAGAGCCTCTTGGGCAAAAAATCCGGTAATGAACTTGAAAGCTCAAAATCCCTCCAAAGGAAACTCTTTGATTGATTAGGTGAGTTTGGGAGGTCGGCGGAGGTTGTTCATCCCTTCTTTCTTCCTTCTTCCAGTCTTGTTCAGTGACTTACCTCCTAACTTTCTATTAGGGTTTTGTGATACTTTCTTTCCTATACTTAGGCCTCAGCATGTATACAAGAGGTGTTAGAGGTTAGTTGAGTTGAGCATTAATTTTATTTTCCGCCTTTGAGCAGGATTTAAGAAGGGGGGAGGTGGAGGACTAAAGCTCTCAACTATTGTTACTCTACTCAGGTGCTTTGATCTAACCTCCACAGGGCCTCTAGTTAGAGCTTAGTATAGGAAGTGGTAATGTCTTCTTCATATTCAAAAGTAAGACTATTTTAGCTAATTTAAATAAATATGAGGACAACAGCGAAAAATCTGATGGGAGTAAAGCAACTGCAGGGCTGGGATCTTAAAGGAATGTCTATGTTTAGAGCAACAGAAAGTAACAAAGCTCTGGATGGACTAGAGCCTTGGTACTCAAACTTTTTCCTTCCCGGGCCAAATTTCCGTTGTGACCATTGCGACTTGGCCACACGACTTACCAAAAAACAGCTTTTACTTAAGTTTTATTCAGAAGTTTGGTTGGGAGTTTTTCAGAGTCGCATCAAAGTCCGGCTCTCGACGCGTACAGGCCACATTTGTCAGTCTGTTTTTGTATACATTTTTTACGTATTTAACTTTCGAATACGATACCTCACAAAGATTTTTGAGACAAACAATGTTATCAGTTTCTGAGCACAGGTCCCGACACTTTTGTACTGGCCAGGCACTACTTTCCGGAATTCAGAGTTAACAATGAGCAACCGACCTTCCACAAATTTTCACTCAATTAATTTTCACTGGGTCACTCAGAAGAGCTTGTTGGGCCACAGTTTGAGTATCAAAGGACTATAGTGTCAGGAGTGAAGGAAGAAGGGCTTTGTGTACACGGAAGGTAGAGAGACCGATGCTAAAGAAAACCAGCCACTTGAACCCACAAAATTTTTAACCAGCCCAAAATTTTTCTGAAGACCTGGTCTCAATTTGGTTTTCAAAAAAAATTTTTCTTTTTGAAACTAAAAGACAGGAAAAAATAAAAAGAAAAAACGGGGAAAAGAAGTGAAGGAGTAATAACTCTGAAAAAGTTAGCAATGTATTTATCATTTCTTTTCAGTGTGAAAAGAGAGAAAAAATAAATGAAAGAGAATGATATGACTATTAACTTGAAATAGAAGAAGATAAACGGTCGAAGAAGATGAGAAATGAAAGAAAGGAGAGAGAAATGGGAGAGAAGAGGTAGAGGACGGTGAGGATTTTCGAAATGAAAGGGCTAAGAGTTCGAGGAGATAAATGGCAGAATGAGGAAGGAGGAAAAAAACTAAAATTATTGTTATGTTTTTCTATCTTTCGACAGGTTTACTAGGTCACTCTACCCGTAGCCATCTGTTTTGACAACATTTGCCATCTTTTGACTTTCTTTTAACGCGGGAGGTCTGTGGTGTAATGGTTAAGTACCAGACTAAGAAGTTATAGCCTCGAGTTTAAATCCTCTTCCCGTATCCTGTTATACCTAAAGAAAGGATGAAAAATGTGATTAAAACTCAGCTAATACTATAGGACTAACTATTTTATATGAATTTGATTGAGTTGTGAATGAGGTGAGGGGTTTTTAACTCTATGCTCGGGGCACCATGGCACCTAAAAATTATTTATCTTATACAAATAAATTTATTTATTTAGATTTCATATATATTATCGCTTAATATAGGGCAGACTATATTTTTGTAGCGTAATAGAGTATGCGTTTTATGGCGTGACAGTGTTTCTCCTCACATTCTCCTCCCTGACCACCACAATATTAAAGCCAACGTAAATCAATTGAAAAAGGAATATTCCAAAAACCCAGAACGACACATACGATAAAGACCCCAAATTCACGTAAATCACTCAAGAACAAAATGTCAGTTTTCTTAATTTTGGGACAGCGGCAGTCCTCTAAAAAAACAGGAGAAAGGAATGAAGAGAGGCGATTGAAGGGAAAGAAACGTCAACTGCACAAATTTTACATGTCATAGAGGAGAGTTGAAAAATGACAGATTGGGTTTCTAGGAGAGGAAAAAAGAAGAAAGTTGGAGGCCAAAATAAAAGAAATGCAGGACCCGTAGGGCGGGAGGTAAAAGAAAGCGGTGGGAGGAAGTGTCAAGAAAAATTACAGTTTTACACGGGGAGCCTTTTGTACCCCGTGATCCCAACACACGCGCGAGAGACGTGTTGGTGACAAAAACCGAAAATAATTTATTGATGTCAATGAGATGTGAACAAAGGGAAGCGGGACAAACCGCTGGTTGCCCCGCGTTGGCTGATCGGCTTTTTTTGGTTTTGGGCTTTTGACACCTCCTCCTCCTCTTCCTCTTCTCATATTTCCTACTTTCAAAATTAAAACAATTCGCCTTTGTAATGATGATCACTTCTGTCACCCATGGACGCCCTCTTTCTATTCGTTTGAAACCATCTATTGCTGATGTTGTTTTGGAAACTCCCGAACACGTCGATGATAACGGAATTCCCAGGCGGGTGGTGTTCTTGGTCGGGTTGGTTGGTTGATTCTGACCATGAAAGCTTTTTGCAAACCTGAACCTGTTGGTGTCTTTTGTCGTCGTTGTTTCGTTCAATCCTCTGACTGATTTGGGCGGAACCCACTTTTCTCTCGTACTAATAGATAATGTGAGACTTTCCTTTCCAAAGTTAGATCTGGAAATCGAGCAGTCGAGGATAACGCCAAAGACAAATCTTCTAGAGTAATGCACAGTTCTGTCAGGATGTTATTTCAAAAGTAAGGCACAAATTTATAGACAACTCAGTTTAGATGGAAATGGGGGACCTGGAGAACACACCATAGCTACATCAATCAAAATCCTCATCAACCTCTCTGGAAAGACCCAAACACGACCCTGACGGATTAAACATAGTCACCAAAGTCGTCATTCAAGGCGAGAAAAACAAACATAACCAAACTCTTCCTCTTTTGTTTGCAGGACAATCTCAAAGACACGGACAATGGCGACAGTTATGGTATTCAGACTTTGAAGAGTTTCAGCGGCTCACAGAACCCAGTTTCGACAACAATACGATTAGCAATATAACCGTTCAATTGGGAGGAACCGCGTTTCTCCACTGCAGAGTGCGCAACTTAGGAGAGCGCACGGTGAGTGCTGAAGTTAGTATGGCTTTCATTGACCTAACATTATTGTTCATCCACCCCATCACGTGTCATGATTGCTCCGCAGTTTGTATGTGTTTGCTTGATGTGTAAAACACCCTCGCATGAAGACCTTAGCACTGGGCAACGCTTTCCTCACCTCTTATAGTTTTCTTTTTCTTATTGCTGTTGTTTTTTGATATAAGTATTTGACCAGGTTCGTCTGCCATTTACAAATGAACAGCACCCTAGACTCTCATGTTAGTACAAGACATGAAGATGACATCAGAAAATTAAATTGAAATTGTAGACATTGAAAAACCGGCCAACTCAGCTCACAGCTTTTATATCCAAACCACTTCCAAATTCTTCTTTGCCCCTCCCACTCTTCCTTACATACCCGTACGACAGCGAAGACAATGTCATGGCCGCTCGATCATCACGTTCTGATACCCTTGTCAGAGGTTTTCAATAAAAGGCAAAAGCGAAGGTACGAGATGGTGGAATTTCTCTGGGTTTCATAGCCCAAAATAGGGGTGGGACAGAGGACATAGGAGGTGACGGGGGGGAGGTTTACAAACTCGAGCGTCTTGTCTAATCCCGTTGCCAAAACCACTTTTGATTAACTTCTAAATTTAATTCCCCCTCAGACGACACAAATCTTATTAGATTATTTTGAAGTTCCTCTCTCCCTCCACCCTTCCTGCGTTCAAAAGGACGATTTTGTCATAATCCCACTTCCTTCTCTTTTCCTACCTCCTGGAGAAATTCTGGAGGAAACAATAGTTGAAGGATTTGACAAACAAAGTTAACTAATTCACGTCGATAAGTGTGCGGAGAGAAACTGTTTTTGTGGAACTGATAAGGGAATTAATTTGGGAAGAGGAAGAGGGTGAGAAATGTTTCCTCTCCTTCAAGTTTGCGATTCTGAAGTATTTCCCAAACTGGGAAAAGAGGTAAAAACAAGGCGGCCGTTTCATATAAATTCTGATTGATTTTGAAAACTTTGAACTCTAAAAGAGAGGTATACGTCACTGTGAAAGACAGAAATTTGAAAATGTCGACAAGCAGACCTACATTCATGTTGTGGAGGCCGCGCAAGCGGAAAAAAGAGTGTATAATTTGCAATATGTGGATTTTTCTTTTGCGTTCTGTAATAGTAAGCAAACAAATATAATTTTAACCAATTTTGTTAATTATTCTTTCTGTGAAACCCGAAATAAACAAGTCTACCAAACTGGTGACAGTCGACGGTGAGTCCAGAGTCAATATCGACCGCGTTTCTATTAAAATTCCGCCCTTATGACGAAAAACGTCAAAATTTGGCTGGTCCAGGTCGACTTGCAATTCGCAACGGCCGGTATCACTGCGGAGGAGACAAAGCACTGTATCACCATGTAGTGGCAGCGCTGTACGCAGACATCGCCGATGCCCTCTGCTATCTTCTCACCCAGCCGATAAGGACCACCCCGTACTCTGACTGACAAGTTCTTAGAGCTCTCACCGCAACCGATCTGCCCTGTCTCATCTCAGTCGACGAGGAGTCTCGAACAACAGATTCGCGACCTTACGGTACAAGTGCAACACCTCCAAGCACTGTGCCGACGTCAGTCGGCTCGTCGTCGGCACTTCTCTTGCCGCCGATCCTGCTCCCGCAGCTCATCACGCAGTCAGCACCGCTCCACCTGGTGCTGGTTTCACAATAAGTTCGGCAAAAGTTCGCCGAACCCTGCGATTTCTCTGAACAGTCGGAAAACGCTACAGGTCGTCGTTGTACGCGAGGGTGCCGACCACTCTTGCCCACGTCGCCTTTTTGTACCCACCGGACATCAGCTCGCCGATTCCTGGTCGATACGGGGGCCGAAGTTTCTATAATCCCCCCTCGATCTCAGGAGAAGAATAATACAAGCGAGCACAACCTATATGCGGCGAATGGCACCAAGATTCGTTCCTTCGGAGAGAAACTTCCAGAGTTAGGTTTAGGACTCAGACGACCAATTACATAGATCTTTGTCATAGCTGACGTCAACATGAGCATCATCGGTTCAGATCTTCTTCACTACTTCAGTCTCATTGTCGACGTCCGTCTCAACAGGCTCAACCTACCTTTTCTGCAAGGGGACTCCGCCCAAGCCTCATTCTACGACTCCTACAATGTCTGTACTTCAACCCAATAATATGCTCGGAGAAATTCTCAAAAACTATGCCAAAGTTCTAGCTTCTCCGCCGACATTAACTCCTCCTGGACACAATGTGCAGCACGTCATTGAGACAAAAAGACCTCCGATCACAGCTCATGCCCATCGTCTTCCACCAGACAGACTTGCTGCAGCCAAACTCGAGTTTCAACACATGAGGCAGCAAGAGATTTGCCGTCCACCAAACAGCAATTGGTCCAGTTCTTTACAGATGGTGGCTAAGAAGGACGAACCATGGAGGACATGGAGACCATGTGGAGACTGTCGCGCTTTCAACGCCGTCACGGTACCCGTCAGATATCCACTTCCTACATCCAGGACTTCCATAGCCATCTTGCTAAAAAAAACCATCTTCTCCAAACTGGACCTGGTCAAAGCATGTTACAACATCCCTATGGTGCCCGAGGACTTCCCAAAACAGCCGTCATCACATCTTTTGGGCTTTTCCAATATCTCCGCAGGCCTTTCGGTCTTTGCAATGCAGTGCAGCCATTCCAACGTTTCATCAACTCAATTTTCAACGTTCTTCCGTTCGTTTTTGTTTATACTGACGACATCCTGATTGCCTCCGACAACGCTGACAGTCATAATGTACATTTACGATAGGTTTCCGAACGACTCGGCCAACACAATCTAACGGTCAATCTAGGCAAGTCAGATGAAGGTAAGTTCATCAGAAGAACTTAAACCACTGCCAGACCGTATCACGGCTATCAAAGACTTTTCGAAACCTGAAATAGTATAAGACCTACAACGTTTTTTGGGTTTCATCAACTTCTACCGTCGTTTCATACCAGACCTAGCGACCAAACAATCACCCCTCACGGCACTCATAGGCAACTCCAAACGCCGTGACAAGTGTCAAATCAATTGGATACTTGCTGCAGAGGAAGCTTTTGAGGTAACAAAAGACGCTCTTGCCTGTGCGACACTTTTGTGTCGGACCCAATACCGGATTTACCGGTAGTTTTAATGACTGACGCTAGTGACACAGCTGTTGGACCAGCTCCCCATCAGGTTAAAGACAATAAATTACGACCCCTCGCGTTCTTCTCCAAAACGCTTAGTTCAGTACAGCGAAATTCCCGCATTTACGATCGCGAACTACTTGCCATCTATCTTGCGGTCAAACATTTCCAGAAAATCGCCATTTTTTAGCACATTCTCCGAAAGCTCGCTTTGTCCATTCGGGACGGCATCACACCTCGTACGTGTTCCTTTGGAAAGTCGCTCATCGAAAATCTTTAGAGCCAGTTTATCAAGGACTATTTGGAGTGCTGAAGCGCGGAGAGCAGACTTTCCAAATTGAGAAGCCATATGGAGCCCAGACTATGTGAGTAGACCGCCTCAAACCAGCGTTTTTCCTTCTCCCAACGCAAGACTCTCTACAACCGTTAGCACCTCACCGCCCCAGCCACAGACCGAAACTCCAGCCTACAATCTCAATAAAAGGACCGTACGATTCAACTTGTTCATCTCGTTGTCACTGATAAGGGGTCCTGTGGTGGCCGCTTAACTGATTTTCGTGGAGCGAAAAAAAGAGAAAACACAATATGTGGCTTTTTCGCTGCGTTCTGTAATAGTAAATAAACAAATATAATTCAAACCAATTTGTTATTATAATTATTCTTTCTGTAAAATGTTAGCATTTGCTCGTTTAAGTGAAAAATAAGGATGTTTAGAAAGTATTGTATTTTGGAGGTATATCAATCAAATACTGTATATCAAACCGTGAAACTTACCAGAGAAAGTCGACAGTCTTCGATTTCGGCCTTTTACAGCAGCTTATAACAATATTACTGGTTAAGGCCTAATATAAACCACATTTTTCGATTTAGTTTGACTCAGGAATGGGATACAACTCAGATTTTCTTGAACCTTAAATCTTTCTGATCATCAGTCCAGCATTCAACCTCTGTTTTATAACTATGAAATTGAGTTATACTCACACTTCCGGTTTTCAAAATTCCAAAAATAAGATAGCGACGAAGATCGTGAGCGTGGGAGAGCAGTTTCCTTGACTAAGAAGCTGAAACAAAGGCAAATCACGCGTTTATTCGATATTAATTATAAGCCACTACTCAATTTCCGGCTTGTTGAGCTGAACCAAAACGACAGCATCAATTTGTAATATTGATTTGGGTATAGGCACCACCCGCCATATTCTTGGAAAAACAGGATAATCCCGTGAATAATAGATTTCAGAGGAAAGAAAGAGAGGAAAAGCTCTCGTTCTCAGAGTCAATTGTCAAAATGTGGTTTGGCAAAAGGGCGCGAATTTTTAAAAAATTTCCTCACTCACCCATGGCCCCCCTCTACCTCTCCTTATCCCGTCCCCGCCATTTTATTTACATTTCTGCTCACTCCATAAGTAAATAATTTATTTATTCGTCGGATAATTTTTTGGGGCAATATCCGGATTTTAAAAACTTCCTCTTTTCTCTTTCTCTCTCTCAATTCCTTTGGTAATTTAAAAAGGGAAGCTTTTCGCGAGATTAAGGTTCTGTTCCGGAAATGTGAAAAAGAGAATTTGTAAAAAAAAAAAAATTCTCCAAAAACCGATGAAAACTTGTAAAATTCGTCAGAAACATTTGCAGAAACCTTTTATCAGAGCTATCAGACCCAGCTTTCTCTGCATCGGATGTGAGAAGAGAGGAAGGAGGAGAAACACTCATCTGCTTTTGCTAGTGTCCGCTCAAGGTATTATCCTACAAACAGGGGCGGACTAAGGCCTAGGGCCAACCTAGGGCCCGTGATTTTAAAGGCCCGAATATTAAATAGAACTACTAACTATATGCTTTAAAGCCAAACTACGAAAGTATGTGTCATGACTCAAAAATAGGTCCGGAATTACGATGTTGCCTAGGTCCCGCTTTAGCCTTGGATTAGTTCGTCAATGTCTATAAACCATGCTTCGGAACCTTTTCCATTTTTCTTCCTGGAAAAGCTCGTTGTCAGCGTCGAGCCCCTGACACTAACAGGGTTTGTGCGTTATTTAATAGAAAGTAACAACAGCTGGGTTTTTATACCTTTTTTTCTAAGACCAAACTGTTGCAGTAGTACTGCTTATATGAGAGTATAACTTTATGACGCAAACAATCGTTCTGAAGGGGAGGAGAATGAGAGAGCGAGAAACATCTTCGGAATAACCTTGACCAAACGAAATCGAATTCGATTCAATTTGTCTTTTCATTGTCATTTTCACATTGCCTGTAATCTCTTTCCTCATATATCTTGCTGTTGTGTAACAAAGCAACAGCTTCCTGCCGATTTAAATGGAAGTGAAATGAAAGATGGAACGAAACATTCTGATTTAGTGAGGCTGTTCCTCGGTAAGCTGTTTTCAGGTTGTCATTGTTATTGTTTAGGTTTTCGCGGTCGTCCTAGACTTTTAACTGTATATGTTAGACCGGAACTCGAAGTTCGGTCAATTTTGGCTATGATTGTTTGACCAAACCTGCCTCAAGATAGAAAGTAAAAAGTTTATTTTGTCCGGTTTTCAGTTTTTTCGCTTCACTGATTTGCCCACTTTTGCTTTCAGATATCTTGGGTACGAAGAAGAGACTGGCATATTCTCACTTCGGGAATGTTCACTTATACGAACGACGAACGTTTCCAAGTCCTTCACGGAGAAGGCTCCGACGACTGGACGCTACAGATTAAATATGTTCAGAAAAGGGACAACGGAACCTACGAATGTCAGGTATGTTTCTCAACTTCCTTTTTGTGTGGGTTTGTGAAAAGGAAGGAAATCGATGTTTGGGTGATAAGGATTCCAAGATGCGACACACTCACAATCAACAGTAGTAACTTCCTCCTGTTGATATCCTCTCTCTCTCTGTGTCCAAAACCATCATCTTTGTTTACGTCTATGCCAGAAGAAAAATTAATTCCGACTTTTCAGCAAAATTGTCTACAGATTCAGAGGCCTTCCTTTCGACAGGAAAAACCATTTCTGCTTTGCACCAAAACAACTAAAAACTCTTTTAATGTGTCTGTCTTAGAATTCAATTTCAGATTAGAATAAAATTAATTTTCTGTCTAGGTTCATGCCCGCGACACCACCCCCGCTGAAGAGAAACTATAACCCGAAGTCAGGCAACCCAATTATAAAGTTAAAATTTTGCACAAAGTTAAAAAGGAACAAAAGTAAAATATGACTTTTGTTAAAATAGATTCCATTGGAAAAATAATTTTGCTGGAAATTTTAAACGGAAGTAGTTTTATCTAAAATAACAACCTGAGGGATGGAAACTCAAAAACCGGAAACAGAACTTTTCTCTCTCTTTTTTATCGGAGTCAGGTGGCTGTGGAAAATTGGAAAACTATTTTTCCCGTTTCTTTCTTGTTGAAAATTTTAAGAAAAAGATTTGGCTTTTACTATCAGTTAGTATATTTTGTAAAAACGGTATAGTTATTAAGTATAATTAATTTTCTTTTGTTCACAATAATATTGTTTAAATTTTAACCGCCGTTATATTAATATTTAGTATCTGTTAATATACGTATGCACAGAAAATTTTTTGGGGTTTTTCCAGCTATTCGGCCAAAACCTTTGTCCTCTGCCCCATTTCACTTTATTTATGTCATTCATACTCTCCACTAAATCCTACCTCTAAAAACTCGACCTCAAGAAAAACTTGAAGCGGCGTAACAGCCAATATAAAAGCAATACTAAGATGTTAGTCACAAAAAACTCAAACTTAGGTATTCAAATATCAGTCACACAACCGTGAATTTGAAAACTCAAATAAAACTGTTTAAACGACTTTTCCACCACCCACTCCCCTCTGGCTTTTCCATCCTTCCTTCCTCCGTATATCCCTCACCTCACATTCATCCTTACTTCAAAACAACAACAACAGCAACAAAGAAAACTAAACAATCTTAACAAGATAATGATAAAATAATTTGTCTAGCAAAACAATGGCAATAAATAACATTAATAATAAACTGTATTTCAGAAACGAAAGAGGAGGAGAGGGAGAGGAAGGAAGAGGAAGATGAAAACGGAAAGGAGAGAGAAAGTGAGAGAGAAAGAGAGAGGGATGAACGAAAATCTTAAAACTTGGAGCAAGATTTAGAAAGCCGAGCGTATAAATCATTAAATTTTGCTCACCTCCTTTTTGTTTCGAAATCCGCGTAAAGTGAGGCAATAAATTACTCGGACGAATTAATAGAAAGAAAGAAAAAAATTTTCCAGATTCCCACCACCACCACAGCCCCCGAACAGAATGACTTGAGGACACCGTTTTGAGAGATTGTGTATTGTAAAGATGCGGTTTTATGAGCCAGACGATGGCTAGTAGAGGGATGAGGAGGTCGTAACTCACTCTTATCCAACTCTGATTTTTCCTTCTTTAATTTTTTCTTCCCTCCTCCTCCTCTTCCTCCTTGCTTTCACGTCCACATAAGAGCCGATTTAAGTATCCCCGGAAATGGGTGTTTAGTCCCGTTAAAATGAAGATTAAAAGCCTTTTATGGGACGTTTGAAATATGGAAACGATCCAGCGAAAGCTTAGCCAACCCTCTTCCTCTCCTTCTTTGATTTTTTAGACGAAATTGGACATTTTCACGCAACGAGAGGTGTTATACCTTCACACAAATAGAAAATGTAAATTCTACCTTAGGTTGAGAGGCCTGTGATGTACTTGTTAAGGCTGACTAAAGAAGTTACCGTCGTGATTTCGAACCTTCGAAAAGTTTCTTTTTCATTAATATTTTGCTTTGACATTTTTTTGTGTCCAATTTGACAAATTTGGAAAGGAATTTTAATTCAAAGAACAGAAAGTGACGAGAATGACAAAAAATTTCATCAGATAGACCGGAAAATGTTGCTTAATTGAGGCTAAAAGGTAGTTGAAAAACTGGGAACGAAATGTAACATGATTGAAAAACTACAGACAAAAGACTGCCCGAAGCAAAATTTTTAACTTGTACATTTTTGTTTTTCAGGTTTCGACCGGAAGCGGTATCATGTCCCATTTTGTAAATTTACACATTGTCGTGCCAGAAGCATTCATTCTGGGTTCGGGAGAACATCATGTTGATACTGGAAGTTCTATTAGTCTAGTCTGCATGATTGAAAAGGTAAGCTACCCCGTTCTTGGTTTCATTTATTACTGATGAGGGCATTTACCCTAAAGTAAGGGGTGTAGTAAGAGCACAGAGAGATTCTTTAACCAGAGATTATTCAATAAAGCCTCTTTAGAAGGTCGTCTACATTTTTTATCATATAGTGATTAAAACTAAATCGAACTAAAGATGAATCTAACAAAGAGTACACGCAATGTATGTGTTTGAAAATGTAGCTAACCCTAGGTTCAGGTGATTCCTCAGTCTTATGGTAATTCTGGTGGTTCTGCCTTCCCTGCTTCCTTACTCTCTCCAACATACAAAATTGGTTTAACATCATTTTTGAAAAACTTTCAGAGTCCAGTGCCGCCTCAATATGTATTCTGGTTTCATAACGATCGAATGATCAACTATGATACAGCCAGAGGAGGAATCACGGTAGAAACAAATCCAGGGCCGAAGACTCAAAGTCATCTAACAATTCGTGATGCCGTTGACACGGATTCGGGGAATTATACCTGCAGCGCTTCCAACACCGAGCCTGCGTCCATTTTTGTTTTTGTGTCCGAAGGTGAGGCAACATTATTACAATCAAATCAGAAAGCAATTTTTAGAACAGTGTTCACGAAGAATACTCAAAACGAAAACCTCTTCCAAAATATTTAAAGCCCTCTTTCCTCCTCTTTCCTTTTTCAGAATATTTTAATAAAATATGTTTCGCTTATTTATTATTTATGCCCCCCCTTCGGCCTTTTCCTTTCACGTGCGAATTTTCCTTTTCCTCTTTCTTGGGCCTTCCTTTTTTCTTTTTTGGCCCAAAAGCAAAAAAAAAATTTTGTAAAAATATTTTTAAGCACTTCAAATTTGAATTTTTTGTTTAATGGAAGAATTATTTTCTGTCTGTCCAACCACACAATTGGGTTCTTGACCTTAGGGGATGGTGCGGGCTTCAGTTTTCCACTTACCACGGGACTATAGCCTTCAAACTTATTTCCCCAGAAAATTTTGGGAAGTGAATCACAAAATGTTACCCTAGAAATTGAGATAGACGGCTCAAAAGAACCTGAAATTTGCAACCATAACTATAATCTACAAAGACACTAAAAACAATTTATAGCCATTACAAACTGGAAACAGAACAGCTAATAGCTCAACCCCCGACTTTAGGTCCTCTTTCTTTACACAAACATTCCTCAAGTTGGCACACAAAGGAAATCACACCAAACCTTCTCCTCGTCCTAAAACAATAAACAAAACCCAACAATAACAGCAACAATAACAACAACAATTACATTGATCGCAATTATTTTCAGGTGACAAAATGGCGGCCATCCAAAGGAGAAAAACATCAAATGGAACGGTCGTTCTCGACGTCTTTTTATGGTTCATAATTCTTCCAGTATTATCTATGGTAATTAGATAAGTTGAGTCGAAAACCTTTAACTAATAACTAACAAATCTAATTAATAAACAATACATAAGTTGACGAACTTGTGACAGAGAAGAATAATTTATGTAAATAAGTGAAAATAATAAATTCCGGTTTGAAGGACTTTGTTTTATTGTAATTATTTTTTTAAAACAGAGAAAATTAACGAAAAAAAAAGAAAAATTTCTCTTTTATTAGCTCAAAAGAATAATTTTCTTCCGAATTTGTTTTCATAAAATCAAGTTGGTAACTCTGACACGTGCAATATATAAATAAAATGGGGATTATTAACTTTTTTCTCACGTGAATAGTTTCACAAGCATTCGATACGAAAGTTAACAGTTTGGAGTTTCCTTCTCTTCCTGTTTCTGAAAATTTCCTTTTTTTCGTTTGGAGGACATTGTGTGCTAGAAATGAGATCAGCCAACTTAAAATTTTGAGGTTCAGGGAGTAAAACTGATCAAAGGTGGCGGTGGACGATAATTTTAGTGATTTTTGAATAACATTTTGGTTTTATACAGTCAAAATAGTTTTTAACAGTTTGCTTATATTGGTGAAGGCATTTTGTCAAATACTTGCATGTGGAAACGTGTCCAAATCTACACAAATATTGATTTAAATTATCTTTAATCTATTTCCTGTCTCGAATTGTAGTAATGATAATATTGTCCAGCTCTTATTGGGAACATAGGTTCGCTGTGAAAGAGCAGCACCGATTTCTATTTGTTGCGTCCAGGACATGGAAGGGTCTGTAATTGAGGTCTCAGTTGCCAAGCTCCTTCTCCCTGAAGTTCTCCCTGCGGCTTTAGCCTGATGGGTTCCAATCAAGCGTGAGAGTGGAAAACGCGTCTAAAAAAATGTTCAGAAAGAGAAATGGTCATCAAATCCTAAATCAAAATCTCTCCAAGGCTCACAACCTTCGTATTCAGCCAGCACTTTTTTTTATTTCCTGCCAACTACCACCGGTCTTCAACTTGTTAGGTCAGTTAGGGGGTTTGATCTGAGGTACAGATCGTTGTCGTAACCTTAGAAGCGGATGAAAAAGGACAGATAAGGAAGAAAAAGAATAGTGAGATAGGAAAAGAGAAAATGAAAGCATGAGGGAAAAGCGAAAAGAAGGAAGAGAATGAATAAAGATGAGAATAGAAGAGTTAAAAAAGGAAAAATAAGTAGAAAAGGGTGAAGTAAAACAAAGCAGTCAACAATTACACTTAAATGTAAGGTAACTGACTCACATAAACAAACATATTTCAACAACTTAAACTTCAACCTAAACTCTTGCAAATAGAACTTCAAAAAAATGAGTCGAAACAGACTTGCCGGAAACAAATTTCGTTCAGCGAATATCTCTTTTGCTTTTTCCCTCATCATTTCAAAGAACGAACACAAACTCGAAAGGATTTTCCGGTTGGAAAGCTAAAGAGAGAATCCGGATAAAAAAAGATACCGGAAAAAGGTACAACACAAAGCTCCAAAAAAAAAAAAATGTCTGCAGTTTCGGAAAAAGGGACTTAAATGAGTTGAGGAAAATCTTAAAAGAGAATATTTTCGCTTCGCCGTCTCTTTACAAATTTAATCTCGAATTAATAACAATTTAAAAAAAAGTTTTTAAGGAAACGTTATAATCTTCTCT
Source organism: Columbicola columbae (assembly GCA_016920875.1). Taxonomy (NCBI): domain Eukaryota; kingdom Metazoa; phylum Arthropoda; class Insecta; order Psocodea; family Philopteridae; genus Columbicola; species Columbicola columbae. Next base: position 2,586,794 of record JADMLL010000001.1, on the reverse strand, counting down.
TTTTGTAACCTCTCATTTCTTGGTTCTGTCACTGCCATTGTAGTTATTCCTCTTCCACTCCCATCCCAAAAAACCATCTTTCGAATTATTATCTGAGGCAAGAAATAAGTCTAGACAATCCAAAAGCCGTTTTCCCTCTATCCTCTCATTAATCACATCAAACTTTGGGGCAAATTACCCGGTAAGACCTTAAATCTTTCATCCGTTTCCGGTCTCACTGTAACTGGAATTTCGCGGCTTTCTATATCTCCCTCCTCCAAATTCTAAATATCGGTTTCCTCTCTTGTCAAATTTAATTTTTTAACTTCCAATTGAAATTTAAAATTAACTAATTTCATTTGAATATGGTTTCTGATTTCCACTCGGAAGTATTTGAAGTTGAAAAAATGTTTTCGGGTGATTTGGCGAGGGTAACTGATGGTATCGTCTCTGTTGGATTATTTCCTGTCGGTTTTATTTCGAAATTTACGAGCTGATGACGTGAGAGAACCGCAAAACAACTGAAGCGTTTAAAAGCGAGGCCGGATATGAAAACCGAAAAACCAAAGTGATTGAGAACGTAATAAAAGTCTCAACCCGGTTTACGAAATACCTTAGACTTGGAAATTATAATCGTGAGGCTTTTAAATTAAACTCAGAGGAGACGAAATAGTGAGAGGAGGAAAAAGAAGAAAAGCGAGAAGGAGGAAAGGAAACAAATTGTGACACAAATTTTGTGACCTGTGGGTGGAACTAAAGGTTGTTGTGTTCATACCTGTGTGCTCTCTGAAATCGATTTTGAACCATATCAGTTTTCATTTTCCTAGTCGGATTGTTGACTTTCCCGGATCCTCTGCTGTGTGTCACCAGACTTCTGGGTATGATTTTGTTATTACTCGTTTCGTATATGTCTTCTTTCTTGATTGACCTCGGGGTTTTCTTTAATTTTTTATTTGGCACTACAGCTCATTCAGAGCCTTGGTCTTGGCAATCACGACTGCCCACAGGTCCCGGTTTACTGCAACGGTCCTGCAGCTACGGATTCTCAATGCTTTTAGGTCTTCCTCTGCCTCTTTGAGCTACTTCTTTTTTGGTATGCGGGGTTGTCGCTTTCCCAGGAATTTTCGTAAATATCTTGGCCGGTATTCTTTCATGTTTCATTCTGGTTAGGTGTCTAGCCCACCTGAAAAGACTTCTCCTCACCTCCGTAAACAGTGAGGGGTCCTTAGACAGGTCCTGAATTTCTGAATTGATTCGAAGACGCCAATCATCATTTGGCTGCTGACTATGATTTCCTCTAGATACTGAAATTTTTTTAAACATCTTTGCACCAAGGTGTCCAGACGGAGCATATAGTCGGCTGTATCCCATTCTTTACATTACTTGCACACGATGGCGTCTCTCCAAGCTAACTCTCTTCTTCTCTCTTTCCTAACAAAACTGTTAACTTTCATGAAACCAAATTATAAAACCCTTCTTCATTTTTGTTATAAACAAAATAACAAATTTTCAAAACTTATACAAAAGTATAAAATAGCAGATGAGCACCCATAAATTCATTAATTAATGTTCAATCAGGGTAACAGTTATAATTAAATCTAAAACCATGCCCTTGTTCACCCCTAATCAGATTAATCATTCACAAAATGTCACAAATCGAAATTAAAATAAAATTAAATAAATAAATGATCAAAGAACAAAGTGAAAGCAAGAAAAAAATTTTTTTCTTTTGAACCCACAAATAAAAGAAAAGTGAAGAGACAAACGAACGAGTCGGGTGATTCAGGTTTGAGAGAGAAAATAATGGATTTCTTTCGGGACTCAGATTAAAGTGATAACGAAAAAAAAGTGATTTTAAATTAATTAAAAATTGTATTTATACTGTAAATATAATTATATAAAGTTTTTTTAAAATTAATTATTATATTTTAGATTTAGTTCGAAAATGATTGTGAGTGATTTGGTGTGAAGTTGAAGGGAAAATTTGTAAATTTTAAGATGTGATTGAACAGAACTCGTCGATGACTTTAAGTATCATGAGCGTCTGCTGTTGGGAATAAACGACTTCAAAATTTTAAAAAATTGTAGCGGCGACAGAAAATTTTAGTACGTATGAGTTACCTCGACACTGGTGTACAGGAAAATTTGATAAAATAAGAAAAATGAAAGATCAACAAATTAAATCTGACAAAAGGTTTGGATTAGTGGTTCCCAAAGTGGTCCCTAAGGACCCCAGGGGTCTTTGGTATTATTTGGGGGGTGCGTGGAAGTTAGAAATTGATTTGGGGGTCCCCGGGGTTCCGCCAAAAGTTTGATAAATAATAACAAAATTGTTACTCGTTGTTTTTATTTATAATATTATATTAATTATAAAAAATAAATAAAATGATGCGATTTATAAGTCCTGAATATAATATAAATATCCTGTAGGTGGGTGTTTTAAATACAGTATGCTACTTGAGTAGTGAGGATTGTGCAATACCGTTTGTGATTAAACATTGACAAAACCTATTCTCACTGAGTTTGTCACCTGTGCAGTGCATAACTTACTTTAACATGTTGAAGACGGCTTGTACCACCAGTGACACATCAGCTATAATTTTATAACACAGTTTGGTTAGATGAAATCATCGAAAAATTGAGAAGCTTATTTTTACAGGCAGACTATAATACTGTAGATTAGCACCACGACTCTCTTTACCCATTGACGGCACTACGCTCACCACCACTAGAACACTGTGCCCAAGACGCCTTCCTTCCGTCCGATGGTGCGATATAGCAAAATCTGCGCCGTCCTCAACGTGTTAATGTTATCATTGAGAACACTCTAACAACTAACTAATAAATAAATAACAATAACAAAGGCGGGCCTCCTTTGATTGAAACAAGTTTTGACTATTAGAAGGGGTCGATGGGTCAAACAAGTTTGGGAACCACTGATTTACACTATAACAGCTAACAGGCACAAGACTCATTGGCTGTATATAACATACTAACAACGAAATCAATAATAATAATAATAATAATAACATCGTCAGTGTTGTAACAATTGATTCGAGAGCTTTCGAACTTCTCCTTGACGACCAATCCACTCACAAAAATTTTTAGACTCAAAAAAGGAAAAATTTCTGATTACGACAAAAACCAAAAAAATTGCAAATTTGTATACTGTATGTCTTCGGCCTTCCGCTCCCATCACCTTCACCCGCCCTTCCACAAAAGATTTTGGGAAATTTCTCCAGGATTTTGCGAACTTTTCCAAAATCTCAACTCCATGTTGACAGTCAAACTTTCAAAAATTCTTCACATATCGACCTTTTACCTAGTTTCATGTTCATAGTTATCCCGGAGGAAGGTTTGTCATCCATGAGTCGAAATGACGAAAGGAGTCTTTTACTCTTTCTTTGTATCGTTTTGATTTTGTTTCCGTTACGTCATTTGGACTCCGGGTTAACTCACAACAGCAGGTATCACTTTATATAAATTGATGTAAATAGCCCGATTATTGTACAAAAATAAAAGCTTGTTAAATAAATATTTTAAAAAATTATTTATTTTTTATTTATTTCTCACCTTTAAAACGCTCACATTTCATCCAAGGCTAGTAACAAACCAAGTTAGCATACGACACTGCCTTCTTATACTGTTGTGACAACCTGCGAATATTAACAAAAATGAAAATGGGCAGTACTGCTAACATACTAACACATCCTGGTGGATGATGACGTACTAGCACGAATTGGTTTATACTGGACTGGTAACTGACCGCTAAAAAATTTTTTACACGAAGTTATAGTGATATCAGATAATAAAATTTCCTATAAATTTGTTACTTCATACAATTACGTCTTCAGCAGTTGCGGCCTTTTTATTATTTGACTTTTGAGAAAAATTTGGAAGTCGGCCAAGCGGTCAATTGACCGGTTGTTTGACAGGGTGGACCATTTTAATCTCTCCAGTCATTGCCATGGAGGTCAACTTTGTTTTCTTTTTCTTGATCATTCCATCTAAATAACCAGGCAGGGGTTATGTTCCAGAAAAATTTTCTCAGTTTCGAAGGAGTCACAGCCTCACGACCTTGACCTTGAAGGTCAACATCAAGATGTTTCATAGTCGTCGCCCAGATGATATAACATGAGAAGACCATGGTCATTTCTACCTGGTGACACCACACCTGCAAGACAAGTGCTTTGGTCATGAAATGAATTCTCCCTGATAGTGTGCAATATTTATGAAATGCATTTTCCAAGAAAGAGTGAAATATTAATATTTATGAAGCTGGACATAATTCAAAGTCGTTAAACTCCACTATTGTCTTGCGGGAGAAAGATCCTGAGGTCTATTACTGTGGTATAGAGTTTGGGAACGACTATAACAGCGTCAGTGATCAGGAAAAATTCTAGTCACAGTACAAGACAAGGGATACTGATATTTGGAATTATTGATAGTTTCGAAAGTGAGAGCAACAGAGGAGTGGGAAAACAGTCATAAAAAAAAACAAACGCAAAACAGGACAGATGAGATACAGTACACCAAGACAACAGGAAAATGTGAATTGTCAGTTTAATCAGGTCAAATGTCTTTAGGGTTAGTGTACACATTTACAGTATATTACAGTTTGAGACTTTTCATTTTAAAGACTAGTGGCAGAACTAGACATTCAAAGTTGTGACCGAACGTCAGAATATGAAATAACTTGGAAAATCCTCACGAGAGAGCGCCTACTCCCCCTCCCCGGCCCCATCTTCCCACCTCCCTCACCGTTTCAAACCACAAGGCTTTTCCCCAAAATTTCGTTTCTTATTTCCTTTATAACGAATTATTTCCGGTGTTGAAATTTTCTCTGAGGCAAACTTCTTTCCTTTCACTCAAAATAATAATGATAATGATAATAATCTTTGTCGAATTTTCGTTGTAGTGATCGTAATAAGCAATCTTCTCCCGAAAATTTTCTTCAGGTATTGTCTCAAATAATCTTTTCCGCAGAGCTTGCTGTTGTTGTTGCTGTTCTGTGTGTCGACATCCACTCGAATAATTCTCTTCGTCAAAACTTCTCGAGAAATTTACACAATTACTCGACAAGCCCCCCTTCTATCCTTTCCTTTCCTCCAAAAACTGTTTTTCTTCATTTTCGCCATTTTGTGATTTTCGATAACGAAATTTTTCTTTCTTATGAGATTCTGTTTTCCTCTTCTTCCCATTTCGAGTGGATTTCTTGAGAAAACTCATCTCAAGGAGTGATCACCGGAAAATTTTTTTCGGTAGCAAACTCTTATTAAGATGTTATCTCTACAGTTAGTCTTCTGTAACTTTCTACCGAAAACTTTGGGCCTCGCCATGCTCTCCAGAAATATCGTTCAGCATTTTTTTATTCCTGAGAAGTTTATCAAACAGAGTAAAGGTTATCACTGCTTTAGGTTTTGTACAGCTTTCCCTTCCTCCCTCTCGCCTTCCCTTCAGCCCTTCTAACTAATTTTAAGAAATAAAACAAAAAAGAAATCTTTTCGAGATAATAAAAAAAAGTTTTTGTTATTTATTAATTAAAAAAAGTGAAAGTTCCAATTTTTCCCGCCCCAAAACTTATTAATATTTATAGATTTATTTATTTATTACTTTCCTTTAATTTATGAAAGGTTGACGATAAATAAGACGGGGGGTAGGGGGAGCTTTCCACATGATTTAGTAATAATTATTCAGTCTTGCGTTCTCCTGTTTTTCGACTCTCTACCCCCTTAGTCTTTCACCATGGAGGAGAAGGGAATAAATATTAAAATATAAATTCTAACACGTTCGAACTAATTAATGAGAAAATTATGCATTCACTTATACAGCTCACAGACTGTGGCCTCTCGTAGTTGAAAAAAATTTTTTCTTTGTTGGTGAAGTCTGACCTAACTGAAAGTGTAGTCATAACCACACAGTATGAGTTTCAAGTTGTGAATAGTATAAGTATCAATAAGTAATAGGTGAGTGGGTGTGACGCTACAAAGAAACATAGAAAGGTCATTTTGTACCAATTTAGATTGGATAAAAGATGGTTCTGTGGCTATCAGAGTATAAAATGATATGTACGCGATTGCACGAGATAACCTAACTTACTGTATAACTTTCATCAGGTTACTGATTGGTACTCATTTCCTCCGAGGAGTACTTCCGCTGCCAGCAGAACCGTACTTCCGGTGTTTTATTCTATGAGTAGTACATTTATATGTAAAGAGCGAAATTTAGTTTTGGACAGGTAGGTTAATGCAGTATATTAGTTTCTTACAGTAAATCAGTTTTGTATATGTTTATAATCTAAATTTTAATCTTACTTAAAAGTTATCGTCTCACGTGAACTCCAAAATTATTGAACTATTAATACTTGATTCGAGCGGTAGTAATTGTCGCAAAACAGGCTCCACTGCGCGCGACATCTATTAGCTTCATCTTTAGTTCGTTTTAATAGCCCAGCCAGCTCCTCTTCGACTCCACGTCTTTCTAGATCTTCATCTTCGTCGGTTTCCTTGTCAATTTCATTCGAGGACTTGTTTTGGGATCTGACCCTGTCCTCGGTGAAGAACTAATTAAAAGAAAGAACGGTTTTCCTTCTTTCTTCGCGAACAAACACAAAGACAGTTGTTTCAAGACGAACCTAAAACACAACTAATTCAAGGGGGAGGGGGTGAGAATAATTTTTCTCGTCCAAAAAGAAACGTAAAGAAAACTATAATTATAAAGGTCGAATCATCTAAGCATCTAAAAAAAGAAGAAACACAAAATTTGGAGTAAAGCAAAAATAAATAACTTTCATAAAAACGAGAGCTTTTACGAGCTTTTTTCCTTGTTCATCCATCCACCCGTAAAGTAATTCGCCAGACATGTTAGAACGAAAAATGTTTATTTCATCATTCAAATTTTCGAACATTATTTTGATAAAAAATAAATAAATGAAAAATTGGAGCTTGGCATAAGTTAAACGTGAGTGAATAAATTTATTTAGCTTTATTCTTATTTATTTCAAAAATCTCGAAGAGAAAAACGCGGAAAGGAAAGATCGGGGGAGGGATGGTGGCGGGGCGAGTGCTGAGAGTAAGCGAATTTTCCGTTTGAAAACCAAAAACATGAAAAATAATTTTTTCCCTCACTCAGGTCGCAACCTTTTTTTTTCTTTTTCAAAGTAAATTTTCCAATTACCGGGACAACCTTTTTACCAGAAAGGTCAAACCGGAAATTGAAAAGACGAGATACAACAAAATTTAATGGGGGAAGCCGTAAATCACGATGAAAAAACATGTTTTCTCTCCCAAATTTAGCAAGAGGTCAGAGTCCAATGTTAAAATCCTCAAAATCCTTCGTTTGTGTTGGAAAGAAAAAGCGATTTCGTGAAGTTGGGTATCAGTAGGCACGAACTTGTCAAATCGGGTTTTGTGACTGCCGCTGTCTCAACCTAAAGAGCACGACTATGGGCTTTTTATAAATAACTAAAGAGGACTCCACTGGAGTAATAGGTAAAAATTTTCCAGGACCTCGGGCAGGAAAAATGGGAACAGCCTCAATGGGTTCACAGGTAAGTGTCAGAGGGAGGTGAGGTGTTGCTTTTATTAACACGCACATTACACACCTTAATTTATAATATATTATTGTATTATTGTCATCATGTAGACTTATTTTGATTATACTATGTAGAGAATAGTAAAATATCCGGTAAAGCAGATGAAAAGAGAAGACGTTTACTGTGCGGCGGAGTAGATGACGTTGATCATCAGCTAAAGGCCTATCAGGCCCTGAAAGAACATAGAATAAACTGACCGAATATAGTTATTAATGTAATGGAGTTTTAACCCAGTTTTTCAACCTTTTTGGGTATAACAGTATATGGAAAAAGATTTGAACTTGCGACTATAACTTCTTAGTCTGGTACTTAACCATCCCACCACAGACCCGCTACTTGAAGGGGAATATATATAAGAGAATGAGGAAGAAGAGAAGAAAAGGCCCACATTTCTATTAAAAAGATATAAAAAAAGGTCTCGAGGTCAAATTATATAGTCAAGTTTTATTTTGGAGTAACTATTTTGTAACAGTCGGTGTAAATAAAAATGGTAAAAGCACTGTCTGAACCTTCACCGAAAAGAACAGGCTCTCAAACCGAAGGAACTTTCAAACAGAACACGAAACAAGAGAAGGAAAATCTCAGAGAAAACTAATCCAAACGAGAAAATCTTACTAACAAGATACGGAAATGAAATCCTTAATAGTTTAAAAATGACTTGAACTGGAAAAACAGTGAGCGAACGTTTTGAAGGGAAAAACGATGAAAAGAAAATAGATACACCAACTTTGAGATTTTCCGGTTGGGAAAATCTCGCGACAGAGACTAAAGCCTTTTGTACAAGGAGAAAACGGTTTTTAGGTTCGGATTGCTCAAACAAAAGCGACTTATTTACCCTGTTAAAGGGGTGGGTGGGTGGTGGCGGTGGCGGGAGTGGTGGAGGAAATAAGAAGAGACAAGGAGGTTCGGGAAAAGAAAACTATCGAGGTTTTAAAAGGAAACGTGAAAATCTGTGTTCGAATTTTGCATTAGAACCCCCCTCAGCCCGGGCCTCTCTAACCCATTCAGGGAAACTCGATTGTGGAAATTTTTTTCCTTTCGGTCTTCCACGTAGAATCGATTAAACTCAAAATTCCAGGGCTGTTCCGCGGACGCCGGGAAAAAGAGGAAAATTCTTTTAGATTGTTTTACGAAAAATTTCCTCCCCGCGCCTTCCTCCTCCCGATTTGGCATTAAACGTTTCCCGTTTTCCTTTACTAAGGGATTTATTACCCTTTCAAAATAATTCAAGTAAATTGGACGGGAGCCAAAAAGCAATTAAAAAATCATTTTTTGATAAATGAGTTCGTCCGAAATGTAATTGACCACTTAGACCTTTTGATCGACCTTCGAGGAGAAAGTCTTCCCGGGTCTTCCTACTTTCATCCTCGCCCGGTTCGCCCATTTTCTAGCTGTTATTCGTGTTCTCAAGGGCTTCACGTGCGCTCGGAGCTATAGTTCTTCGTTGGAGATGATATTGGGCCACTTTACTCCCACAACCACTCTTAGGAACTTGTTCACTGTAGGCTGGATCCTGCGGATTATGTTCCCCATCACCTTCCAAGCCTCACATTCGCAGAGAAGCGACGACTTGACTTTCGACTTGAGGATCCTTAGTTTCGTTGGAACCAGCAGGAAGATCGAGTCCTTTGCCATGAGTCGCTGTAGTCATTTCAGATTGACTTCTACGTCAGCTGAACAAACTGATATCCAAGATTCAATATCAGAAAATCCTCAACATTTACTCTAAGTCGCGATAAAACAGAAACACCGTATTAACAGTTTATAAATATGCTTTGAGCAAATATTTTAGCAAACAAATAAATAAAAATTAGTATGAATGACTTATAATATAACTCTCGTATTTTAGATGGCTAATAAACTATTAATAATAGTAACAACAGTAACAACACATAATATATGACACGTTTTACCTTTTTATTATTTTTCAGGACAAAGAAAGAATTTCTAATAAAGAAAAATTCAGTCTCATTCCACCCACCTACCCACTCTCCCAACCAATCTCAATATATATAACAAAACAACAACAATAATATCAAAAAAACAACCATAATAGATTAATATATTGCCACCGAGCGGACGTTCCAACATGAAGAGCCAATAACTCAAAAGAATCGATGCATCCTTAGATCATTTGAGTCTTCTTCGAGTCCGTGGGAATGACGCCCAACTTTTTCCCAACTTCGACGAACGCGTCCACCGTTCGTTCAATGTCTTCCTTTGTGTGGGCCGCCGAGATTTGAACTCTGATTCGAGCTTGATTTTTCGGCACGACCGGGTAGTTGAAACTGACTACGTAAATACCTCGGGCTGAAACGATATGAAAGACGGATTGAGTGCAGTGGGGATGATAAAGGGGGTGGAAAGACGATGAAAGCGGGGTTGTTAACACTAGAGACTGAAATATGTGTGTGTCCATCCTAAGCATACTTAGAAAGCAGTCAGAATGACTTCGTTGGACAGTCTAGAGTTAATGACAATGTTTCGACTTACTCAGTAGATTTTCTGCGAATTGTGCAGCCACTTTGGCGTCGCCGATCATGATCGGACAGATAGGATGGTTGTCTCCGGCGACTCTGAATTGATTCTTCACCATACTTTCACGAAAAAGTTCCGTGTTTTCTATGATTTTGTCCTGGTATTTGTTGTCTTTCATAAGCAGGTCGAACACCTGGAAATTTAGAGCTTGTTTTAAACAAAATTTGTTCTGAAATTTTAAAATGAAACCTCTGTGCGACACGTTCAATTTGTCTAGTTGTCGAATGATAGGAAGTTAATTTCGGTTACCTTGCAAGCTGCACCAACGACAGGAGGAGGCAATGAATTGGAAAACAAGTAAGGCCTCGACTTCTGACGAAGAAGACTGATCACCTCTCTTGGGCCAGTCGTGTAGCCTCCGGATGCTCCACCCAGAGCTTTTCCAAGAGTTGAATTGATCAAATCTACCTTTCCCATGATGTTATGGTATTCTTCAGTTCCTCTGAAATTGAAAAAATTTTTTTACGTAAACAAAAGTTGGCCATGGAAGCTAAAACTGTTTTAGATTGAGGAAACAAAGTTCACCTTCCGGTTTTCCCGAAAAATCCAGTGGCATGACATTCATCAACCAAAGTAATGGCTCCGTATTTTTGAGCTAAGCGAACGATCTTGGGGAGAGGAGCCACGTTCCCATCCATTGAAAACACTCCGTCTGTCACAATCAGTCTCAATCGTTTCTCTTTCATCGATTTTAGTTTTAGTTCTAAATCTAAAATAATGATTATTACTAGATTAATGAGAAACCTTTAGAATGTTCAAAAAAATCACTTTCGAGGAAACACCACACTCACCAGTCATGTCTCTGTGCTTATATCTAACTTTTTCCGCTTTGCAAAGTCTGACTCCATCGATAATAGAGGCGTGATTGAGTTCATCAGAGAGAACGGCATCGTCCGGTGTGAGTAAAGCTTCAAATATTCCGGCGTTCGCGTCGAAGCAACTCGGATACAAGATGGTGTCTTCTCGATTGTGGAATTTCGATATTTTCAGTTCGAGATCCTGAGTTAGAAAAAGGTGATTTTGTTATGCCATCTCTATACTTCTTTTCCCAGTTAGGGGTTGTTTGAAACTCACCTTGTGAATCTGTTGAGTTCCACATATGAACCTAACGGAGGCAAGCCCCGAACCGTATTTGTCCAGCGCTTCCTTAGCTGCTTCTACGACTTCTGGGTCGTCCTGATGGCAAAGAAAAAATTGAGGAAAATGTTAAGAACCTTTGGGATAAATACAGCTTTTCACAGCAACATTTTCAAAAACTGGCGGGAGGTTTGTGGTGTAGTGGCTAAGTGCTCGACCAAGAAGTTATAGTCGCGAGTTCAAATCCTCTTCTTGTATCCTGTTTTACCCAAAACTGTCACGCCACAAGGTCTAAAATGTGACTAACTGACCATACTCTTAATGAACTTTTAGTTTCATCTCATTCCAGTGCAAACCGGACACTAGACTTACATTAACAAGCCTTCTTTTACTACTAAAACACCCTTTTTTCATCAATTCTAGACTTAGACTCAACAGTTTTGAACTACTACAAGTATTCATCTAAAAAGTTAATACTAAGTACCTCAGCAAAACCCCGACTGAATGTAAAAGAATTCTAAATATTCTCTTTATACTCGTTACAGTCACACATTGCCACCTTTTCTTGTACTGAGACAGCTTTGCCCAACATCCACCATCATTCAACCTTCAACATCTGCCTTGATGTTGTCTTCTCGAATTGGCCTATAACTATCCCGTCACTGTATAAGTTTTATATTGTTATAGAAAGACTTTGAAACAAATTGTGTGAAACCTGAGGTTTTTAGTACGAACAAGTTTTCTTTTTCAGAATGAAAGGATAGGGAAAGGATTTTAGTCGAGTTTTAATTCAGTTTTCCATCCTTCTTGGATAAAACAGGATACGAACTTCCGGCTACACTTTCTTAGTCTGGCACTTAACCACTTACCTCACAGTCCTCCCACAGAGAAATAATTTCAGAATTGACAAAGCCACGTATCAAAACGTGGAAATTAAGTATAAACGCAGGCCCAACACGACCTTGAAATTTACAACCGACTTAAAATAGATGGCAAGATGGAGGGAGGAGGGACCAATACAATTTAAGAAGGTAACTCACCGCTAATCCGAGATAATTGTTGGCGCAAAAATTAAGAATTTTTCCGCTCTGACCTCTGACGTCGATTTGAGTTCCCTGTTTGGACACAATCACCCTTTCGTTCTTCAACAAGCCATCAGTTCTCAACTCCGACAGAACACCCTGACAAACTTCTCTCAGTTTGGCTTTTCCATCTTCGAGTTGACCTCGTATTTGTGAGCTTTTCAGGCAAGCTCCCTTGATCTTTGACTTGAAACCTGTAAAGCGACAGAATCAGATTTTTCCTTCAATCAAACTACAGACATTAGGCGCACGTCGCAGTTTTCAAAACTTGAACTTCCCGCCGAACTCACCTTTAGTGAAAAGTCCGTCTATCTTCCTCAAAGATGTAACCACGGCCATTTTTTTGACTTTCAGACGAACCAAAATATAAATAAACAAACACAACCCGTGAATATAAAACTAAAACTAAACCACGACTGAGAAAAAAAATGAAGTTGGAAAGCCGTCGTCCTTGACAATGGTTGTATGCCTGTAAACAAGGACCGTATCCTAAGATGGCTTCAGTACCCGATCCAACAACCAGAGGTCCTTGTATTTTGTCAAATCTATAGATCGTGGCTTTGTTATTTCGTTTATGGACATAGAAAAGAAAATTATTTACGTTTCACATTTATGCCTTCTCAAATATTTGATTTCGGCAAGCAAAACACATGACGACAAGGCTGTGTGTTTAGAAACGAACCAAAATCGTTGAAAGTTTCAACATTGTAACAGTCTTTGGGGGATTCTAAGCCCCATTTAGAAGAAAAGAAGATGTGTTATCACAGTATTTCCCGGCTAGTATGAATACTGAAGGTAATTCTAATGTCAGAGCAGTTAGACGCATCAAACCCAAAAGTTAGCCAAAGGTACGAGTAAACATTCTAATTCTTTCGAGTCATTGACAGAGTAACATAACAACCCAGTGGTTAGGCTTATTAGTAACATATTCATTTATTTGAATGCCGAACGTCTTAGGTTTGAGACTAGCCTGAAGAATTTCAAATACGCCAGAAGAAAGCTATGTACGTGCTCAATTAAAGTTTGTTTATCTCTTGAAGTGTGACTAATAGGCCTCAGTGCACCTGAAACGCAATTCCAAGAGCTTTGATTGGCAGTTGAATATATATATATGCAGAATAAAGTCTGATGTTGGTAATCAGATTTATAAACACCCGGGGACACAAATAATTTGATATCAGTGACTGTTACAATTTGACCAACAATTTACATTAGTTGGAATGCGATTAACTTCAGCTAGGTTCAAATGACTTTTCCCTTCCTGATGCAATCAAAGAAATTATTTCTCTTCATTTTAACTTGTCTAAGAGAATTCTAACTTTCTTTCTCTCAAGTGGGCAAAGGAAGTTAGTATTGTACCAATTCCATTTATTTTGTGTTGATTCATATTTACAATAAATGGGCTTTGTCATTCGCCATTCCAATTTTCTCAAATATTTGCCCTTCTTGGTCCTGTGAAAGGTTGTCATACTCATATGAAAACATATTTCGATTTCGGCCAAGGGGTTGCTTGCAAACCGTCTTCTCAGTCGTCATTTCCTTTTTCTTTATAGGCTTCCTTCTGTGGGATTTTTTTCGTCTCTTTGGCCCACCCTGCTGCTGCTTTAAGTCAAAGCTTTTCTTGCATGCTTGGTGGGATTCAGTCTTACGTTTTCCTTCTCCACAATAATTCTTCCCGTCAAATTATATCTGCCTCTAGTTTCCGTCGTCGCGTCTCCATTCCGTCCCTTAGGTGAGGTGGGCGATCTCCTAGGTGTTTGAATTTCTCTATTTTCCTCAAATAAATTGAAGTTCCTTCAATGGAATTTTCCTTGAATGGAATGAATTTCAAATATTTTCCTCTATCTTCCTAAATTTTTATTTGCAGTCCCACTCTTCCACTTTTTTTGAAGGAAGCTTATTTGTAGGGCTGCTGCGTTCAAGGACCCTGAGAAGATTCCACACCGTCCGCAAAGTCTAGACAGTCGACTACTACGACATTTTCAGAGCCTAACTTAGTAAAAGTATTATACTAAGTCTACCGGAAAGTTTTTTCCGCTTTTAGAATAATACAAAAGTATAAATTTGTCATACCTTAAATAATATTTATTGAATAATATAATTGCCACCATTACTTATGACTTATTTACATCGGCAATGTCGAATACTGTCAAAAAAAGGTTTATACTCAAACTGATCTTTACAGTGCCGTTGTCGATTAAAGATGGCTGCCCAGAGTCGACTCATCAGTAAAGTCAAAATCATACAGTTGAAATTTTCCGAACCACCTTCTGTACGTTTTATCAGAAACTGTAGCTACATCCAATACCTTGGGCAAATTATCCACTCTTTCATTTCTTTCTTATTAGAATTCGTACTAAGTACAGTGGGTTAAACGAACTTCAAATTTGTCGAACAACCAAACCGTTCTTAGTTAATGCTAACATAAATCATCTTTGTTTTAGTTCTTTTTCTTAATCAGTAAATATACATTCAGCGATAAAACCAAGAAAGCGTCAAATGAATAAGTGTAAACGTGTTCAAAGTAAATGTAACATTATCAGACAGAACTTTCCAGTAGATTTAATATGTAAGTTTTTCTAGAAAGACATTTGATAAGTAAAAAAAAATCACTGGTTACCCAGTACAGTTCTAAAGAAACCCTAAACAATTGTAAGAAATCAGCGTTTTAAAATAAAATATCAAACTGTATCAAAATATAAAATATAAAATTTATTTTGAGCGTCATCGCCGTTCAATAAAGTGTATCAATAATTCAAATTTAGATAATAAATTCACAAACATAAAACTTTCCTCAACTTAAATAGTCAGATGCAAAAGATATAAATTGTTGTCCTAAAAAAATTTCAGCACAAATAAGTTTCCAGTTCTAATAGAAAATGATTATTCAAGATGAGGAATCTAAAAATATCACAAAAATTATTTTTTATCTAAATATTCATTTTTGTCTACCATATTTATTTACAATATACCTCACCCTCCAGGTTGAGATAATTGACTCCTCTTACTTGGGACTAAAAATCATTCAAAAAATTTGTGCTAAGAAAGCTCTCTGATAAAACAAATTTCACTTTCACCATAAAAATTCTCTTCCTCATTCTCTATCCACAGCCTTCTGGAGTTTATTCAAAGTGTTTGTACATTTGGTAATCGAAACTTGGAACTCCATCAACTGAATTAATTAAAAAATTAAAGAAATATCATTCTCCTACTGACAATCTTTGAGGTTTCAGTCCCAACTTATCAATCACATCCTGAGGCATGCAATATGTTGGATTAACTTCCTTTAAGGATTTTTCCCCAAGTAGTGAAAGAGCTGCTATCCCAAATAATGTATGAAATGGATCTGGAAGATCACCTGGTCTATCTGCAAACCCACCATTTTCATTATCCTGAAACACACCAGTTTAGTCATTGAAATAGAAAATCACAAGTCCTCAGATGTTCAACTAACAGTTGTAAAAAAATTTTGTCTGATATTACCTGACAAGCCAACACAAATTTGATTAATGAGTCTTTCTGAATCCAGTGAAGTCTGCCCAAAATAGCTAGAGAAGCAAGAACCCACCACGAATAACAGACATCTGGTAACTTTTCTGGCCTTCCATTTAACCCACCAGAATTTAATTGTCTTTCACATAACCACCACCCCAACAAATCAGCATTGACCAAATGTAAGTTATGAGTGATTGATAAGAATCCAATACAACAATAAATGAGTCCTGCATGGCTTTCAGAACCAGGTCGAGAACCAAATCCACCATCAAAATTCATACATGATAAAACGAATTCAACTGCTTTGTTTATGTTAATGGCATCTAACCTTCCCTGCAACACAGATTTAATTAAAATATTGAAATTAAAAAGTAACCATGACCATTAAAGGTTAAGGCTGCTACTAAATACACTGGAGTCAAAACAACAGTTTCAAAAAAATTAAAACTTGACAATTTTAAATGATGTTAAGTTTTTTAAGTTTTAATTCAGTTTTGCACCCATGAGGTCAAAAGGATGTGAAGGGGGTTACATTTCTAAACGAAAAATTTATTGTTTTAAATTAGGAATACAGCAATACCTAAACTGAACCACAATTTTTTAAATATACCTAAATAACTAATATAAATATTTATAAATATATATATCTACATGTCACTCATGTAAATCTCAAAACTGACCAACAAATTCATGAGAGGAGAAACTTGTCATGCATTAAACAGTCATAACTTTGAATGAATACTAACAAGAAAGATAATAAATAAAATACAGTTACCATTAATAGTCAACAAATACCCCAACTGCCATTGCTTCCAACTTAGTAATTAATCTATATATCAAGGCAGGGGATTACAATTGTTGTTTAAAAATTATATATGAATTTGAATATCAATAAACAAGCCACTATTTGAGAGTGCAATCCATTACAGCAATTTTACAGCAATTGTTAGTATATAGTTTCAAAAGTTGTACCAGTTGAGTTTAGTTTAGTCCTTTTATTCATCCTTAATTATAACTATCACTCCATTAATAAGGCATTGTGACCATGTTAATAGTCATGACACTACTGAATAAAAAATGTCTAAGATTTTGCCTTTTTATCTATACAGCACCAAATTTGTCAATGGACTTGAATATGAGCATTATTTTTCAAAATAGCTCACAACAAATTAAACAATGTATCATTACATAAAACATAATAGTTATGAGCTTTAAAATTTATATTTATTTAAACCAGTCATATAACTTACTATTAAGGATAATGAAGCTACAGCACAAAATGAAAACCTGGTATCAACTTCACCCCATTTATCTCCACAAAACGATCCATCTTCTTGTTGTAATTTATGTATATACTCGACAAGTTTTTCTAGATTTAAATTATTAACTGCATCAAGTAAGCATAAAATCTGTGAAACAAAGAAGGAATCATTTTCAGTATGAACACCATCTCACAACAAAGTCAAAACATTTAGAAAGAGAGGTAACAAGAATATTTACCTGAATGCCACTTAGAGTGTACAATAAATGTGGATCATGTCCAGGACTTGGTCTGATACCACCACTTTCATCCTGACAGCTAACTACATACTTAATAATTTCCTGTCTGTCCATTTTATGTAGAGTTCCCATTATATCTAATGCTGTCAAGCCCCAATACATTCCAGACATTCTCAAATATTCTGTCATGACATATTCCTACAACAAAAACAAAAATAAGTTGCTAAAAACTTATTGTACCAATATCCCGTGACTAATCATGGTAAAAACATTAATTTTCTCACATATTCATCTTTGTTAGTATCGTATGAAGCTATATATTGTTTATGTTTCTCTAGGAGTAATGTTTTGGGTTCCTGATCTGACAATATGACATCTTTGTTAATTGTAGTCTGAAAAATAAATTAGTTTTATTATTAATTTCTAACAACTTCAAAATCAAAAAAACGTTTAACTATTTAAAAATATTTTAAAATTACCATTTTAGTAAATGATAATAAAAACCTAACCCGGTTAAAAAGCCTAAATGTTAAGACGACACATCCCCACTTGAATGACGCAATAACCTGCAACAACCGTTTTGACCGTTATTTGAGTCTAGTTTTAGAGTCTGAGATTTTCAGTCATTAAAATCAATAAGTAATTGTGTTCTGCTATTTATGAGTTCCACTAAGCTTTCATAACATCAAAATACCTCTTTTTCGGATTTGAACATAAGGCGATGTTTAAAATGGTGGAGTTGAAAGCGAATGCGGATTTTTAACCAAGTAAGGTTATGTATTGGAGAAATTGATCTGGGGGTCCAATTGAAATTATCAATTGGAGGCGCTAAAAATATTGAATTTCGTACTTGGTTTTCTGCGATTTGGACTATTCTCGTGTGAAAAAGCTAATAATGTTTTTTGAATGATTATTAGTCTTGTAGGGTGCTTATCTCGGTAGTTGACTCATAATTAAAACATTTCAACTCACAGATTATCTCTTAGAAGCTGGACCCTGAAGGAATTTTGACTGGTGCTTGCAGTCATTCTCATGTAAGCTATTGATGAAGGCTGTGGTCTAAAACTGTCACGTTACAGAATAGCTGTAAAACCTGCTACAACTACATTTCAGCATAAATTCACATATATAAATTGTTTTGGTTATATTCGAATATAGAGCTTTATATTTTATCAATACATCCATGTGTCATGTGACTCTCTGGTCCCACATCAACAATAATAAAGGAAGAAAAATGAAATAAGGTGAGAAATGATAGTTTCACTGGTGCTGAATTAAATTCCCACAAAAACTGTAAAAATCAAGCACAAACACCACCCCTGCCTATACTAATACCTTTCTTCATCCCAAAATCAGTCAAAATATATTTTCTTTCAAATTAATTTACAAAATTAGAAAAGACTGAGTTTAAATTTTAATTCTGCATTTGTGAATTTATGAGTCATATTTAACGATCACTTAAGAGGTTTTTTCAGCTATAAATGAAAAATTTCCCAAAATTGGATAATTGAATTCTAAATATATACAACAGGACAATACCAGTGATCCCAATATACTTATACCATGTTCAAAATATAAACGGAATTTTAAACTGTCAACTTCTAAATATGCCAGACCTGAAGGTCTTCAATGTAATTATGTAAGTGCCCCAAAAAGTATCGACAAGATACATTTTTGAAAATATGGAACTAGGAAAAATTTCATAAAATTTTCAACAATTCAAACACCACAATACATGACTTCATTACAATTCCAATATTACTACAAAGTAATACAATCATTATGCACTATGTGTTATATTTCTACTTTTTCATGAATATTGAATTTATTTTTGGATATTTTCTAAGCACCGTTTTGAAACTAATTTGACATGAATCCTGTATTAAAAGGAGTACTTAAAAACCTATTAGTGACTGACACTATATCAACCTCAAATCTCTGAAAAATATTAAAACAAAATAATACCAATTATCAGTATAAAAATATTCAAACATAGGAACCGATTTGAGGCGGAGGAGAGTATTAAAACAACCAATCATACAAAATAAAAGTCCAAATTAACTAAAAATCGTTATGTAATTTTTAATTAATTAGAAATAAACACATTAAATCGGAATAATGTATTCTCCTACATAAAATTTTTTTTGACAGCAATGAAAACGTTCAATCGTTATAAACCATCCAACCATCTGAGGATGAACGATTTTTACAAAAATTTTATATCAACGCTACTCAACGAAATAATACATCAAGAAGAAGAAATTTTCCATCCAAATTTTTCCCTTCTCTATATATCTCATCTTTTACGTTAAATCACAATGTTCTTCAGGCCACAATAAATTCGACAACCAAAAGTCATTTCGTGTAAATAAAAGCAAAAAAATCTTTGAATCCAGCCTAATCTTAAGACTAGAACAAATTCAGGTAAATAAAGCAATCAAATAAGGGGAAGAAGAAAGGCAGAAGGGAGGAAATGTACAACAATAAACATGGACATAGTTTTAAAGAAGAAAAGGAAAACGGACGTAGTGTAATAGTAGTAGTAGTAGTAGTAGTAGTAGTAGTGAAGTGCTTTGAAATGACCGAATATATACATTTCATGATTTTTTTTCTCATTTTTCATTATGATGTTAATTTGGGCGTCATTTAAGGCACTGAATGGCAGGATTTAAGCTTTAACGAGACGTGTCCGCGTCCGTTTTCCCGCCATCCGCCTTTGTTGGGGATGATTCCTCGCTTGCCACCTTCACCGGTGATGATTTGTCGGTTGAATTTTTGCTTCCTCGATCACCGGATGTTTTCTGCTTCCCTTCTTCTCCGCTCTCGGCTCCTTTTTCTACCGACTTGGTGTTCTACAACCAATTTAAAAATAAATAAATAAAAATTCAAACACACTCAATATCATCTTGTTCTTTCTAACACTCCTTACCCTTCTTCCTCGCCTTTGTGGAATTTTCGGAGCGTGCTCTGGATCGAAGTGACGAAGAAGAGTTTCCGTAAGCTCTTCGAGGTCTTCCGGTTTCTCAGCAGTTGTGATTCGCTCTTTGACTAACGCCGTCAAACTTTCCTTTTTGTCTTTTTTCCAAGCTTCTTCCAAATTTTCGTAAGTGAGATTTGCTACCGCTATTAACCTCCTAAGGTTGTTTGCACGATATCTGACGACACCAAAACAAAATCAAATCAGAATCACAAAACAAATAAAAGATTATTAACATCAACAGAAAATTTAAAATCATCCCCATCCCATCCCGTCCCTTTCCCTTTCACTCTCTCTTGCCTTTCCATTCGATCTCGGCTGGTGATCATGTTCCCAAATATTGGACGCAAACTGTTCTGCCTTTGGACAAGTTCCTTGAGTTCGGCCAGTTCCTTCTCTTCATCCTCAACCGTGTTGGCAATTTGTCTAATGGCTTCTGACATGGCTGGGCTGTCAGTTTCCGGAGAGGAAGAAGCATCTCCGCTTCCCTTGTCGTCTTCTCCAGTGCAGAGCTGCTGAACAATCTGCCAAGAGAAAAGAACTCATGAGACTAATCGATCAAGCACTTAACAGAGAGAGGAGGAGTGAGAGAGACGTTTACCTGATACGACAGCCGGGCTCTGTCAGCTGCACTATGTAAGGGCTCGCTTTTGTCCAACAAAACCTGGCCAAGAGTGTACAGATTGTGTTTCTTGACGGTCCGAGCACACTTTTGCTCAGCAAACACATAACTGTTCGCGAATCCTTTCACGACGGCCGTGAACCTGTCATAGAGATTATGCTTGCGGATAACTTCCAACAGGAAGGGAGGCACCGTCTTTTTCTGGTCATGAGTGATGAGAATGATGCCCTCAGCTTTCAGGTTCTCTAACCATTGAACGAAATCTTGTACAGCTGATATTTCACTCTTCGTTTTCAGAATCTGACATGGAAAACAAAAATTTTCTTTACATTTCCAGACTTTCCCCAGGTTTAAAAAACCAGATTTGACTTCCACCTGACAGGAAGGCAGACACAAGAAGTGAACTTACTTTCCCAGTCTTATCACTTTTGAGCATTCGGTACTTCCCGACGGTGACTATTCTCAGCATGTGACGACTTTTTGAAGTGTAATTTAAGTTTCTGAAGGGCATTACATATTGACTGAATTGACTATTTGGTGTGTAAGCCGCGATGTGACATATTTCGTCGATCAACCGTCGACCCGTCAAGTCCAGATCAAATCCGACCAGCCTGTACTTCCCCGGTGGCAATTTACACGTGGTTTCCACGCCGTTCTCCTTCACGCTAGTTGTCGATACCATTTTTATAATATCTCTTCACAAAATCTGCAAAAACATTCATTAAACAACATCACGGAAAGTATCCACACTACAACATCCTCTTCCATTACACCAACAAATCACAGGCCAACACTACCAATAAATAAATAAATAAATCTGAGGAGAATGTCCACAACGAAATAACTAAAAATAAAACTAAATTCTCAAAAAAAAAGTCAAACAATAACAACAACAAAACCAAAATAAAAACCAGACATCCATTTTTCAACAGCTACAATTTATCAAACTTTTCCAACCTCCAACTAAACTCTTTTCTATCTCCAGCTAGGAAAATATTCTTAAAAACCGTTAAAAATCCGTCAGGTCCGAAACTCTGAAACTGTGATTATTTAAGATTTGAAACCTACCAAACCAAACATTTTCCCAACCGAGACGAAATTATAATTCTAAGAAAAACACAAATAAATCGAATTTTCAACTCTGTTGATTTTTTTCAAAACAATTTTTTTTCTCCTACTGATTTTCTTTTTTTTTCTTCTCCTCTTTCGAAATTTCATTCGAGAGCCCTCGAAAACCGGTCAACAATCAATTGTTCAAGTGGACAAAAAAAAATTTCCCCCGTACAAAAGAACGGCTACACGTTCAAACAAGTTACTTCTCTTAGTCCCAAGAGGGGCCTCCCCGCTTCTGACTTTTCCCAAACACAAAATAAATTTTTTCCTTTTTTCCCGTGCTGTGTGGACCATTCTTCACGAAGCCCCCAAGGGATTAATTACTTAATGGCGAATCCTCCTTTTTTCCCTGTTCGGCTAACTTCAGGTAATACGACGACACAATGATAATTTATTTCTGGTTCTCGTTTTCACATTTCCTGAGCTATGGAGAGCAGGGGTGGCCCCTAAATGATACTGCGGACCATTTTTGTCGAACGACAAATTTAAGTAATGAATTATCAGTATGACTTTTCACATGACAACAAGGGTGAGATAAGCTCTTATAAAACACAAAGATCTGTCTGTAAAAATGTCGCGATTGCGGTAAAGCTTGGCGATCTTGGAGAATCTGTATGATTCTCCAAGATTGCCATATGACCAGGTATATTTTATAATCTCTCAGGTCTCATTAGAGGCGCCAGTCTAAGAGGGAAAGTATAATGCCAATATACTTATCTGTATATACTTTTTCTGTAAATATATTTTACTAGTGTGATATTTGTCCACTTTACATCTAACTTTTGTAAATCGATCCCAAGTTGGGTATTTAAACAATATGCCAGAGCAGAAATTTCGCCGACTTTTCAGAAACTCACCCATACGTCTTCGGGACTGACGCCACAGAAGATGACGTCATAGATTTTTAGGGTTTTTAACAAACCATAACATGGGTTTTCAAAACTGCGAACCTTTACCAACACTCTGCCCGAAAGAAAACCCATGAAAACTCAGACGTTCAACCAACTTTGAGCTTTTGGTATCATCAGGATACAACCAAGGCAGATTGTTAAAAACCCCAAAATTTTATTGCATACAGTTAAAAACAATATGACGTCCTAGTCCTAAAAACGTAGTCTAATATCGTGATGTTTTAGTCCTTAAGATGACATTTGCGAAGTACATCCATAAATAACAAACACAATAACCGAGAGCATACTAACAATTAAAAATGACATCGCGGCGCTCTAAAAATTGCACGGTACATTAGTTGGTCGAGTATAACATAAATTATTATACCAAAAACGTCAACGATAGAACATCCCAGAAGGTCATAAAGTTGTCAAAAGACAAGTTTAGAAAAGACTCAAACAACCATCCATTCAAATTTTTGATAAAAGCGGACTAATTGCTCACACAGATAAAACCAAAAACTATTCAGAAGAGAGTGCTTCCGGTTTCCGGATCTCACTTCTGACAAGAAGCTGGTGCAGCAGAATCGCTAACTACACTAAAATCTTTTCGGTCCTGTGGTGCCCAAAGAACCTCAGTAGAGCACTTATGTTTGTGAGTTCAAACTCTCTTCCCCATATCCTGTTATACCAAAGGGTGAAAAATCAAATTAAAACTCGAGCTTGAAATTAAATTCAAAATAATGTCTGTGGCCTTGACTTCAACTAAAATATAAAAATAAAAACCTAAGAAGCATGACAATCGACCTCGAGCAAAGGAAATGAAACAAAAACGAAAAGCTTCAGCAAATGGAATACCGGAACGTAACGTAGACACAGAATGAGAATGAGAAAGCCAAGGGGAAGCGTTGGACTGAGCAAAACGAAACCGGTTATGGCCCATCCATGAAAACATCATCCATAAAGTGCACCAACCGAGTGCAAAATGCAAAACAGTTTCCTTCAAGGTCGTTTTCAGTTTCGAATGATATCAGCCAACCAGTTTTCACTTAATTCATTTCCATTTTGTTTCCTCGCTATTGTTGTCAGTTACATCAGCTTCTTGCCCTGTTTCTAGCCTCTCTATTCTTCCCACGACAAAGAGAAGAAAAATTGATCAACTTCGAAATTAGAGTCATCACATGCCCTGTGCCCTTATATCTTCCATTTACTTTCCAAGTGAAGTGTCCTCATAAACGAAGCAGAAAAATCAGTGATTAGTTCAACTGAAATATGTCAATTTCTCACCCGAACTACTCACTACTAAGCTAAAGAGAGAAGAGCAATACTGGAAAGGAAAAGTCTTTCAAAAATGTAAACATATTCAAGGAGAATGAATAACTGCGCGGGTGGAACCACTTCTGGTAGAACAAGTGTGGAGATCGATGGCATATCGTGCTAAAAGTAGGTTAGACAAACCCACCACGACTCCGAGAATGATACCAATTTTTGGAGAATTTCCAATGAATCACGACTGGAACCATCGTTTCCATACCAAGCAACTCTCGAACAACCGTTTTGTTCTTCTGCTGATTTAACTTCATCACAACTTGGCGTCACCATCATCAACCCAGACTACAGAACAACTTTCCTCTTCGCTAAATCTTTTGTATAATCGGAACGAATTGTTGGGAAAATTATATACACAAGAAAACTTTCTACAGTACCAAATTGTAGTTGCAAATTCTTCATTTAATTAAAACAATCAAGTTCCTCTTACAATCAAAATCCTAGAAGATTCACAATCACCATCAACTTTTACTTTACTGATTCACAAATCAAAATTTTGACTCCATATAGTATTAGTTTGGTATTACAAACACGGGCTGAGAGTCAACAACAAAAAGGCACTAAGCTGGGTTTAAAAATTAAGTGTGTTAAGGGGGAAATAATAAAGGCCTAACTGGCAACAAATTTTTAGTAATATAAATATTTTGATAATAAATAATATTAATTAAATATTTGTTGTTTCTAACAATGTGCCATCCATGAGGGTCTCAAAAACTGACCAACAAGAACATTAGAAAGGGATACTTATTAAACAGTCACAACTTTGGATGAAAACAAACAAAAAAATAATATAATTAATAGTATTTACAGTTATGATTTTTAGTCAACAAAATTAGGTAATCAAAATTAAAAAAACTAAAATCCTCATTGAATTTTCTATCCAGTGCTTGAACTCATAAATCAACTGTTTTGAAATTATTTTTGAACTATGATCACAATAATCAAAGTTTGAAAGAAAAATCTGCTAATGAGTCAAAGACTCAGTTACAGATTAAACCCTTTTTATCAAATATTATGAAATATAAATTTAGAAAGTTGTGTTAGTTGAGCATGATTCCCATTTTCCACTCTTGGGCATAACAGCATGTGGGAGGGAGCACATACTGAAGTATTACTCTCCAAGTCAGGTGCTTTAACCCCTCGACCACAGGCCCCCATGAATTTAATAATAATAGAAGGTTTCTATTGTTAGACAGTAATAAGACTAAAAGTCAGAGAAATTATTTTTAAGTTATAATAATTTTTTTCAAAAAGTTCAAGTGAACCCTCAGTTGACGAATCAACTTAACCTATAAAGCATACCTATATAAGCATAACCTACATAAGCATTAACCTATAAAACTCATAATTTGAGCTAATATTGTAATCACAACTTGTTCTAAAAAATAATAAAATAAAAAGATATAAATAATAAAAATTAAATAACCTTTTAATTAAAATTAAAAAAAACCTTTCTGAAATTTTAATAATAGCAAATTCCCCTAATTTTCATTTCTATCAATTCCATTTATAGTTTCACTATGTTAAAACATGTTCAAAATGGAAAAGGGAAGAAAAAGTGGAGAGAAATAACCAGCTGCAAATTTCATGGCTAAACAAATGATAACCCCCATACCAGCTTTGATGCATGCTGTAACAAGTGAGCAATCAAGGAAAGTGTGAAACACTGCAAAAAAAATAAAACAAGCTTTCATTTGTCACCAATGGCATCTATTACACTCTAAACAAATTTGAAAAAAGAAATCAAAGAAAAAATGGATTTTCATTCTCACATTAGAGAAACCTGACAAAACCCAAAACAAAAAGTCATGTCGAGTAATTTCAACCTCCTACAAAGCAACAAAAAATCTTTCTGATATAATTCCAGATACTCATCCATGCAACTGCTCTTGCAATTGCAACAGGGTCAGGCCAACAAGTCATTTACTAAAAGATAACCAACCGAAAAAAAAAGAAAGAAACGGGAGAAAAACTGCAAACTGAAGCATTAATTACGAAGGAGATAAATCACACATGAATCATATGAAAAGACCTTAACCGAATTTCTCAAGGGTTCCAGTTTTCGTTATAAATGTAGAAAATGGAAACGAGTGAGGAAAAAAAAGAAGAATGATGCCCTTGAAAGCCATTTAGTAGTTCGTCCCACAATTCGAACCCGACCACCATTCAGAATATGTAAAAAAAAAACGTGATTATTACTTGAGAAAATTTCTAAATTTCTTTTTGCCCCTAAACCAAAATCTGGTCCAAAATTTCAACCCCAATCAATTCAAATAGCAATTTTACATTAAATAATACCATAGGAGCACTAAAAATTAACAAAATCAAAACAAGAAATAACAAAAGACAACTTGTATTTTCTTGCCCCACCCCAGAAATTCGAATTAAAAATTTCCGTCGTTACCGAGTAAAACCTAACATGAAGAATTATCATTATTTCAACGCAAATAAATTAACCTAGAAATAATTTAGTAATAAATAAGAATTATAATAAATAAATGAATTTTTGATTACCTTTTTAATTAAAAAAAAGATTCCTTATCCTGAAATAAAACCTCTTGATGTGCAAACCTTTTGCACGTGGAATTGATGATAAAATTTAAAGAACGAAGATATTCTCTTTAGTGTGTGGCGGTGAACTGAAGTTCGTAAGCGGTGGTGCCAATTTTAAATGTTAAAAATCCTTTACGCGCGAAGTTTCAAAACATCGCCTCCGATTTAAAAATCTGATTTGACAACGAAATTTTTTTTCTCGAAGAACTTTATTACTTTTAAGAATTGTTTTCTTCTGAAGGGAATGTTAAGATAAAACTAATTTTACATTAATAAAAAAAAGGTCGTTGTATTAATTTATATGTTTAAAATGGTTTTGTTTTAATTTTTGTCGTAATAAGAGTGGTTGTTTGGTAGCATATTAAATTGCGTTATTCCCTTGAATAATTGAAAATCAGTTATTTATCAAAAAAGTTAATTTGATTATTTTGAAGCACACAATCAATTAAATTGAGTTTTAATTATCATTGCCTATTTTTTAAGGACTTAAAGTAAGCATCGGTAACCTGAGACACATGCGACCTACCGAGCAATTTACTCTGCTTTTTCACAACTGAGGAATTTAAAGAGGTGCCTGTTTAAGCTACAGACTGCATTAAAAACATATGACAGTGAGAGTTGCTTAATTTTTGGAAAATGAACACCTGTTCAGAAAATGGCTGTCGATTACTTATTTAACCCTTTGAGGTATAATAGCTTCGGTAGAATACAGATCATAGCTCTACATAGTGCTATCATCTGTGAGAATTTCTGTATATAGGAACAAGAATCGTTTCTCTG
The DNA here is from genome assembly GCA_016920875.1 of Columbicola columbae. Taxonomy (NCBI): domain Eukaryota; kingdom Metazoa; phylum Arthropoda; class Insecta; order Psocodea; family Philopteridae; genus Columbicola; species Columbicola columbae. The sequence goes on along the minus strand of JADMLL010000001.1, from coordinate 2,559,265 downwards.
TTCTAAGAAAGTTTCTGATACAGGTGTTTACTTCAGTTATGGCGGTATGCTTATGGTAGTCGTTTTGGGTTCTAAGTCTCAAATGATTAAAGAGCAATCATACGCCTAACACAATTCGCAAAGTCTTAAAAGATCGATTATTAAAAATAATTAAATTTGAAAAGTTTTTACATACACAGGCAGTGCAGTTAACAGTTTTCAACCTTGTGAATAGACTTTAACTCCAACGAGGAGGATGTGTCGCGAACTTTTTACTCTGATACCTGTTTCACCTATTTGATGAATTTTTTTATAATTTTGCTTTGCTAGTGTCAGATAAGGCAAAATCTAACCAACTAATGTCACCTTCAAGCCCCAAATTTAGTCACATTTTTCAATTTTGAGTTGATCACTTCAAACTCTCTGTAACAGCTATCAAAAAGTTAAAAGTAAAACAAAATGCGCCTATAACACACCAAGCAGTGTCGAACGTTTAAAAAAATTAAACAAAAAAGGATAAACATAAACAAAATATAATGAACTGAAGGACAAACATTTTTTATTAAAAAAAATCAAAAAAGCCAAAAAATTAAAAATTATTTTCCGGTCAAATTTACAAGTGAATTATGTCTGTTTGTGGAGGAGGGCGTATACCGGGTCCAAGCTACCGTCTGGCCACTCTGACGGGTTATGAAAATCATGATTACACGAAAAACAGAGGTCCGGCCTACTCTCTGGGCTTGAGGCCAAAAGAGAGAAATCGAAATATAACTCCGGGTCCATACAATGTGGGAAACGTTGATCGAAATGGAAAATATCCATACGCGGGATGGACTATGGAATCTAGAGCAGGGGTGCAAGGTGAGTTTAAAACACGTGCTTATACTTATGAATGAATTGTGTTACAAAATTTTTTTGGATTTCTTCTTTATTTGCAGTCAAAACGGGTGGACCAAGTCCGCTGTCTTATGCTCCGGAAAAGATCAAACCCTACACGCCTGCTTATAGTCTGGGTTTAAAGATCAACTCCAGGCCCATACCATTTGGTCCAAGTCCTGCTGAGTATTTTCCACAGTACCCCCCTCAAACTGGATTTACTTTGTACGCTAAGTTTAATTTTTTGTTTATATATCTTCTTGAACTAGTCTTATATTTTCTGACTCTTTAAAACTATAGAATGGGGGGAAAGGAGGTCATCTAAATTTGATGGAAAGTCAAAATCCAATTCCAATTCACCAAAGCTCACAATTTTTTGTTTTTCTCTTTCCAACAGTGGCACAGCTTTCAAAAACTTTTCAAAACAGGTACCACCCGGACCTCAACCAGCCGTGCCAACCGATACGTACAAACAAAAAGCTCCAGCGTATTCGTTAGGACTGAAAGGAAGAGCACTGTTTCCGGGGAACAGCACGGGACCAGGACCTAAATACTATCCTGGTAAAGTGGGCAATCAAGTGCCACATGCTTATTCCTTCGGTTTGAGACATGGGAAATGTTCACCGCCAATGATTACCTACGAAGACAATAACTGAAATCGAGAATACCAAGCTGTCTTCCAGTTTTCCTAATGTATTTGCCTATCCTTTCACTCAATATCAATTAACAGCAATAAAAAATTGAAAACTGATTGCCAAACTGATTTTTGAAAAATATTCTTCCAAAACCAGTTTCCAACTTCTCAAACTTTTATTTACAAAGGAATAAATTTCATCAACGACCTCTAAACTTAGAGTTACTAACGAACAATAAGGTGATACTAATTAGCAGCTTGAGAGATTCAATAAATGAAACCAGAAATTCTGGATCTTTACAATTACGCTGAGTGTATGTAGGAGGTGTAGTGGTTAAGTGCCAGACTAAGAAGTTATAGCCGCCAGTTCAAATCCTCCTCTCATATCCTGCTATACCCAAAAAGCAAAAAAAAACATTTTCGGAGAAAATGTGCAATAATTATGAAATGAATTCATCCACAAAACGTGCATTATTGTTTTGACTTCTTTCACACCTAAAGGAATTGTTAATGGAAAGAAGTTCGGTAAAAGAATTCTTGACGTTTAGGAAGAGTTTAGTGGACAAATGTAATGGCAAAAAGGTGAGGTAAAGGTTTAGAAGACACATTAAAAGAAAATTTATAGTTAAAGTTACAGTTGTAGTTGAGTTTTAACCCCGTTTTTCACCTTTTTAGGGTATAACAGAATACAGGAGGAGGTTTTGAACTCTCGACAACAACTTCTTAGTTTGGCACTTAAACCACTACCGACCTCTCCAAAAAGAAATTCAGCTGTTTCTACAAGCTAATTAACAGTCGAGACTGAACTTCCTCTCACTGAAGATGCTTTTAGCTGCGAAAAAATGACAAACCAAAAGAAAATTCGGCTATCCAACCAAAAATTTTACTTCAGCGGTGTAACTGCCAAGAGATAAACATTACTGACATTAATGTCAACATCCACAAAAATCTGAAACCTCAAAAACATTTCCCACAGCTGATAAACTCAACGAAAATCACTTAACTGAAGCTGGACTTTTTTTACGCGGTTTATAATAAACCCACTTCGCAATGGATAATGGCTATGAAAGTTTAGATGACAATCAAAAAGCAAAAACATTAATGAAATTTCAATAAAGTTCAATAAAACTTCATTACGAATGATATAATTATAAATTCACACTACATAGATAAAAATTTTGTTTACCTAGAAGAGAGAGAGAGAGAGAGAGAGAGAGAGAGAGATAAAGACTCCATTAATTCATTTTAACTAGAAAGATGTATCCAAAAGACTCCTTTCCCATAACTGTATGCTCCTAAAACAAGGTTTTCGATTTTCATAAAAGAATTCACCGGAAATTATCTATAAAAGCGTATACCAAAACAAAAATTTGTTTTAACTAAGCTCTAGCTCATTTCTCTCCGGAAAATTTTTTGAGTCTTGAGAGCACCCAAGTCCATCACAACTACACTTTTAAATACGTCTCGAGACTGTTTAGAAATTCTCGAAAATTCCAAAAACAAATTTATGTCTAAGCCTACTTATATGTTTGGTCAGTTGCAACAGTATTGCTTCGATTCCACTTCAAATTCTTTCTGTTTCGAGACGATTTGATTTTAAAAAAAGTCGATATCACTCGGGGATGAAAGAGTTCTAAATTCTAACTTTCTAATTAAATGACTTATTCAAATTTGTGAGAAACTGAAATTTAAATTTTCTTCACAAACAAAATTGGCTGGTGAAAACCGTTCCAACCGCTTGAACTCTCTTTGCTACTCGAATATGGCCACTGCCAACATGATTTTGCGTATGTACGCACAAAAATTGGTCCCCGACGGCATCCTGACTTTTACTCCTTATACCCCCTTTTTATAACACTTTGCCAGCCGCTCATTTATCACTTTTGTGTTATCACTGCTGTTCCCGATATTTACGATTGTTCTACTGCTGGTCAGCAGGAATATTTGCTCTACTTTTCATAACTGTAAAATAAACATGAGTTTTTATCAACAAAGTTGCATATGTTTGGATCTCTTTGACGAGATTTCTTTTATATATACATCATCCTTTTCTCAAAGTTACCAACTGTGTTGTTATTTTCTTATTTTTGACTTCACCAGAAAACCGAAATCATAAATTTTGTCAAAAGATTCATTCGGAAGTAGACAAAACGATACCATACGTGATGAGTTTCAAAGGCAGCAAAAGACAATATCACACTAATAGAGCCGTCAAATGGAAAGAGGGCACGGAAGTCAGACGTTCACATGACAGAGATATTGACGGAGCAGGTTGCTTTAGGGACACCACAACCTGCGATTATTACAGGTCAGAAGAATAAATAAAGAGATGCTTGGCCCAGACAACGAAAGACGAAAACTCCATAAAACTTTTCCAAGCACAGAACAGAACAATATTGCAGAAGGATTACTAGAATCGCCGGCGAAGTCGCAAGAACCCATGAACATCTACCTGTGGGTTTTAGAGAAGATAGAACACAACAAGAGAGCAAGACAGGAACAACCGGCCAAACAGACAAAGGAGTCAAACGACGACACAACGAGGAGTCAAAAAAGTAAAACCTGAGCAAGGTTTCTTTAGGTTTACCACCAGCTACAAGGAAGAAAAAAAGGCAGAACCACTAAAACAAACACCAACAGAAGATGATTTGGTGCACTAGAAACAGAAAACACCAGAAATGACCTCTAATAATTCGTCAATTATTGCTTTGAATGCACACGTGCACTTATTAACACAACAAAACATCAGAATGAAACATTTACCACCGACAAAGGTAAACCACGTGTATGAGACCAGCGACCGACACACAAACAAGACACACAAATGTGTCGGCGGCGGGCAAAGTATTACAATCTTCATTTTCAAATTTTAAACCTCTTCACCCGAAAAACCTTTTTAAAATGATTTTTTAAGTTCCTAAATGAAACTCTCAAACATTTTTTCTAATTTATACAAATTCAGGTCTATAAATTTCTAACTTGAAGGGAGGTTAAAGCCCCCTTTGATTAAATTAGTCTATGATGATTATTGATCTATTTCGATTTTTCGGTTACTTGTTCCAGCAATTAACCGTCATTTCAACCCTTTTCATTATGATTATAATCAGTTTCGCTTTTTTATTCTTATCAACTACTCAGGAAGGTTTTGGCTGATAAAAGAGTTGTAACAAAGTTTTCTTTAAAAGAAAAAAAACTTTTTTTCTTTAAAAAATTAAAAATTAAGGGAGTAGTGCTTACATGAATAATTGAAAATCTGTGAACTGTCTTTTACTTTAAACAAAAAAAAGAGATTTTTTGTTTGCTCGTAACATGAAAGACTTCACTTTCGAGATTAGCAGTGGCAAACCTATGTCACGTGCTGAACAGGGGCGGATTAAGGCTTAGGAAACCTAGGCAGGTGCGTATAATTAATAATGTTATGTGAAGGTTTGTTTTAATAAAATTGACACAAATTCAGAAGAAAGTTATTTTATACAGCATACTTGAACAGAACAGATAGAGCAGGACTGGCACGGTTTAGGTTGGCTGGCTAGAGAACGCAATCGCTGAGTAGGAAGAAACCCATTTGTATCGGGTGTGAGGGGAGTTAGATGATGCGTGATGTGTGGTGAGAAGTGTATGTGAACCAGAACGAGTATTTCGGCTGACAGAGGTTGTATCCTAAAACTGGAAGAACTGGATCAAAAAGGGACGAATATTCTTTGGAATTGATTTCAAACTACCTTATAAGTATTGGATGAAACGAAGCAAAAGTTAACGGAAGTAGTTTATGATGGCTAGTTTGCTGTTTTAGGTGTTACAACTGAGTTTCACAGCCCAAGAGAGTGAGAATTTGCATGCGCCTACAAAAAAAAGGTTCGCCACAGCTATTCAACCTTAAATGTGTTTAAATGAGAGGTTTAAAAATCATCAAAACCTTCCTGTTGGTGTCTCCAATGAGACTGATTGTCCGCGCATCCACCGCGTAAAAAAAATGTTTAACACATCGTCTCTGGAGGCATCATCAAACTATCCCGACTTCCTTTTTCTTCATTCCCAGGAGGAGAACTTTCTTCTTCTTTCTGAGGTGGCAAACTTGGCTGGCTTGAAATTTTCTTTGATCCATGAGACGCGGCGTAATCCAATGCTAGAGTGTTCTGACGTCCGACTTTTCCCTGACTTTCCTGTCTGGATAACTTTCGTGTGATCGAAGGTTTCACTTGATCCTTCACCAGATAATGCGAGTCCGTCGAAGTTTCTGAGCTTTGTGAAAACCTCCTCGGACAAGTGGAACCTTGACTTTCCGACTCCGAATTCGTTCTCTGATACATCTTTCTCACGAAACTTTCCCCAGAATCCTGTTGAATGGGTGATTTCTGCCTGCTCGTCGACGGCTCGACCCGAGACGATTGAGATCTGACATTTTCGGACAATTCGACTCCGTCTTTCGTTTCCACTTTTTCCGGCATTTTTTCGTTTAAGTACTTCACTTGAACCACTTCCTCCCCATCAAACACTTCACTCGAGTTATCTTCAGGCTGGTATGGCCTAGGAAGTGACGATCGATCGACGTCCTTCGTTTTTTCACTCGTTTGAGGATCTTCCATGGAATTTCCTCGGGTTGATGTACACGGTTCCTGATTACCAGGATTCCAAGAATCAGCCGACGGTGAAACGGTCATTTGGAAGTTCAAATTAGTTTGAGACTCGTCGGCTGCTGGAGTTGTGGCATCTCTAATCTCGATGGCGCTGCTTCTTCTTAAAGATCTGCTCTGATTGGCAGGACTGAAACCAATTCAAATTAGAATTAATAAAATCCAAAGAGAATATACAGTGGCGGAAAAAGTATTTGCATCCCAAGATTTTTATTTTTAGCGTTAGGGAAACGGTTTTGTTGTACTTACAAATATACTCGTAAGTTTTTATAACAAAGTGGGAAAAAATCAATGAACTTACTAAGAAGAAAGTATAAAGAAATATACGTAAGTATTAATCTTATAAAAGAGATATACAACAAGATAAATTACTACCTTCTATAATCGGTAACTTCATCAGTGACAGTTAAAAAGAAGGCGTTATTGTCGAACCTCTCATCTTTGTCTGAACCGTCTCCAACATAAAACCTCTTCTCGATCAAATCTTGCATCAACTGATAATCGCTTTCCTCGGCATCGCGAAGATGTTCCTTTTCGAGGTACAAAGCCATTTCCGGATTGGACATTTCACTCGTATGACGGGTTCTTCTGTGAGATGTGCTCTCAGCACTACGATGAGGATTGAGTAAGCTGGGTGTTCGTGGAGGTGACAATAAACCGCAGACAGTTTCCAACTCATCAGTGATGCTGTTAAACGGTACACTCGATTAGCTAACTGGGTACAGTTTCGCAGGACAACCTAGCAATGGATGAAATGTTTACCTCGTGTATTCCGAATGCATCGCTAGAAGCATCGATCGTGCGGTGGACGTGGACGGCGGAATGACTTTTATCCTTGGTTCGGCCCAGGTGACGCTTCTTTCGACCGTTCCAGTTCGCGGAATGGAAGTTCCGAAGTTTATGAAATCGACATCTGGTTCCGAGTGAGTTTGACTTAGCTGTCGTCTCGTGGATAAGTGATGACACAAGGGCAGGCCCGCTCCTCTGTCGGATTTTTCTTCCCCCGAACTTCTCCTCCTTTGCGAAGACCAATGGATTCGTCGACGGAAGACAAAGCTTTTTCGATTTCCTGTTAAAACGAGTTACAAGACCCTCAATCTGGACCCTCAAGCTCGGAAGGCAGGTCTTTAACTCCCGAAATTCTTACCTGCGAGTCCTGATGACGTGTTATTTCTATTTGACTTCCTTTAACGCTTTCGCATGGATGAATCGATTCTGTGTCTCGTTTGTCCACGGCACTGGAATCTGATAATCTGAAAAGCAAAAATTTAAATCATAGTTCAACGCTTCTTTCTCTAGTCTGAAACCGGAAACACGTCATAGACTTCACTTACCGCCTGTCCGTGAAGGATTTCTCATCCACAGGAAACTCAACCTCATCTTCTGCTTTGTAAGTCGGTTCTTCGGTAACAGAATCATGTCTTCTGGTGTCGAAATATAGTCGTTCACTTGATAAGAACAAACTATCTGATGGTCTTACTTCCGTCAGTGACCTTTAAGGAAAACAAATAATCAGATCACAGACTCCCGACATCTAAAACACCAACTGAGAGTCTCAACCCACCTTGTTGGTCTTCGTCTTCCGTGTACCGAGAGAAGCCTCTCGGAAAATTCAGGATCCGGCGCCACAGTCATCACTTTCACGTCTTCAGATCTTTCCGAACTGGTTCGGGCTCGATCACCAGAGATCTTGACTTCCGGAAAGTCAGGAAATGACGTGTCCCTCGTGTGAGTCGCCATGAACCTGTGAACGACGGCCAGATGGTTAAGAATTTGTTCGGCGACGTCTTCTACTTTCCTTAACCTGAACTCGACGCTTTGAATTGATGTCGTTTGAGCGTTTTCCTTTTGATTTATGTCTTCCACTTTCTGGTACATGTTTTCCACCTTATCCGCTGTTGTTTTGATTCTTTCCTCACTTGATTGACATAGTTTCAAGTCCTTTTCCCTGCGCGAATTCAAACACAACCCGTTATTCAAGACCTTTCTGAAGAGCGTCAAGGCAGTTTAAGAAACCGGAAACTGTTGTTAACGTTCACTGTTATCACACTCACCTAAAATAACCCTCGACGCACTCTTCTTCGAAATCGTAAAGCCTTTCCAGATCGTCGTTATCGAGAAACAACTTTAACGCGTTGTCATAAGTTTCTTCGATGCCCTTTAGTTTCCGCCGAAGATATTTGATGAGCAAGAAAATGTGACTGATTATAATGAGAGGGGGTGGAATCCCCGGTTTTTGTTCGTATTCCATGACGACTGTGAATCTTTGAAACATCCAGACCTGTAGAATTCGAATCGTATTAGAAGGAAATTCAAAGTGACCGAGCTTAGAACCAACAAATGAAAATCGAAATCAGTTCCTCACCTGATGTGAAACCGCATTCACTTCGATAAATATGTTATTGAAAACGGCGATTAGTAAATTAATTAAAAGAATGTTGGCGACGAGGAGGTAAATCGACATGACAACAGGTGTCACCCATCTTCCTGTCGGACAAGGTGAATCTGATGGATGTTCTCCACAAGGAGGATCTATGTCATCGGCAAATACCTAAAACCCATCGAATCAGTTTCATTTATTTGAGAGGAAAGGAAGCTAAGAGATAATGGTAAAAAAAGAAATCGAAAGGAGCCAAATTCGGCATTCAGCTAGAGGAGAATGACTGGGAGAATCAACAGCAAGAACAATGGACCAGAATTTGTAGATCAAAACGGAATGAGGGGTATAAAAATTTAATAAACGATCATTTAACACGGCACCTGAAAGGAATCTAAAACAGTGGAGAAGTTCAGAAATTCAGTAAGATTCCGCTGTGGTGATAATTTCTCATTTTAGAATACTGTCTAATTTCAATGCTGCTAGGCGAATTATACAATAAAATATATTACAACTACTACTACAATTTAGCCAGACTCATTAGTGCCGGACAAAGGCTCACCTCTCCATAAAGCATAAAATAAGGCTGATAAAAGACTTCTTTGACTGAAGTCCAACTGGCCTCTCTATTTGGATTAAGAATGGATTGTCTACAAACGCCAAAGCTCATGAGGACGACCAATAGAAGAACGACGAAGTAAATCATGTTTTTCACCATCTTTCCCATCATAGTCACCAAAGGACCTTAAAAGAAGACAAAAAGATTAAAGTAAATGAAAAACAAATTTTTTCGAAAATTTACCATCGACGAAACTATCGATATATGTATGACATTGGCAACTAAGTGTTAGAGGATTATAAAATGACAAAATTTTTAAACAAAATCTGCAAGAACTTAGTTGCCAACTCATAAAAAAATTGTCTGGATCTAAGTTTGACGTTATTCACTCGTCCAAACGACACTTATTTCGAGGGAAGGTATCCATTGGTTCTAGAACATTCAAACCTATCTATACGACGAAAAGAAGCGATAGTCGCAGGTGTATTTCCACTGATAATGCTCTGAAGCATTGAAGAGAATTAAATACCCGCTGATGGTGGTTTGTCTTTAGTCTGGGAGTTAATTCAATACTTAAAGATATCATGTTCATTTTATTCTATTATCTAAATCAACAACCATCTACTAGAACCTCAAACAACTCACCTAGATATTTGTTCACACCCAAAATATTGAGAATCCTCAGGTACCAATAGACAATATTGACGCAGAATATGACGCGGCCGACTGCCATCGAAGAAGGTTTCAATCGGAGAGCTAATCCTATTAGAAAGAAGATAATGGCGGCCGAATCGCAAGGATTCCACATGTTCCACGTCCAGACAGCAAACTTGTGACTTTAAACGAAATGTTCAGACAAAGATTAGATAAATTAAACTAGCTAAGAGTATGCAACACACAAATCTTTACAATAGACCTACCTGACAGCTCAAAGGAGCGTGGTTGAAGAGAAAGAGAATGAGGGAATGGTTACAGATAGGAACCATGATAAGAAGATCCAAAAATGAAGGATCACTGGCTAAAAGTATAAAAAGGGAATACTGGCTGAAGGTTTGAAAGCAACCTAATCCTTAATCGGACAAAGTTGAACAAGACCTACCTGATCGCGACGGGTTCGGAAGAAGCAATTTCTCGAATTTTTTCAAAACCTAAGGTACAAATGTAGGCAATAATGTAATATTCCTGCCACGAAGGAAGATTCTCCATTTTTACGAGAACCACATAGCTGAAGAACATCAGGAACACCATGTAAGCCAACTGAAAATAAAATGGACAACCATAAGAGAAGGGGAGAAATCTTAGTGCGTCCTCTTTGCTGAAAGAGGGACGGATGCTTCCATATCACGGGAGAAATCGCCAGAACAAGTGTTCAAATTTCCTCACCGAATGAGCCCAGAATTTCGTGATGGGAGCCGTGTAAAATTCATGAAATTTCTTCTTCAACCTCAGAGGACGAGCCGCTTTGACATCATAAAAATCCAACGGGATGTGATGGAAAGAATTCCCGACTTCCGTATCATCCTCCGTGATGACTTTTCCATTTTCCTGGATTATCGTATCTTTGACTCCATACTCCTGGGATATTAACGCCTGGAAATTTTGACCAAAACAAAAAGAATTAACACTTCCGTTAAGCAAGGACGAGACAAACGAACAAACGGACGGTGAGACTTCTTCAACATCATATACCAGCCGGTCAAGTGTTAAGCGTGAACTGGGGAAGCTTCCAATCGATTAGGCTAAACACCTAAAACAAATCTTCCCAACATCCGATTATAAAATCCTTAAACCGTCAATGACACATCGATAAAGTGTTCTAGTGTACAAGTCATCTTTCTCAGACAAGAGTGCGATGTGAAAGTATCATCAACCTAAGAACGAGACAGAGAGAGAAGAATTTTGCTTTTGGAAAGCTTTCGTAAAAACCATTTACTTGTGAGTGCCTCACACCCAAAAACAATGTGATCTAAGGTCACCAAACTCTTTTCGTCTGGATTTCCTCAGAATAGAAAAGTGTTATAGAATGTGCGTTAGTTAAACGAAGAAACACATAAAAGCGTCAATCGGAAACGTATTTGTGTCATGTACACACTTCTGGGACAAGAGTATCATACTCACAATCCCAGCCAACGAATCCGATGACACTTTTTCTGGAGGTGAAAAAACCCAACAAACGATGAAAACAGTGTCTCTCTTGTTAAAGGTTAGTGTTATATATTAGTCTTAGTCAAGCGTTAAACACAAAGGCGCAAAAAAAAACTTTTTAAAATTTGCCTACAAAATATTTACTCTATATTCATGTCTCGAGAGGGCCGATTCGTCCAACGACAAGGAATAATTTAAACGACGCTTTAACTGCAATTAAACAAAAAACAAAACAAAAACAAAACCTTTTTTACGTGAAACAGCAAATAAATTTCATTCTGGGTTCTTATGTTAAGAGAAGCTGAGCATGACAAGGAGGACTGTTGAGTTGAAGTAGAAGCAGCCCAACTTCCAATAAAAGCTCTAAATTTTTGATACTGGTCACCCTTGCTGTAACAATTATGGCAGATCACCAAGTTTCCAGTTCTCTTAGACAAACCGGACAATCTGTCGCAAAAAACTTTTATGACGTGAGAAAATAACAAAACAAATTTTTAAAAAGAAATTTTGAGATTGAATTTTTTGTAAGAGAAACATCATTTTGTCATTCCCTTGAGGGAAACTGAAGGAAGACAGTTAATTAACGGAAATGACAAAAGTTAGTCCAACTTTGAGTTCAATTTTTCTTTCTGACAACAAAAACGACAACGACACAATGTTACCATTCAGTTTTTCTCTTCGACTGTTTCGAAAGTCTGTTCTGGGAAAACTTTTAACACGTTTTTTTGGCCCAGAAAGGAGAGAATTCTTTCATTTTTGAGAGTTTCCGGAGAAAGCGGAAAAAGGAAGTCGTTTTCGAGGTACTTTTTTAATGAAAACCTTTCAGTGAATTTACGACTGAATCGCGTGAAGAATTTAACTGATTCTCCATCGCGCGCTATCAGACTATCTCTTTAATTAACTAATTAATTTCCTGAGAGAGGTCATGACCGGACAAACATAACCTCGAGTTCATGTTTGTCTTCCTTTTGGGTCATTCCAGAGGGATTTGAGCCATCACTACCACCCTGGCTACTTCACTCAGTTTGATTTTGTTCTCACATCTGCTTTCGCCTCCTCCCAGTCCGTGTATAAATTAAATCCCAGACAACTTACCACCACTTCATACAGTAACTCAACAAACTTTTAATCTATGTTTTCCACACTTAGACAAAACATAGCCTAATGTGAGACCGACCTCAAACTCTCCTTGTTATTTCGCTAATCAGACATTTTGACCACTCAGCCTCATTTCAGAGGTAAATGACTACCACGACGACTTCCCAAAAATCTCACTGACACTGAATAACATAAGCAAAAGCTAAATTATATACAAATTAAAAGCAGATAACTACCTGATTGTTCTCCTTTGAAGCTGTTCTGTTCCTCATGCTCATCGACCTTGGAGCTTTCTACAAAAAATCGTAAAAGCTTGATAAAATGTTAGTGACAAACCCCCTCTAGAACCTCTAATAAACAACTAGCAGGTTAGTCCATAAATAAATTAAATAGATAAACCCATTTCCAGTCTATAGAAAGTTTCTTTCTTATAATTTCAGGTTTTGAAGTATATTTCTTTCCCGAACTTCCGGTCGCAACCAAAACTCTTTCCTGTCGCTAAATCTGTTTTAGAAATTTATCTAAGAGTCCTGGTATTAACCGTTTCGATCAGGAATTTTAGTTTTTATTTATCTCGAACCTGAAACTTGAAGCAAACTAATCCAATCCGTTCAAGCTTTATCTACTTCTAATTGTCTACTGATTAGTGTTACAAATTTACAGTATGTACAGGAAATTTTACAGCCTGAAAGGAGTTCGCCAAAATGGGTGAGAAATTCAGCTAAAAAGGCGAGAACTGGTTCTAAACCTTTTTCGAAAGCTATACTGTGACTTTCTGTATATCAGTTTTTTGAAAGAGTTTGTGACACCTCAAGCCCATTGAAGGAGCTAGCTTAGGGTCGGTTGTTTACCTCGGAGTCAGGTTCTGTATTTCTCTGAGTTTGTCCAGGTTTCACTTCACCATCCAAAGAGTCGTTCTCTTCTTCTAGACCCGTCAGGTGTTCTTCTTCCGTCTGTGGCATCGATTGCAGTTCTTCTTTGGATTTGAATTCTAATTGGCATATATACGGTGGAAACAGAAGACCCAAAATGACCTAAAATTTGTTATTTTAACAATTATCTGAGGTACCAGATGAAATGAACCGAAAGAACTTTTCCTTTGTGCCTGAAAAGGTATACTCACCTTCAAGTTTGTGTTCTTCCTAGTTCTCAAGCCTCCCATCCACAAATCAGCCAAAATGATTTGACTACAAGGATGAGCGAGTAAAGCTCGATGATTGGCGGCCACGGCTAGGCTCAAGCATGTCTGACCGCTCCAATTTTGCAATTCGCAGGTTAAAAGTTGCTGTGTTTGATCGTCATCTTGTCTGTAGCAATAGTCGAGAAGTTCCAAGGCTGTTGCAACAGAGAAGCAAGGCACAAATAAAATTAAAAATGAATTACAGATGAAATATTAAATGGCAAAATGTTATCCAAAAATGGTCTTGCGTTGACTCCGTGTTGATAGACAAGTCCAGACAACCCAGGTAGTATAGCCTCATGTCTTTCCACAACCTACTTTGTTGTAAGCCATTATTGGGTTTCTTTGATGGTCTAATATACAAGTGTGAAGGAAGTAACTAGAGAACCGAGGGTACCACAAGACCTCAACTCATTTGCGATTACAGTCAACATCATTAAATCTACAACGACTGCTTTGGGGCGAGACACTTGTTTATAAGTGTTATTATATAAGTCAATTAGAGCGATTTAGGCGTATTTGCAGGCAAACACGAGCCTATGTATCGGTCAGGCATTACTACACACTCGACCATGGGTTATTCACAACGGCTCAGTGGTCTAGGGGTATGATTCCTGCTTTGGGTGCAGGAGGTCCCGGGTTCAAATCCCGGCTGAGCCCAATTTTTGTTAATTTTTTTATATTCTTTCAATAAAATTGTATCAATTATATTCACGGTTTTTAATCTCTGTTTTATTGATTTGTAACATATACTGTTTTATTTTGTATATTATTTGTTTTGTACTTGCTAACTTATTGTATTTTATCTCAAATGTCAATTTATTCCTTCCGCATCCCACTTACCCGTTTATGTACTCATTAAGTCATTTTCAACCTTTTAAATGTTAAACCATCTATTTATTTATTTATTTATTTTTATTCTTTCGTTTCAGAGTATTAATTTCCGTAGAGCATTACTTTGTTAGTTTAAGACTCCTCGAGTTTCATGATATTCCTACAGTATATGTATTTTTAAGCCTCTCAGCCCTAAACCTGAATCCCGGTTTTTACCCTTTTTGGATATAACAAGATACGGGAGAAGGATTTGAACTTGCGACTATAACTTCTTAGTCTGCGACTTAACCACATATTATATTATATTATATATTTTCATTAAATAAAAAAATTACTTATTTTTTCAAATAGAGTGATGGGTGATCAGACACAACAAACTGATAGTTGTAAAACAGTACAAAAGGAAATCTGACCGATTATGCTACTCCCACTTTTCCCATTTGTGCTATGTCCAGTGTGGCAACACCACTCTATCTAAAACAGGCACTGCATACTTAAAAATTGTCTTTTTCCTCAAAGGATAATGAAACTTGCTATGGAGACGCACTGGCCCAAAATCGTCCTCCATCCTATGAAATCTGACTCAAACTAAATCGTCACAGAATAGGCCTAATGCCAGGTATCTGATTTTCGCAAATCGGTTAGAACAAACAATTTTCGGTGGAGGTGCGACGAAGGTACCTCCAAACCTGAATAGTGAAAGCCAAGCAAAAAAAATTCGATTTCTTGTATATGAATGAACACACCAAATATGGCTAGAGGCCTAGAGCGAGTCGAATCACTGACCTACATTACGAGTCCGATGGACAGGTATTACTACATACCTGAGCATGAGTCACTATCATCGGCTCAGTGGTCTAGGGGTATGATTCCTGCTTTGGGTGCAGGAGGTCCCGGGTTCAAATCCCGGCTGAGCCCAATTTTTTTTTACTTTTTTTCACCCCCTAAACACTTAGCTTAGAGTATATCATTCAGAACATGTGAATTTAAATTTCATTACCAAATACCAAATTCTGGGTAAGCGGTACTGCTGAGGAGATAAACCCAAAAATCAACATCACTCTTCGGATTATTGATCCCTACGAACTATCCAAAGTTTTAAATTGTAATCTTAGTCTATATTCCTAAAGTTTCTCTACACATTTTGTTTCGAGTTGCCAGTAACCAATAACCTCTTGACAAGTATGAGACCTTGAAGCCCCTCATTAATGTTTCTAATCTTGGGATTGAAGGAGGATATTTTTATAAATAGTCACTATAACAGGGGCCACATAGTTAGAGCCACAGTGAGCACAGTGAGCCACAGGAGATAGAGGAAAGCAATGGAGAGTTCTTGTATTGTTGTTTGAGTTTGATTTTGTGAGACAATATATAGAGAGAACGATAATAAAGAAAAACGATGGAATTGTTAGTTTGGAAGAAGGTTACTAAGTTGTCAACGTTCAAGACTAATTTTACGAACATAAAACTGGAAATCTATCAAATGATAATTTCATCAGACTGCTTGAAATACCTACCACAACCTACCCATCACGTCACAGTGGTCCCTTAATCAGTCTTCTAAACTAATCCTGGTGCCATTTAGTGAACTTATTGAGAACAAAAGATGACAGAAAACCAAAAGAACTCACCGATTGTTTCAAACTCCTTCCCGTAATTTCTCAACTCTTCGTAGATTTCCGTCTCCAAATCATCTTCTGCCGCTTCATGAGCCATCGCCTTGTACAGTTTACACGAAACTAAAGACTTGGCTAAAGCTTCCTCGCCGTGTTGCCACATGAGTAAAGCCATTTGTTGCCTTTTCGTGAGCACAGCCCAAATCTGAAACAATTTGTGAATGTTTATATCAGGTCTACCGGAAAGTTTTGTCCGTTTTTAGAATAATACAGAAGTATTAATTTATTATAACTTAAATAATCTTTATTGGATAATATAATTGCCATCATGATTTATATCGGCAATGTTCCATGATATTGTCAAAAGAGGGTTTTGATCTAACATTATATTAACAGTATCGTCGTCTTTAAAGACGGTCGCCGAGAGTTAGGTTCAGCAGAAAAATTAAAATCATCTGGTTGAAATTTCTCAAACCATCTTCTGTAAGTTTTATGGAAAACTGTATCTTCATCCAACACTTTTGACAGATTATCCTGTTACTTCTGTATCATTTCTTGCTTATTGGAATTCATATAAAATAATGTGATTTAAATGAATTTCAAATCTATCAATCAGCCAATCCGTTCTTAGTCAATACTAACATGAATCATATTTGTTTTAGCTTATTTGCTGCATCAGTATATACACAGTCAGTGATAAAACGAGAGAACCAAAAAAGTCTCAAATGAATATACACATACATATATTTACGTATGAAAGCACAAACGTAATGACATACGACGTATGACAAACATTACGTTTGAGGTACAAACGTGCCTCAAACTTGATGTAACACTATCAAACAGAACTTTCCGGTAGACCTGATAATTGCAACATTTTACCGCCTTTTGGATAGGTTACTTGTGCCACAGTCCTTTGTACTGTATCTTCTGTATTTTCCCTCCACCCTGTCTTAAAACGTTGTACACAATACCATTTTTTTAAGGCTACCTAGTTATAGGTATAATATAAGGTGACCGCAGTGGTTCTGGTTAACGTATGTCACCGAAATATAGGTACAACAACCCAAAGCCTCAAATATAAATCTCACTATTAATATTTACCATAAGTTCGTTGAATGGGTAATCGAAGAGAGGTGTGTCACTGGTGGCCGGAAGCGCTTCGGCAAGAAGACTTAGCGTCAAATTTTGATTTCCGTAGTAGCGGATAAAAGAGGCGCTGTTTCGGTGAACATGAGGAGATTTCTTCATCACCTTCGCATAAATCAAACGGAACTTCCTTCTCGTGTAGTAGGATCTGAAAAAAAAGTGAAAATGAATGTTCAGTTAAGGTCTTTTAGATTAACCGCATACACTTAAGGCCTTTTTGAATACAACTAGACTTGTGCAGCATTTGATGAATTCCTTGCTCGTAACTTAGAATCATAATTTTTAAACTTTTAAACTTATAAATTTATAAACATTTAAAAAGTTACAACAATAGTCAGAATAACCGCGAGAGATTAACTTGCTGATTTATTCATTTTATAAAAGTAAGAAATAATCGCGAAAGCTGGTGCACTATTTTTGAAATAGATTCGTGGTCTAAGTGCAACATTTAGATATAAATTCGTTAAGAGAGTGTGCAATATTTATGAAAATCATGTGGTCAGAGCTATAACTTTCAAGTTCGAAATAATTCCGAAAATGCAGCCCATAGGATTTGGTTGCGAACCGTTTGAAGAGATATAATTGTACAATATAAAATGATAACATAATTAATTCAATCATATTATTATGTTTTACAAAAAGAAATGGAGGGCCCCTGAGCAGAACAATAACGATAATTTTCCGCGCGCTGAATGTATCAAGATGGCGAGTGAAAAGCGTCAACTCTTAACACGTATATAAAGAAATTATATCTCACCGATAAGCTCCTCCCATTAATTTGTTTATAACCAAACCAATGTCGTGTAGTGTGTAGACATAACCTCTGGGTATGTGAGGTCTTACGTCTCTCAATATGTAACCTAAAGTATTAGTTGGTCCTTGTTTCTGAAAACATGAAAATATGGTGGTCAGTGTTGTTGTCAAGCTGACTTTCGAATTATTAAGATTTAGGATTAAACTAAAAGTATAATATACACTATAATATAATCAACTACGACGGATAAACAATATATTAATTCAGAAATTAGCTCCTTTGTCGTTGTATGTCTACTACAGTCACTACAAGGAATCACACAAATTTTATACCGCTCTCCCCCCTTTCTTCTTCTCCTTCCTCTCACTCTCCTGTCTTCCTAATATTACTTTCTACCCACTTTATTAGTATGACTATCACCGCCCTGTTTTCTTTCCTTCCTCCTTCTCTGTCTATTTCACTCTACCTTTTCCTATCATTATCTTTATGCCCCTTTTACTTTCTTTCTTCTATATTCCCACTCATCTATCCTTTCTCTCTCTTATAACTTATCCCACCCTTCAGACTGTGTCTCCAGTTACATCCGATCATCCCATTCGTGGGGTTGAGACACTGGTCTGTTCTCTAGCTATTTAGCTCCTTTAAATCCAGACCAATTACTTGATGTCTCACTTAGAAACAAATGGCAGTTAACACGGGATGGAAAAATTCTATAGTGTGTGCATTCCTGTATCAGTTTACACTTTCTACAAAAATAGCGATGAACCGTTCTATATTGACTCCTTGACTCTGATAAAGACAATGATAACATTTGTGGTGATTCTGGTAGTAACATTGTTTCAGTCAAGTGGAGGAATCAGTAAATAATTTCAAATAAAACAAAATGGTGACTTACTGTATTGTACAATTCTTCTAGTCTCGGTATTGTCAAAAATTTCTTCATACTGACACCATTTTCAAGAAGCAATTTAACAAAATCTATTCTATCGTGCTCTAAAGCTTGCATCATAGCTTCGTCCAAAGCTCCCGGCGGCCACTCTTGTCCGTAGACGAAGATCTCCGATCTGGCAATATCGACACGGTTCCATGTGAGTGCCAAACTCAATTGCTCACTCGGAGACAAATGCTGAGATTTAAACAGAGCCGTCAGAATAGTCTGGTCGAGTTCCTGCGTTTTGACTTCAGGTCGATCCGTTATCCGGAAAACGGTTATCTGGGTAGTAGAAAAACAGATGTCGTTAGGTACTTCTCAGTCTTCTTCTGTACCTACAGCGGGTTTCCCTTCACTCACCAGATTCTTCTTCCGAGTGCATTGCAACAGCTCTGAGTATAGACACTCAGACTGCTCGCTTCCGACTTCGAAAGTCCTTTGTATTGTCCCTATAAGATAGTCCTTCATGTTTTCGAGAACTGTTTGTTCTCCACTTTCTGATGCATACCTGGAAATGATAAGTGAAAGGTTAGACGACGTTATGGGAGAAAAAAAGGAGATTTCTTTCGAGAAAGGAAAACTAGAAATATCTATTTGTCGATTCCTTTATAGTGTATTGCTCTCTTTTGCTCCCAGAGGAAATCACCTGGTGTGAAACAAAAGAAACCATTTCTCACAGATAACGTCAACTTCAATTTAAAGTAGGTTTTTGAGTAAATTCCTTTCACCCTCCATTCCCACCCCGTTCAGGAGCCTAAATCCATTGAGAAATGAAAAGAACTTTCAAAACTTTTCGGTGTAATCCAAATCACAGCTAAAATTCACCCAAACTGTTACTTACCAATTCTAATACAGGATCTGTTCCCATAATATAGACCCCGTACGCATATTTTGAGAGAAAGAACTGTATTTCAAGGCATTTATAACTTTTCTAGTGTAACTGAATAAAAGTATAAAGAAAAGTAACACTTACTTATGTACAAAGGCTATGAGATCGGCTGCTCTACCCGAACCATCGCAAACGACGACTGGAACTGGCGGATCGTCTGTGACATACTCCAAAACAGCTCTTATTGTGTTAGTCCCACCCTCGATAACCAAGCAAACCACCGGAGTGCTACAATGAGTACCTGAAAGACCAAATCTACAGGTTAGGCACGAGGAAACAGCCGAAACAAACGAGCATCCAAACTTTCCTTCCTACTCACATGGATGAAGTCTTTGAATCGATATGTATTTTTCGAGTTTTCTTCTGAGAATTATTTCCGCTCCGTATTTCCCCTCGGTGCCATTATCCACAAGTAAGAAATAAGCGTGTTTATTGTTGAGGGCAGCTAGTTTAGACCTAAAAAGAAAAAGAGCAAAAACGATTTGGATATTAATCTGGATGAGGAGAAACATGGTCAAAAAGTTTAACTCAACCTTATTAAAATTTATGATTTTCGGCTCCGATGTGTAATAAAGCTAATATATGAACATAACCGGATGTTGTTGACTAGACATTAACTGAGTGTTCGTTTTTAAACTTTTCTCCCCTAAAGGTTGGATTTTTCCGACGAGTTCAACAATCCATCTTTCTGCTTAACCGCATGCAAATACAAGGTTCTCGGTTTCTTTAACCACCTACACAACCCCGACTACTGACTAAACAAAGTGCCTCTTACTAACCCAGTCACTTAACTGTCTTCTTTCGTTTCTCTGTGAAATTTTCTAAATTACAGTTCACTTCTGGGCTCAAAATAGGTCCCCCCCCCTTTTTGGGGTCTCCAAATTTTTAATCGAATATCGGTAAAAGAAAAAGTTAAACTGTGAAGAGAGCTAAATAAAAAGTAAACTAACCACCAAGTGACAAATAAAAGTCTCAAATTTGATTTTCATCTCTGCTGAGAAATTCCCTTAAGCCCACTGTTGGCAGAAGTTCCCCGTTTAGAAAGGCCCATGCCAATGATTGCTGATTAAGAATTTTGCTTTTTTTAAGAAATACGAAATTCAAAATCCAACAGCAGTTAATCTCCGAAAGTCAATCCTAGTCAGCCTTAGAGTCGACCAGTAAACTTTGAGAGATGGACGTTGAGCAGCTGTTATTAGTTCTACTATTATTATCAGGAGTGCGTAAAATTATTTAAATATTATATTATTATGTTATTACAGCATTTTATTATATTATTAATATTTTTCGGGGTTCTAATCCGAAACCCTACAAACCATGGTAAATGCTCCATGGTTAGTTCCTAACCAAATCATCGGCGATGACCTGGTGGTTTCCCTCGTAAAGAGGGAAATCGAAAGGTTCACTGACAAATACTCTTTTAGACTGACGAACCATCCTCATCCCTCTGCGTCCTCACTCCTCAACAAACCACTCGATCAAAGACGTCTCAAAAGACATAAACCACTAGACTCAAGCACACTTCCCTTATTCCTTTCCTTTTCTTTATCCCACCTCTTCTCATATACTTCCAGATTTTCTTTGGCGTCTTCCAAACCGTTCCTGTAGTTAAGATGCTGGTCTGCTTCCCAGACGTAACAGCTCAAATCCAGTCTAAAAAAACTACATGGTGTCTCATGCTTGGAGACAGGTGGTAGTTTACAGGAGGACAAAAATTTAAAAAAAAATTTTTTGGGGGGAGCCAGACTGTGTAAAACGCCTCTCACTATACAATGCCTAGAAAAAGGAACATTCAAAGAAGTGGTACAGGGAAATCACTAAAGTGACAGACTAGAAGACAGATGGATCAGATATTACGTAAAAGAGAAAAATCTCCAAACCGTAATAAATTGAAAATGTTTTGGTAAAATCTCATAATATGCATTAATTTATGACGATAAGCTAATTGGAATAGATGTACATTAAGTCTCGGTCGTTTTAATGTTAACTCCTCATCCACATGTCAATCCTTTGAGTGAGCCTTCTCACCAGCACTAAAATTATTTATTTATAAGGTTTCATTTTAGAATCGAGTCTTTGTACTTGAAAGTAACTGGATTTAATAAAATTACCGAATGTATAGGAGTTTTCAACGGAATTTGAACTTTCTCAACTCAATTTTAAGTTAAGACCTAAAACAAGACTCGACTGTGTTTAGAACAATCGAAGACTTCAAAAATCTACAAACAAACACATCAAACAACATCCATTTAAAAATGAAACAATCAAACCGGCGGAAACTCGAAACAACGAAAAGATAATTCAACAGAGAAACGATTTCCAAATACTAATTACAGCCAACAGATATATAGAGTAACACACAAAAAGAGTTTTGCACGGAGGAGAGACGGAGAACAATGGCTCCGCTTTATTGAATAATTTTCCAATTTTGCAAAACTTCGTCAACAAAATCCGAAAACCGAGTGACTCCCCATCGCGTAAACACAACCCAGAGACCCCGGTCGCGGTTTTAATTATCTCGACCAGTCATCTGGTAATTACGAGTTATTCTTCATTACCTTGGTGAAGATATTGAGTGATACGGTACATCTCGATTACGCCCGATGAGCTCGTAATTGTTCTCGACGATACCCCAGGGAGCTATACCAATGGTAACTATCCTGTTATTTCGTTGAGATCTTTCGAGTAGAAGAGCATCGCCAACCTGTCTCGTTACGCCTGAAGAAAACAAAAACAAAAAATTTGAAACGGAACCTAATGCCACAGACAGACATTCCGGTCTATCTTTCTCCTATTACCTGTGTTAGTCCCGCCAGTGAATATCCAAGCACCTGTCGTCTTGGCAGCTTTGAGCAGCCCCTTCCTCAGCACCTTCTTAAGCTTAGGTTGTAATTCGAAGTTTGCTTTACCGCCTTGTATAGTGATTAACAACTTCGGGGTTTCGAGGTTCCATTCCCTCGTGAACAATTGAAGTATGAGTTCGGGTCTCGTGTCGTAAGAAAGCCGAACGTACTATTTGAGAGAGAACATGTAGTAAATGATTCTCGTGAGGATTTTCTTGGGTTACTCGAAGAAAGTGTTTCTTACCTGAGCTTTGCTCGGATGAGGGCCTCCTTGGAACTCGATCGTGCCGTGAGCATCCGTCGGTACGGCGACTGTATGTTTGGATGGAATCCATTGCGATTCGTATGGAGCTTGAGTTTTAGCACCGACTCCTCGGTGATGGGTGAGGGACAAACCACAACAGCACCTGCAAAGAAAAACGAGAAAACCATTAAAAGGAGCCTGGTGGAGGAGAGGTTATTCGCCAACAATTCTCTCCAAACCGCAAAGAGTTTTTTCTATAAACAAAACAAAGTGTAAACCACATTCGGCGGTTCTAACACAGAACCTAAAAAACCGAAGCAATAAATGAAACCTTATTTATTAATAGCTGACAAAAATCCAACCACCATCCGCTTTTATACAACTTGGAAAAGCTTTTAAAAGTCTTCTGAATCCCCAAAAGCTTTCTTTTGATCGACCGAACCAAATCCGCAATTCAGAATTTCTTAAGTTGTTTTTCAATACGACTGGCTGTAAGAAAACGTTCCACCTTCTAAAGCCATAAAGAGGGCAATAAGGAGTAAGAAATTAAAATCGATCTAATTACTTTACTCCATTTCCAAGAAATTTTCTTTGAAAAAAACTATTCTAGGAAACTGAAATTTTGATCCCTCGACCTTCAATTTTCTGTTTAACGATTCAACAGCAACGAGTTTCCATTCTTCTTGTTGTCGTATAATGAAGTATGAGTGCAAAATGCCAATTTTTCCTGTACACTGTTAAAGTCAAATTTTACATTGTTGAAAGAATATTTAGACTCTTTTACACGCGAACTGAATTGGAAATTGTTGGTTTTACATATTATTTTCTTCTTTTAGAGGGTTAAAAATATTTTTTGGAAAATCTGTTTTGTGATTTATATTAGCTAAACATACAGCTACAACCTGTCATTCGAATTTCGCCGATAACTTTAAAGGTTTACAAGATACAGCGATTTTATTATTATAAAACGTAGTGTCCCAAATAAGCTGTGAGCCACTGTAGGTCTTTGAGAAATGGTAAGAGATATGTCGGCGTTCGTCTTGTCATAAAACCATTTTTTAAGTTTGTAGTCAGCGAAATCTTGTTATGATGATAATGTTTACACCTGTTAACAGAGCACATTTGACCTTAACCTCGGCTTACATTTGATTTCTGTTAATTGGGCTTCTTGCCAACACACAAAGACTTTGGTCACTGAGATGAATATTAAGAAAGCGTAATAAGCGAACCATCGTCATATTTGAATTGACATCAAACACTAAAAACGTCATAACGAAACTCAGTTCTAATAAAAGTCTCAACTGGGCTTTCGCTTCAATGTCTAAAAAGTCGTTCTCTAGAATTTGACAAAACTATCGCATGAACTCGTTTTCTTTTCTCTTTCTTTTTGAGCTACTTAGTCAAAGCTTTTATTTGTTCCTTCTTAGAATCAAGCTTTTTGTGTATGCTTTTCTTATTCTCGACAACAGAGAGAGAGCATTCTTCTCCTCCCTCATCCTCATTCCACAATTCTTTCAAACGGAAATCGGAAATCCAGAAAATGAAGTCGGGAAACGAGATCCCAAGCCATTCACTCTCTAAGAACATAATGACGGACGAGGATAGGAAATCGCAGTACTCCAAAGACAGAACCTTGATCGGGAACTTATCCAATTTGGAATCTAGTCAGAGAGATCAGAAGATAGACGAGAAATATAAGAAAAGAGAAAAGTTAAATAATTTACTGTTGAAGTGTAAGAGGAAGATGAACGGGTTGACAGCGGAAATGAAAGCCAAGAACACGATAATCGAGGACAATAACAAGAAATTGAAAGAACTCAGGTGAACGGAATGAGAACGAGGGAGAAGGAGAATGATCTGCTGCCGAGAATAAGAAAGCCATACACAAAGAGCTTGATGCCAACGAGAAACAAATAAAAATTATCGTAGTTTGAGCAAAATGGAGAAATAGACATTACTATCACAGCAAAAAAAGCAGAAAAATGTTAATCCATTTGAAGGACAACGCCGAGGCGATAGCAAATTTGCAGCAACTCAAAAGACAAGATACTCCATAAAAGAACGACAGCTACATAAGTTAAGTATAAATCGATAAGAGATAATCGACGTGGGATTCCCAATCGGGGTTTAGAACTTAACAGAGAAATTTATTTTTAAAATTTTACGGAAGAAAAGTTTTCAAGTGTCCCTCGTTCCACTTCCGATAAGTGCTTCACCAAAAGTCTTTTCTTTAAAAGTTCCTCAAGAGGCGTGGGGTAGGGGGAGGAGAAGGCCGAGACAGAAGCGAAGGTGAAAAAAGTTTGAATGAACAAAAATTTATTTTTCCCAAAACCACAGAATGACCATTTTGTTTATTTTCTTTTTGTAAATTTTTCGCTTTTTTTTCTTAAAATGTTGACCCTGAGCCAAAAGCTCTAAAGAGCTTTCAACAAAGCAACAAATTCCTTTAATAAAATTTTTCGAACCGTTCGAAACCAATTTTTAAGTCTTCTTTCCCGAAAAATATCCCTTCTTTCCTTTTCTCGTGTCCAACTCACTGTAGTGAAAGCTGCAAACGGAAAGAAATTCGTTTTCGATTTGAGAGCTTTTCTGTTTTTCGATCTCGTTTAGATTAATGCCTACCAAAACCGGAAATGGTTTTTAGCGAATGTTCCAGGATGAACGTTTGAGAATGTCGATGTTTACAAGAATTTGAGGTTTGTTGTTTCAAGAAGCGCTAATGGCTCCTCACCTGTGATCTTTTACTTCACTCGTATATCACGAGACCAGTTCGATTTGTTCTGGTTTCTGACGAATTCCTTCTGTGAAACTGGTTGTAGTGTTGTAAGAATTGTATGTGAACACTGTCACAAGTCTGCAAAAGGAGGATAATAGGTCCTTAGCCTCATCACCCAGATTGAAAACCAAAGACATTTTTGGGGTTTTATTCTTAGGCTCTACTTTCACCCCCAAAGCTCGAAGTTATAGTTGAGCTTTAATCCCCCGGTTTTTACCCTTTTTGGATATAACGGGATACAGACGGAGGGTTTGAACCCGAGACTATAATTTCTTAGTCTGGTACTTTTCAAACACTCCACACCATACTACACCATAGACCTCCAGTAATTTAATATCCATCATTTTCAACCCTGCTCCGGCCTATTACATTCCCCAACTATATACCACAACCCGTTTGAGTTTTGGCAAAGAGAGAATATTGAGTTTCCTTTCTTGTTCAGTTTAAACCAAGTCATTACAACGAGGAAGAAAATTTAAAACAACAAAATAATTTTTGTACCATTAACTCTCCTTCATCCAGGTTGTGAAAGATGATACGAGAGCAGAAGTCACCCAAGTGCGCTGTTATCTGAGAAGAAAAGCAATTTTCACAGACAGAAGAAAAAAACAAAATTCAAGATGACGCTCCCGAACCAACCCAGTCACGAAACTAATCTCTCTGCAATTTCAGGGGAGAGAGAGAGAGAAAGACTACACGAAAAAAGATGGATGATGATTCAAGGTCTCGGATACAAAAAAAATAATAGAAAAATAAAAGATGGTTCCGGAAAAGTTTTCCCTCGTGAAAGAAAAAAATGAAAAACGAAATTCAATATCGGATAATATGACTCAAGTGAAAGAAGAGAAAAACAAAAAAGGAATTTTCTTCTTATTTCTAAAGCTCAGCTCCTTTTGCGAAAAAAAGTCCTATAAATTAAAAATATATAGAATTTTAAAGATTTATCTCAAGAAATCCCATGATTTCTGTTAGGAAAAAGGGCACTGAGTTCCCATCTTCTACCCCCTTTCTCTCACGGTTCTGCATACTTTCAAAATCTTTAGCGGGACTAAAACTTTTCAAAAATTAGAAACAAAGAATCCTCTTAGGGGTATAAAGTTTTTCAAGTTCTGAGTTTCCCGGGTTTTCTCTCTTTCTTTCCTTCCGCCATTTTGTTGTTTCCTTCCCTTTCTCCTACACGCTTCACCGATTTCTATTTTTGTGGGAAATCCGAGAAGCACACGCACGTTGAGTTTTTATTTGAAAATAACTTGGATCGTGTGTTTCCAAAATGGTGGAACGTGTTCGGAGTTGTTTTAACGGTTGCGTGGCCAGAAGGCAAATAAGCCGTTGGGTAGAGCTTTCGGTAAAAAAGGTTTATAGCTCAAAGCTAGCTTAGCATATTGCAAATTTGTACAAGCTTTCCAAATTGTGAGCGAGTCGTAAATTTTTTGAAAGGTATAAATAAGCTTTTACTCGCAATGTATTGGTATACACTTATATATCCAGTCTGCGGAAAGTTCTGCCTGTGTTTTTAATAATACTATAGTATCAATGTATCGTGTATCGTACATTAAATAATATTTATTGAATAATATGATATGATCATACTATTATTATTTTTTACTTATTTATATCGGCAATGTTCGCTGTTGTCAAAAAAGTGTTTTGCTCTAACACGATCTTGACGGTATTCTCACCTTTTAGGGTTGACCGCCCAGAGCTAGGCTCGTCAGAAAAATTAAAACCATCCAGTTGAATTTTCTCAAACCTTCTTATACAAGTTTTAACCGAAACCGTCCCTTCATCCAACACTACCTCTGTAGCATTTTTCCTTACTGGAATTCATACAAAATAGAGTGACTCGAATAAACTTCAAATCTGGCAATCCGTTTTCGGTTAATACTGCTATGGAGAACATCCGTTTTAGCTCTTTTACTAGTTTAGTATATCTACCGTATAGATAATCAAACGATAATAAAAGGACCAAAAAGCGTCAAGTGAATTTAAGCAAAAGTGTGTCACAATTTGATGCAACTTTATCGGGCAGAACACTCCGATAGACCTACACAGTATATCACAAAACAAGAAAATGGTTTTGGGTGAATGATGAAAACCTTCATTTCCTTTCAGGAATATACGAAAGCTCAAGCTCACAACCTGAGACCCAGCTATGTCTGGATATGGATCAAGCTTATCCTGCTAGGCTTAAATCTTTCGTGAAATATTCTTCCATTACCATCTTTAAAGCGACTTTGTTATTGACCACTCTAATTTTATCAGGTATAATGTTCAAGTCTAGAAGAAGACAAACCACTGTCATTGAACTCATTTCCGGACATAGTAAACATCATCAAATGTACAAATATAGCATTGGGTTGAGACACTTGTTTATAAATGTTATTATGTAAGTCAACTAGAGCGATTTAGGCGTATTTGCAGGCAAACACGAGCCTATGTATCGGTCAGGCATTACTACACACTCGACCATGGGTTATTCACAACGGCTCAGTGGTCTAGGGGTATGATTCCTGCTTTGGGTGCAGGAGGTCCCGGGTTCAAATCCCGGCTGAGCCCAATTTTTTGTTTTGTTTTTCAATAAAATTTTTGTTTTTATGTTTTTTCTTCGTAAATAAACTAATGGGTTATTGAAAACAGCAAGTTTAAACGCACAAAAAGTATTTAAAAAAATGATCTGAACGAATAAGGGACCCACACTCCCCACCTAGGTTGTCTAGCGTCGGTTGTATAGCTAATAACTGTCTTTTTCGTAAACACCATGGTTATTGCTCAAAAAGAGGAGCCTATGCAATGGTCAGGCATTACTACACACTTGCCCATGGAATATCTACAACGGCTCAGTGGTCTAGGGGTATGATTCCTGCTTTGGGTGCAGGAGGTCCCGGGTTCAAATCCCGGCTGAGCCCAATTTTTTGCTTTTTTTCCTTTCTTGCAATAAATAATGTATTTATTTATTTTATTTTGTAATGGGATTATGAGTTATTGAAAACAACAAATTAAAGGTCTTAAAAAAGCTCAAAAGGGGATTGTTAGATTTCACAAAAATAAATACTACAATTCAAACGAATGTAGCTTTAATTCTAAAAAAAAATAAAATTCGGACGTCAGTCGATACAAAACCACAGCACACCAACGTGTGGACTCAGACGACAACTGAGCTTCCGCGTATGGATTTTGTTCACTGTATGAATGTGGTAATGTGGCAACACACTTCTATTGTATTCCTCAGACGTCTATTTAGACAAGATTTTGATACAGTAAAAATAACATAAACTTAAAAGAAACAAATGTTGACTCTGTAATTAAATTATTAATTTTAATAACTTTGTTAAAAAATTCTTTATCTTTAATAAAAACTTTCAAAACGTCGGGAAGTTGAAAAATCTATACAAAATAATACGAAAAAAGATCTTGTAGCAGGGGTTGGGGGTGAAGAGAGATTCCTCTTTTTAAGACAGCTACTTCATAAATAAAACGTTCATCATGTTCCGTTATCAATCACTTGAAAGATCTAACATGTCGAAATATCTCAGATCATACAAAGAGTTCATGGACACAGGTTTTGCTCACCCCTGACCTAATTCTAAAGCTCGGCCAAGACCACGACAGTAACACTAATCCAACTCCAATCTCCAAACACCCACGAAAAGCCTGTGCCAATCCGCGTTCAATAATATCAAGGGATGAGGGGATATAAAGGGAATATAAGAGGAAGAGGAGAAGGAAGGGAAAACAGAATATAGACGCCTTATTGCATGTCAATGTTTCTGTTCCAAAGCTTTTTCACTTTACTCACATCTTATTAGAGTAAATAATCAATCGGAAATTATTTTCCCAATTCTAACATGTCTACCGGATACCATTTTCCAATAATTTTTATTTCACTGCTCTCTACCTCCCAGTCAGCCCACTATCCCCTCTCCCAGAAACACTTCCACATAATTAATAGCTTTTGAAATCGGATCAGATAAAAACAGAGCTAAAAGCTTTTTAAACCTTTTATTATTACCTCTTTTTTAGAAAAAAATGATGAAAACGGGCTTTTTCTCTCTTTCACCCCCTTTCACCTCCTCCTCTTAATTTACAGATGAACGTTTACCTTTTTAAACGCCTTTTCCAATTCTAACACAAAAAATGCAAAACTTTTTTAATTCGTTTAACTTTTTGGAAATTTTATTTGATTTTATTATCCCCCTTCCCCATAAGAAAGGTAGGAGTACAGCAACAGAAATGAGAGGAAAAGAATTTTTTTTAAATTGCTCCCTACGATATTTTTGCGGCGGTTTTCAAAATGTCCCGATAAATCATTTTGAAATTAATTAGTTTCATAATTAAAAATTTTTATTGTTTTAGGATAATAATAGCCCTCGTAAACGACTCCCTTCTTGAAACCGATAACCTGTTAGCTTGTTCTTCTACTTCTGTTTGTATGGATCTCATTATTGTAGAGTTTGTTTATTTTATTTATATATATTTGGGTGTATCTTCTTCAGGCATTCCCCTATAAACGCCGAAAAATCACATAATCTTTAACAAGAGAAGTACAGCGTCGGTAAGCAATATACAGAACTAATAACTAAATACATATTATAAACTAACTAACAACAGACACTACATAAACCTTATCTTCGCTTCATTCCAAGACGTAGCTTTCTATTGTCTGTGTTATTTAGCTTATGGTATGTATTTATACATACTATAATTCTAACTTCTAGTTATTGGTCGGATAACAGCATTAGTTAGTAGTCCTGTATATTGGCTACGGACTCTGTCTAAGATATTTGTCTTATTTGTACTTCTTTTGTTAAAGATTATGTGATTTGTTGGAGTTTACAGGGCAATGTATGAAGAAGGCACACCCAAGTAAATAAATAAATATCATAGAGCTTCTTTAAAACAATGAAAATGGCGGTTAACTAGGAGAAATAGATAAAAGAGGGACAGAAAATAACCAGAGAAGGACGGATAATAAGAAAAGAGAGAAAATAAACATAGAGTAAAAGAAGTATAACAAAAAAGAAAATAGAAGGGAAACTACCAAGAAAAGTCAGAAAAAATTATTAAAAAAAAGAAGACGAAGAAAAATTGAACACAATAAATCCGCATTTAAGAGAAAACCCTCATCGACAAAATTCGTTAAAGTTTAGATCAGTGAGCTGAATAAGTTTAAAACAAGAGGTGACCAGATTGACACAGTGGTCCAGCTTTTCAGCATTCAGCTAAAAAGCATAGTTTGCTTGACGTTTTCTTAGAATAAAAAAAATGGCGAATAGCTAGGAGAAAGAGATAAAAGAAAACCAGAAAATAACGACAGAAGGAAGAAAGGCAGGATAAAAAGACAAAAAATAAAATAAACATAGAGTAAGAAGAAATCAAGAGAAACCGAAGGCGAAAATAAGATCGCGATGGACAAAAGACCAGATTCACAGCGAGTATGAAGGAGTATTAGGTAAAAACCAATACAGTTGAAACAGCGTCTTTAGTCAGCCGGAATGAAGAAGAAAAAACGTAGAGTAAAAGAGGGACACCAAAAAGAAGAAGAGAAAACAAGAAGACGAAGAAAAATTGGACAATAAATCCGAACTTAAGAGCAAACTATCCTCATCGACTGAAAAGAGAGCTAAATAAGATTAAAACGACAGGAGACCAACTTAACACAGAGGTCTAGCTTTTCAGCATCCAACTAAAAAGCATTCACCACTTTGAAAACGATTCTCCCTGCAAAAATTAATAATTAACAAGACATAATAAATTCAAAACTAATCAATTATTAAGTACCACTAATTAGTTTTTGAATGCAACACCCAACTTTCCATCTTCCACTCTAAAACCCTATGTCAAATCATTTTAGCTTAGAAAAGTTACACAAGCACTTTTGACGATGGCTAAACAAAAGATTAAAACAAAGATTATAAAGGAACGATAATCTGTCCGAGTGGAAGACAGACACGTGTTCTCTCCGCTTTTTCATTTCGAAGAAGTGCTATTTCGAGCTTTCCATCATTCGTATTCGAGTATGAAACCCGTGACGTCAGTCAACTGTTAAATCATTTCCATCCACCTTTACGACTATTATTAATCGATTAATTAGTATTGTCTCTCCAGGCGGGACTTTATTCCCTTGTGTTTGACGTTGATTGAGGCTCAACCTTTGACGGTCTGAAAGTTTAATTTGAACTCTGAGCTGTGGTTAGGTAGAGGATGGAGGAAGGGGATGGATGAAGGGAAGGTCACCAAAAACACGATACGTGATTTTGGTTTAAGTTTGTCTTTACATCCAGATTATGTTGAATGAGTGTTTTAAAACTCAGTCCAAAAGTATATTTACGAAGAGGAATTTAAAATTCTCTGGCCGACTTTCACCTCCCGTTGTAAAAACAACAAGTTCGTGCTCCCAATTCTGCATAAAAGAATATCAAACAGACTGTTTTCCCACAAAGCTTCATCTTTAAACAAACATTTACAAACAAACGCTTTGGTTTTATCAACCCTCTCCCTCTCATCCCATAATATCCGCCTCACCACCCACCACCACCTCCGTTTACCCTCTTCCCATATCCAGGACAAAACGATTTCAATTAATTCTTTGTAGAGTCAAAAGAGCTCACAAAGAAAGCTCTTCCAGCGAAATTGAAATAATAAAAATATAAAAAATGAATGGAAAACAATTTTGTGTAATATTCTCCAGGATTCGGAGGACGGAGGAGGGCAATATTCAAAGAATGCAAACTAAGTACCGGAAATATATTTACATAAAAAACTTATTTAAGTCTGATACAGATAATCTAGATAAAAAATTGGGGGTTTTTAAATGTTCTTCAAATAATAATAGAGGAAAAAAATCATCCCAACAGTTTCAGAGAAGGAAGCAATTCCACTGAGAAGGTGGAGGGGAAAAGGTGTTCGGAAGACAAGCGATTGGCGATTCAGATAAGAAAGGATTTGGCAAAGAATGCGCACAAACTATGGGAGCAAATATCAGCAAAGTTTTTATTGTAACAGCTCTCAATTTCTGAAAGATCTTACTGAATCTTTTGGGAATGACCAGAATGCCGTCATCACGTCGAACGTCTTGTATCTGCTGGCGAAAGTTTCTGATAAGTCATTAAAATTTGGTTATAGTTATAGTTGAGTTTTAATCCCGTATTTTATCCTTTTTGTGTCTAACAGAATACGAGAGGAGGATTAGAACTCACGACTATAACTACTTAGTCTGGCACTTAAACCACTACATCACAGATCTCCCGCAATATTTTAAGTAATATTTCATTTCTCGTTATTTATATTATTAAACTACTTGCTGATAGTTTAGTCAAATTTCTTACCGACTTAACATTATTTATATAATTCAGAGGTCTCTAGCCCCATGCCCGGGCAACATGACGCCTACACATCATTTTGCGTGTGCCAAAAACGATACAAAATAATTTGATAGAAATAAATTATTATTTATAAATCATCGTATAATACTGTAATCAAATCATAGGGCGTACTATATGTTTATGGCGTAAAAGTCTATCTTTAGTCTAGTAGTCTTCTCTGTGTTGCATTGAACTGGCGTTGACTGCGAACAATAAAAGCTGAGTACAGACCACTTACAAAGTAGACGTTTTATAAACCAAATTATTAAAATTTCATACACAAACAAGTTAAAAACGTTTCATGAGCTTTTCATCGACCCGCGAAACTTTCAGAACTCGTTCAAAATAAATGATAAATAGAGAGGAGAAAACAGAAAAGTTTCACCCCACAGCAGGAGGAATAATTTCGGAAAGCGAACGCTTACAAAACAAAAAAAATAAATAACTTCACAGAGCCACCAAAAAACCATAAAACTCCAACCCTTACTACTCTCGTCCTTCCAGATAAAAAAAAGAAACTCTTCAAAACTAGAACCATTACTTGGACTTATTTAAATTCAATCCTCCATCTGCCACTATTCCTCCTCCTCCTCCCCGTCATCAAAGTAAAAAATTATAAAAAATCTTCCTTCTTGAATTTCCATAATCCGGGCAGTACGCCGAGGAGAAAGCAGAAAAAAATTTATTCATCAAACAGCAGAAGCCTCTTACTTTTACTACCCCCCTTACTCCTATACCCATTCTTATCTGTTCTCACAAAAACCACAAATATTTAAATATCGGGATTTTTCTTACTGAAAACCGATAGGTTGTGAGGTCGTCAGAAAAATTTTTCACTTTTCCACCTCCCGAAAAATCCTTTCGTCACGCAATCGTCCATTTTTCCTCCTCCTGCCCTTCATTCCCCGCGATCGATATAAAATTTTAAAAAATTCGCTTCATTTTTAATCCGACTGATGATAAAATTATATTTTGCTGCTTTTACCAAGTCCTGTGATTCCTCCTACTCCCCCACCAGCCTCACTTTGTGACGGTCCAATAACTGAACCTCTTCCTTCGCCCACTCCTACCATGGATTTGGTCGTCAAGGAAAATTTTCAACGGAAATGTCACGAAAACCTTCAACCGACACGGCATTAACGGTCTTGTTGCTTAAGTTGTCAAGGCTTACAGTCTCAAAGACATCCCTTCATCCCCTCATCCCCATCCGCCTCCCGTGAGCCACTTCTCCAAATTAAGAATCGCTCTCTTTAATGATCACAATGAAACTTTGTCACAGTGCATAACATGTCGTCCCGCCTTCTTCAAATTATTTTTTGAATTCGACAAAAAAAATCCGAGTCAGGGGTGTACAATCTTTTAACCATTCATTAGACTAAATCCAAAAGTAGTGAGCGGTCATATAAAATCGGTCAATTTTCAAATTAGTAAATCAAAAACGAGCTTCCGAGGACGGTATAATGATCTGGATAAAACTAAAGATGAAGCTCACAGACAGCGCACGGACCTGAGTGTGTTTTAGAACTTGACTACCGCTGCAATCACGTGATTAATTGGTCCTATAATGTTCTAGTTAATTGGAGTTTGTGTGAGACAGTTACTGATATTTATTACTATCAATAGCATTGTTATCGTTATAATCATATATATCTTCATTAAAAAATGATTGGCAAGTATTCAACTAGAATACAAAATGATACTAAATTCATAACAAAAATGATTGGCAACTTTCAATAGAGATCTTGAGTGTAACCGCTTGGTTATTGCCCCAAAACCTATAAACTGGAGCGCGAGAACATACAACTTCTATAAAGATGGCAGTTGCGAAGCCGTTACAAGAGTTTTCGGGCTCTTTCTTCACTCGCATCAATATTTGGACACACATGATACAATTTATAATAAAAAATCAAATTAACCGTTCGGATAATGACAATCTCAACGACAAAATCATTCCAGGTCAATTACCCTAAAATCCACCGCACAAAAAAACCTCCACCAACTGAGAGACTAAGGTGGTAAATCATTAATCAACCCCTCAAAGAGAGGGGGAGGAAAACGAACACGCATAAAAAGTTTTTAAAAAAAGAAAAACGAACGGATTATTGAAGTCATTTATTTTCCCCCGACCCTTTTTCAAAACCTCTCAAAAATTAAAATTCACAGAAAAGAAGACAAAATGCGGAGTGGAGGGACCCCTGGGGTAGGTATGAAAACAGTATAAGATAGTATAAGAACTGTGAAACGGCGTGCTTCGGTGCGTAGAACGCGAACGACCATGCAGAGGGAGAGAACTCCAAAGTTCAGACCCGGCCGGAAAATTCGCCAGCAGAATCGATTTTCCTTCCACTTTTACCTGCGGCTGTGGCCGTCGCTGATTCTCGCTCAGAGCCTTCCCCACATAAACACCAAAAAAAAATTTTCGCCTTCATCGAGAAAAGGAAGGAAAACATCATTTCATCTTGAGCTCATCCGAACGCCTCGACCCCCTCCGTCCCACTTCTCAAAACCGAAACGCATTTGTATGACGTCACGATGAAAATCTTTCCTGATAATCTCTCATTATTATCGCGTCTAATATACATTTGTAGATTATCTACATCGTTTAACACCTGTTTTAAAAATAAATAAAAACACATAATTAACTATAATATTGCTTAAATTTTCGCGTTCGTTCAGTATCACTTTTAAATTCTAAAACTAAAGTTTTGTCCTCTTTATACACTTATTATAGCCAGAGCTCTAAGTTGACTCTGCTTTGGTTTATTATATACCACATTCCTCTGTCTTCTCTCATTTTACCACCAGAAATGTTCGCCACGCATTGATGCTGTACGTTACAAACCTTAAGACATTTATTGTATACAGTTAAAAAAATGAACATTACTAACATAATATATATAGTGATAGTTTATATAGTTGAGTTTTAATCCCGATTTTCGCCTTTTTTGGGTATAACAGAATACGAGAGGAGGATTTGAACTTTTTAGTCTGGCATTTAACCATAACGCCACAGACCGTCTTCTTAAAGTAGAATACGAAAGCACAAAAACAAAATTTTAGTGTTATTGCCTCACAGACTACTAACATCGAATGAGTTTTCCCAATAAATTTATTGTGCAATAACGTTCGCTTGGATCTTTGAACTGAAAACAAGAAAAGCAATGGAGAACCAAAAAAAGATGCTGACAAGTTTCACAAACATTTATAAAAAAAAGAAAGTAGCACTAAAAAAACGCCGCCATTTTTAATTTACAGTAGACGCTCGCACAAAAGTGAGGAATCCGATTCTCGTTATTTTAACAAATTCGCAAGGTGACATTCACCTGTCTTATAGTTCGAGACAATGAGTAGATGATCGGTCTGTCTTTAAAGCATTTTCATTTATGAAGCAGACCAGTGGAATTGGATGAAGGAGGTAGTTGAAAATTTGGTTACAATTTGAAGACGAGTACTACAAAGTAGTAAAAGAAGAGTAAATTAAAAGTAATCAGGAAGAAGAGAGTAGCAATTATAGAAATGTCAATACCTAAATAAGCAGGTGCCCGCTAGACTGATACAGAGTAATAATATAGAGCACTGGATTCATTTAGAATAATGTAGCAGTAGATAGTTGGGGGTAGTATAATTGTGTTAACGTAATAGTCATCTAACGTGTAGCTATCTTAATATAATATTAGATCTACCGGAAAGTCTATCCGTTTTCACTTCTAGATGTATGAAAAGGCTCGAACTCTCACTTCCCTGATCAGCAAATTTTTCCGACCATCTTCTGCATGCAAAAGCTACCCTAATCACGTCCAACAAACTTCCATCTCCTCTCTATCATATTTCGTCCTTGTTGGAATTTGTACGAAATACTGTTAGAGCCAAAATAATAGCTAATTGATAGAGAGCGCTAGTGCGGAGTGCTTGATTAAAGCATAACAACCTAACAGTAGACAGTTAGAAGTAATAACACTGTTAGCTAAGTCAATACAATATTATTTTCATTCATTCCATGCAACAGCGCCTGGTTATATTACAGTAAATGAACTTTATACGTGGACATTGTTGAATACTGTGTATATATATACAGTATTCAACAATGTCCACGTCTGTATATATACAAAATAATACATATATAATATATGTAATGTATATATATAATATATACAAATGTTTATATATATAAAGAGGGGAGTCAAATATGCACATACGTGTTCAAACTAACTGTTACACCATCGGACAGAACTCTCCCGTAGACCTAACACATAATAATAAACAGAGACTTAACAATAAGTAGATTATGTGGGAGTCATTTCATAAATAATGCACACAGATTATTCTAAACAAAAAACGCAGCTATCTCTCGCAGGCAATAACATTACGGTGGTAAAATCTTAAGGTATGATGGCATGCTCACAAACATACACCACATTCATTACTTCTCTCCCATTTAAATACTTCAGCATTGTTTTTAATTTCGAAAAAAGTCGAAAACTTCCAAAAGAGATAAACAAATAAGACGCGCGGAAATTAGTTTTTGCGATAACACTTTTCAAATTCGAAACAAAATAAAATTTTTTTACTATTCTCTGCGCCATATTGGATGACTGTACAAAAAACAGTAGTCAATGTCAAGGAAAAACGACATTTTCCAAGACGAAGTTTGAAATTTTTGCTCCCCGCTGATCCCCCCCCAACACTCCTACTCTTTTTATTTCAATTTTCCTTTTTAACTGTCATTAATTCTTTTGCCCGATTTTCCTCTTTGTTTCCTCTCTTCTCTCTCCCTTTCTATGTCACACTCTGTTATTTTGTCTCTGCCTTTCCTTTCCCACGCTCATCCTCTTCCCAACTTCCTAAATTTTCTTTTTTAAAGCTTCTTTTCTCCTCCTCTCCCTTTTTTTCGAAAAATCTTTTTTACTGTCTTTGTCTCGCTCAATTTCTCTTTGTTTTTTTTCTTTTTTTTTATTCTTTGTCTTTCGCTTCCTTTGTTTTAAAATTGGGAAAAGAGCTCCAAGTTATAAAGCACAATGACGCATAAATCCTCTGAATATCTGAAGAGAAATCGAAATTATTTCGATTTTCGAGTTTTCAATTTTACGCTTCCCACTCGTCCCCTCTCTTCAAAACTGAAACGACCATCTCCTTCTTTAAAATAGTTTCCAGGAGGAAAACCAGGGACTGGAACAAGATCAACACAAGGCCACCTTTTCGGTGGGCAATAAGCTTTCAAAACTTATTTAGTGGAAAACACAAAGGATGAAAACGGGAGAGAGGTAGAGAGGGAAGAGGAAATTTATAGCACATAGCTACCCTTTTTGGCTTGTTTTCCTTTTAATGAAAAATTGCTTAATGGAGCGAAAAAAATAGACCGAAACATCATACAGAACCCTTCCCACTTACACTCATCCCCCCAATGATACAGCGTACTACAGGCCTGGAATTAGATAAACACGTTATTGGATTGTGGCCAAAGGAAAAACAGGAGGAGGTGGTGGATGGTAGATATAACTAAAACGTTCCATATTGGTTGGCAACAGGTGTTTAGCAGAAGTAGAAGAAGAAGAGAAAAAATTTTTGTGCATGCTTCCCTTCAAAGTAGAAGTGACAGAGAAAAAAAAAGGGAAAAAGTTTGAGAATTTGTTTCACGAGGAGAAGGAGGAAGAGGGGAGGAGATCAAAGGAGAGAAAGAGAAAAAGGTTCAAAATGTGAGAAAATGTCTGTCTGATTTTATCAACTTGTCTAATTTTTTTTTTTCATCTCTGAATTACGCGAAAAGAACGTGTCACTAGGAGAAAAGAAAAACTCTTTTTGACAGTTTTAATTATTTAAAAGTCCTCCGAAAAAAAAAGGTTCAAGTTAGCATATTATTTACAACCTGAGAAAATAAAATATACCTCTCGTTTCTCCCCGTGAAGAAAGCTTTTTGAGCTTTGGAATCTTTGAGAATTCCAATTTTTTCTTAACCCAAAAAGTCACAAAGCTCGTAATAGTCATCTGCATTCAGAGCGACAAATTTTTTCTTTCATAATTTTTTTAATTATAGTATAATTTATGACATCACAAAGTCAAGGACAATACTTCTGGGTATTATACCACTCTCGTCAAATTTTTTGGTTGTCTAAGAGAATTTTCTCTTTTAGGTAATCCGGATGTTCCGTCTTTTTTCACAGCTGACAATCTCAATAGGAAGCTTTAAGATTGAAAGCGTTTCGTAAATTTTTACACCTCAGAGGGGTATATATTTCAAAAATATTAAAAAGCTTTATGGAGGACTCATTTCATAAAATTGCACACTCTTTTGGTTGATTTATTTCATAAATGCTGCACGCTCCTTACGATAATTCATTTCATAAATACTGCACTCTCTCTCGAAAGGTTAATGCTACTAATGAACTCTTGGAGCCGAGACACAACTTCTTCCCACCGATGATACTTTTAGCTGTGAATGAGCGCGAATCCTCGGGGCAAGTTAAAAGGAAACTCTCCGTCCGCTCATTCAAAAGTTTGACTCGAGCGGCGTAATAGTGGAAAAACCACTAACAATAATGCGAACAACAGCTAAAATCTCAAAACTCATAGAACTGTGTAGGCTTTAGAAGGAGTTTTATAAAATCTTCTGTTGGCTGTCGAACAATTTCTGCTAATTTAGGCTCCCAACTTTAATTCAGCCTTTTGAAATTCATAATAAACAATGTTTATCTTAACAATTATTTATACTAATATATTTGTCATTTCGCGACATTAAGAGGTCACAATAAATATTAGCGGGTTGAACACTTTTACGGCCACACAGTTGCATATTCTTGTCATTAAGGACGTGGATTTCTAAGCTCAGAACGATGGTGACTTTGCTAGGTGCAACAAATAGTTTTTACTATTAAAGCTAAACTAACTAAAGATGAAACTAACATAAAGCGCGCGAACCTGGGAGTGTTTCAAGATTGAACTACCGCTTCAATCATGTGATTTATTGGTCTTAGA
The DNA here is from genome assembly GCA_016920875.1 of Columbicola columbae. Classification (NCBI taxonomy): domain Eukaryota; kingdom Metazoa; phylum Arthropoda; class Insecta; order Psocodea; family Philopteridae; genus Columbicola; species Columbicola columbae. Next base: position 2,519,417 of record JADMLL010000001.1, on the reverse strand, counting down.
ACAGGATTAGAATATATGGTGTGTTCTGATTAAAAGGATTTAGTGTTTAAGAGTTCATAGTTGTATTTTTTGTAATCATGTATACATTTATTCTTAGGACAAGATCAGATTCCACAACAAGCCCTTGACTAGATTCCCCAAGGAAGACGTGGAGGCGAACAATTGAAGAGGAGCTGACTGTAGCAAAGAAAACAGCCCTCAACCAAATCCGATGGGGGACCCTTGTAGACGCTATGGCCCAGAGACGGAAAAGAACATATTATATACACATTCATTCCTGATTAATTGTAAGTACTTCATACAGGTTCAACACAAGAAGGAGCAGTACACCAGCTTAGTAAGCAAAATACACCTTACAAAAAGATTTGTTTACGACATTCCTTTGCTCTCTCTGATAAACAAAAACCGAGGAAGCTCTCCTACTAAACAATAACAGTAAATTACAAAGTTTGCAAACAGCCCAGGACAGGGAGAGGAAGTATCCAATTAAGTTCGTATTTAAAGGTCAAAAGGATGGGATAGAAAAAGTTCGAAATACGAGTGTAAATAAAAGGGAATTATTCTGTCAGTTCTATTCCTTAACAAACAGACAGTCAGACAGATCCAAGTACTTTAATCTCAATTACTCAATCTAATGGAGAAAGTCAGTACAAACTTTTTCAAAATCATTTAAATAAAGGGGAAGGGAAACAGTTTTAACATAGACTTTAAAATCGAACTTCCTCCACTCTAAAATCTAATTCCTGGAGATGTCTATTCTGAACTAATGCCTGGAACGGGAAGAAGGATTAGGCAGAGGGGGGATGGAATTATTTAAAATTATTCTTGCAATTTGAGGGATGGAAGCTGACGCATTCCTCACAACAACCAAAAGCTCTGGATTCCCCGTCATTTTCCTTGGTTTTGTCTTGTGGCTTTTTATCATGACGTGACCCAATTAGAATTACGTTTCCTTTTTTTCAGTTCTTCGGTCACGCTGTCATCCTTAACTGCTCTCGCCGTGTGTGTGACATTCGCTTTTTGTGGTTTTCCGTTTTTCTAATTTTATGCATTTCAACCTATTCACGTCAACAAGTTTCTCTCAAATTTTTGTGGTTATTATCCTGGTCGAGTACGTAACATCAAACAGATAGTTCAAAGCTCTTCAGGAGTAGTCGGTTTACAAACTAAGCAAAATTCCAGTACCGAGATCATTGCAATTTACACCTCTGGGGCGTTCAAGGACTTAATTGAGGGCCGTTTTCTTTGCTGCAGCCCAGGTTATTCTTGCTACAGCCAGTTTCTCTTCGACTGTTCGCCTTCACGTCTTTCTTGTAGATTCCTGTCGAGGTCTTACTTTGAAATCTAGCCCTGTCCTCAGCGGGATTTATGTAAACACCATTAAAGTTTTTGCTTTGGACCACTAAATAAACAACTTAAGATAACTTAAATCATGTCAAAAACTTTAACTTGTTTCATAAAATATAATTAGATTCATTGTTTTATACAAATAATCTTAGGAAAACTATCATCAATTGTAATTAGTCTAAGACAAAGCAAAGTAGCAAACCACTCCATTACGATGTCATCAACAATTATATAATTATACTTTACTTTTACATTTATAATTTTGACTGGTTTTATACAATTAGGTTTTAAAAATAAGGAAATTTGAATGGAGGGAGAGAGAGAGAGAGGCAAATGATACAACTAAAAGTCTGAAAGAATCTTTTTAAGTCTAGATCAGAAATTCCCACTTCTATGTCTCCACCCATAAACCATTTTATGTACGACTGCACCACACAAATAAATTTAATTAAAATTATTTCTTTAAATTTATTTAAGTATATTGTAATTACAGGTCATATTGAACTTTCATAGCATAAAATAATCTATTTCTCGTTTGTCAAATGCGATATTTTTTTCTGCACTTTACTAACACGAGCGAACTAAGGATCCTCGAGTGAAACATGGAAGGTGACAGGGGCCGTAACCCGCAGGATCCAATGTACAGCTTCCTAAGAGTGATCGTGGGGGTAGAATACACTCTAGAACGCAAACAAGTTAGAAACCGCTGGTTTAGACAAAGGCAACATAGAGAATAGAGTGATGAACAAGGGACAGAAATAAGTGACGACGAATCGTTGGCGCATATAAATCTTCGTACAAAGCCACAAAGGTAATTATGCCACAAATTTACTGTATACAATTAGAGGAGTTAAATAAATCCAGGATTAGCATCCGTTGACGAATTTAAAGGATTAACTTATAACCTAGATTTAAAGCTGGCTGGTTGTAATCGCGGTCTAAGTCGCCACTCCTTACTTCCAGCTCGTTCCGCAGAAATCATATAGTTTTCCGTTCACTATATTATTAATAACTTACTATTGACTTAGCTAATATGCCGGTTAGTCAACATTTCTGGAGGACACACTCTCGGGTAAACGGTTTTGCCAACTTAACAGCCTGCTGTCATTTCAGATGAAATAAAATTGAAATGGAGAAAATTGTCGAAGTTGCGAATTGAAAATAGTAAGGTTCAATGAATAATTTTAATGAATTGGCAGAAGGAAGGATGGGAAAGAAGTCGATAAGCAAAATCATAAAATGAAAGAAGTTCGCATGTCTAAGGAAAACTTTTCATCGTTACTTTTCATTTTATTTCAGCAACTGAAAATGCCGAGGGATAAAACCAAGCAGTTGTGCCTTCCTGCCATTCTGAATCTACCAAATTACTACCTTGGAAACTGCTAACACTTCTGCTGTCAATCACTATGCAGGGTGTTGTGAGATACGTTCTCGTAATGATGATGAAGAAGTGACGAAGAAATAATATATTTCAGAATTTTATTCCAGCAACTGACTGTTCCTGCTGTGTTTGTGGTCATTCAATTACCTTTTGATTTGAATTTACTACAAGTGGTAGGCCTACAGTTGAGTGGACAATGTCCCTGACTATCAAGCATTTCCCCTCCCCTCCATATTCTAAATACTCGCAGCTGAAGGATTAAAATTCCCTATCCTCTACCAAGTCAACGAAAACTGTTGAGCCTCAAACTGTCCGACCATGACTATAATTACTGACCTACACAACCTGTTACACGCGTATTAGTAGCATAACTCAAAGTCTAGCTCTGTTAAACCCGATGTTTCGTTTTTTAAACGTATTTTGATAAGACCCAAACACATTTCTTTCGCAATAAATGAGAAACAATTAAAACGATAGACAAAGTTCAAAATGGCCGACACACACACTGATTATTGTTGATGATAATAATTGATAATGATTGTCTGATAAGACCTTCGTTTTGTAACTTCGAAAATGAGTTTTAAAAGCGTTTCCGTGAGAATTGGGAGGAATGTCAATAGTTTCGAATTAAACCAAAGAATAAAAAAAATTCTTAGTCACTCAGTCAATCAATCAATTCCAAATTGATTTTGTTCCAACTCGTTCAAGATGATCTCTTAGTTTTCTTCCTTTTTCACTAAGCGTTTTAAGGCCTTCTGCTCCGATTAGTTGTTTCTAACGTTGTGTCTCTCTATCGCATCTGTCTTCCTAGCTCTCTAAATGTTCTTACTTGAGTTTTAACATCGATTTCCACTAAAAAAGATTTACTGAGTTTTTTAATCCATTTTCCCGTTCAAAAGGATTACATTAGATCTACCGGAAAGTTTTGCCCGTTTTTAGAATAATACTAAAGTATTAGTGTATCATACCTTAAATAATCTTTATTGAATAATATAAGCAATGTCCGATGTTGTCAAAAAGGATTTTTCTCCAACATTATCTAGACAGTATTCTCGTCGATTAAAGATGGCCGCCCAGAGTTAGGCTCATCAGAAAAATCAAAATCACCTAGTTGAAATTTGGCAAACCATTTTCAGTAAGGTTTATGAAAAACTTAATTTCATCCAATGCCTTGAACAAATTATTCACACTTTCTGTACCATTTCTTTTTTCTTGAAAGTCATACAAAATGCATTGGCTTAAATGGACTTCAAATCTGTCGATCAGCCAATCGCCTCTCAGTTAATAGAAACATATATCATATTTCTTTTAGTTCATTTTCTAGGTCTGTATGTATAGTATATAGGCGATAAATGGAGAGGACTAAAAATGGGTCAAATGAATATACTCAAACATGTTCAGACTTGATGTAACATTATCAGACAGAACTTTTCGTAGACCTAATATATACTCCTAGTCCCCGAGTCGTTATTCTGCCTAAATACCACAGTTTTACAGTTTTGGAAAAATGTAGACACTTAAGTCCCCAATACTGCCGACACAAAATCACCTACGAGGGCAGTAAACATTTGACACAAATCACACTCCCAAGGGTTTAAGTTATGACCAAAAACTCGAAATTTTGCCAGAAAACAATGTTTCCTCAAAAGAAAGAGACAAAATATTAAGAGACACAAGAGGATGAAGAAGAGGAGAGTATTGCGGATGAAACCCCAAAGAGCCTGCAACCGGTTTGTCACCTCGTTTCATTTAATCAAGGAAAAAGTCAATAAGTCACGAGAGAGAGTCGACATCCGAAATCCTTCCGCATTCTTGAAAGAAACCCGTTCAAAACTGATTTCTACCAAGATATCCGATCAACCAGAAAACAGATAACAAAGGAAAGATGCTAACATAAAGGACAAAACAACACAAAAAAGGAAAAATTTCGTGAGAAAGGGTGGAAACGGTCAACAATGTAATTTTCCCAAGAAAACGAAATTTTTTTCCTTGAAAAAACGTCATCAACGAGAGTTTTCACCGGAAAATTCCCTTTTTTTCTGTGTGTGTATGTGTGAGCACTATCATTCCGGTCTGCGGAAAATTCATCCCTCCAACCTCAAATCACAATTTTTTATTCTGAAATATTAATCTTGCACGAATGAAGCGAGAGGGAAAAATAAAACTCCCTGGGAAGACAAAAAGGGCCGGAGCTTTGTCTCGAGAGGAAAAGCTTTCCAAGAGGAGAATGAATGAAAGGGACGCGGGAGGGGTTGGGGGTTGAAAGAGGATCGATTTTTATGAAAGATTGATTGAAAACTCTCCCATTCCAAGTTTTTATTCGAAATAAATTAACCGGAGCAGAGTTTTCCAACATTTCCCTTTTTATTTAAAAATTTAAATTTATTAGAGTTTTTGAAAAATGAGTTTTGACTCATATTCCATCCCCAACCCCACCGTGCACCCCGTGATTTATTACTTCGATTAGGCTTGTTATTAATGTTATTATAATAACCGGACTTGATTTGTGTCTGACGGGAATGCGTCAAATGCGGGGGAAAATGTGACCACATACTTCCTCCCAGGTGGGAGTGTAGCAAAAAGGAATGACAGTCAGCAGTTAGTGAGCTTGAGATTCGACGATTCCGCCTTGAGCATGAGTATGTGGTTTGGATGTTGAGTTGCCTGAAGGTGTTTCAACTGTTGTTTGTGGTTTGTGACGTGAATTTTCACCGGGCTCAGTTCTCAACCAATGTTTCATTTTCCATAAATGAAATTAGAAATATAATTCTCTCTAAATTTGGGCACAGCTCTTAAATTCATGAACTGTTACCAACAACAGTAAAATGTTTTCAAAGCTCTGACCGCGGTTATTGAGCAAAATTAATTTAATTGAATAGTTAAACGTTTGGCAACTACGGCCCAAGTGCCAAATTATAGTTGTAGTTGAGTTTTAATCCCGTTTTTCAGCCTTTTTTTTTAGTTTAACAGGATACAGGATGAGGATATGAACTCGCGATTATAACTTCTTAGTCTAGCAATTAACCAATACACCTTCCGCATTCGAGTCAAATTGTAAGTTGGGTAAGAAAATTTTCTCTTAGGTCGCCCTGAAGTCTCGGCCTCAGTTACAGTGAAAGGCATCCTTAGTAAATGGAGTTTCAGTCTGAAAGGGTATTGGAGGAGGCGAAAAAAAGTAGCCCGGAGGAAGTGGCCGAAACGCGGGAAAAAATGTTAATAATTTGGTTCTTACGCGGTCCAACTCAAATTTTTGCAAGATGGCTGAATTTCGATATACTGTCTGTAGACTACTGTAGATGTGTTTAGATGAAAAGATTTAATATACTATATGAATTTTTGTGTCCTCCAGCAATCGCTTAAAACAATATTTAAAAGCACTTCGACTTTGATAACAATACCAGGAGGCCGACGTGCCTCAACCGAAATTGAAAACTTCACATTCAGTATAAACGATGAATTATTTGCCTATTTCGTATTCATTCAAAACCGAATACAAACCAGTTTCAAAACACACAAATCCTATATAGTTTCGGATTTTACATCCAATTTTTGTCATTCTGGGTGTAAAGGGAAGTAGGAGAGAGGCCAACTTACAACCATAACTTCTCCAGTCAGGCGCTTTGACCACAACATCACAAGCCCCCCACGAATCCCAATATAAAACCTATAGAATTTTAATAAGCTTCCAACCGCTTTTTTTTTGCCAAAATCTGTCAGATAACCCATGAAGGATGACACTTTTTTTTGGTTACTTTTCCCAGGAAATCATTCTTAAATGCAAATAACTCCTGTCAAATCTAAGCTTGCAGAAAATCACTTCCAGGCATTTCATTTGACGTTTCCCGACAAAAGCTACAAAAGACAGTTTCCAAAGTTGCTTTGACTGAAGCTTTCCCGTACAAAATCAATAAATCTCTCGAGGTTTTTAAATTTTGTTGTCAAACCAACAGACTGGTAGCTGAAGAAAGAAGCTTCCAAAAAAATTCTAAAAACCGCCACACTCTCTTCGATTTGTTTCTTTCTTTGTCTCGTTTGTATCTCATTGTTGTGGCTTTGATCATTTTCATTTTTTCCCTTCTTTTCTTTTTTTTTGATTTCCTACGTGTCACTTATTTTTAAATAAAAGTTTTCAGAACTTCTTTACACCACAGTGTCGTCCTGTTTTATCTTTTTTCATTTTGTGGTTAGATGGTGAAGTTTTTTTAGAGGAGTTGTGGTGGGAATACTGCTCCAGGATGCGGTTCTACAAGTTTTTACTCTTATACGTTAAATTTTATTAAAGAAGCAAAATTTATCCATGAATTAGTAATGTTCTTCCTCATCTTCCTAAAACTGAGTAGATATAACGCGAAATATATATTATGAAAAGGTACGCCGACAATTATCCGCGTCCAATTGTTACAGAACCGCATGATACAATTCTTAATTTATTCAAATACAGTGATGATGTCTCTTTGTTCTTTACAACTGGTACGTCAAATTCATTTCGGTATATCGGCCATCCTTCGAAAATTGCTAATATATTAATATTAATTAATAAACTTCGAACATTATTAACAAGTTCACGCCGGAACGAATATTTGCGTTTTTCTCGTGAGGCGAGTAACGTATATGTCATGAACGAGAAAGAACCCCGAAATACAAGGAAATCGTTCAAGGCTGATCGGAGCTGAGGAGACCTGGACAAACCTGCTGGGTTTGACGGAGAAGTTGGGTCGTCTCAGCTCAGTAGTTTGACTTCGGCGGTGTCGGAAAAGTACCAGAAAGTTTTCTCTGTCTTTCTTTTGTTCTTTTTGTTCCTATTCTGTTCTATTTGTTCTATTCCCTTTGTGAATAAAGAACTTTACTTTTGGTTACTTTAGTTCTTAATTATATATCACATATTTAATATGTTATAACTATACCAAGATCCCTTCCCTTAAATCTACGAACACTGAGTCACGGCAGAATTTAACTCGAGAGAAAGTTTGGGGCCCAGACATTCAAATTTTGTTTCAGGCCGGAAGACACTGTAGTGAGTTTGACCGAGATCACCACTGTTAGTACAAATGTACGCAAACGGGTGAAGTCGGCACCCCAAGTGGTAGTGAACGTAATGTAGAGAACTTGCCTAACAAATGCATGGTATATCTACAAAAAACGGAAAACTACAAAAAGAAATAGTTAAGCGTCACCCCACCCCCACGGAACAGTCAAGTGTGACCCACTGTCGGGTCACCCCAGTGTGAACGTGTTAATATATTCCAAATCTTTTTGTAAGACACTTGTTGAGAACCGAACAAATCAAAAGCAGCCTACATGCTCATAAAAAGATGTAGGTTAAGAGGACTCGATCAACAGATACAAAATCATAAGACGAAGAAATACTAAACACGAAGAGGAAGTAGTTAAACAAAAAAGAGGAATAACCCTTAAAATAACGTTTCCTATTTGTAGAGCAAAAGTTCGAACTCAACCAAGCTTTCTTATAATTCACAGTCCACCTGTCCTTTCCCACATATGTTAGTCATCCACTATCTAAGGAGGTAAACAAAAAAGGAAGACTTTCCTTCCACCACAGGAAACAACATTTCAGACATTTGCATTCAAAATGAAAACAAATTTGTAAATAAATAACTAAAGAGCCTCAATATGTTTTCAATCACCTCTGGGTAAGGAAAAAAAACAACACAGAAAGAAAACAATCTTATAAATCAAAGATCGAAAGTCATAAATATACTAAAAAGGAAAGAAAAGTCTAAGAAGAGGAGTCAAATAAATATTTTGCCCCGGTACAATTCATTTCCGGAATAACTGTTTGGAATTTTTCAGCCAAAATTTTTTCACTCCTCCATTTTGAATGACAATGAGGAAAAATTTTGATTCCTCAAGGAAACGTTTGATTTCGCTGTCTTTCTTTATAAATTGCCTTTCATTCTTCATTCCCCGATAATATGATGATGGAAAAATGAAAGACAGAGGGAAAATTCCTCGAGTAATGAATAAGAAAAAAGGAAGAAAATAAATTTTCCAATTTTCCGAGGACATATTCCCACTGAAAATAAATTGAGAATTATTTTATTCACGTGAAATGGAAATTATATACAGCAGACTGGGCGTTTGGAGAAAGTTTCCTCTCCCTCCCTTCCTTCTTCTTCTTCTCACTTCTCTTCTTTTATTTTCCTTTCTTTTATTGATGAATTTATTTTTATTTTGTAATCGCGAGATTTTCACACGCGAACATCGCGTTCCTTTCCTTAACCCATTAAGCAGTGGTAGTGGGTTGGATACTATGACCTGGGTTTTGAAATGTTACCGTTGATTAATAGAGTTGATCATATTATATTATGGCAGCATAGTTTATTAATAAAGTATACTGACATAATATACTATAGCTAGTACAATACCTTTTAATAAACTTAATTATGCAGCTAAAGCCAGATTTTTAGGTGAATAAGCATCATCATGAGTCTTCTCAGCGTCGAAGGTTGGCAATCAACAAAGCTATGGTTACCTAGGAGGCTGCTGCTTGGTATAGGGTAGCGGATGTCATACCGGACCAATCTCTTTTCTTCAAATCTCTCTCAAATTCTTGAGCCACAAGGCTTTTCTTCTACCAGGGCGCCTCTTTCTCTCTATTTTCGCTTCATGATGACCTGGAGTAGTTTATATTTACTTTTCGGCGCTTAATTTCGTAAAGCACCTTTTTCTCTTTACCCATACGAATCAGCGCTTCAGCGTTTGTCATTGGTCACGTCTTGACGGTAAAACTACAACACATCTCAAAGGCTTGAATTCTTCTTTCCAGATTCTTCGTTATCGTCCATCTTTCACTACCATACAGGAGAACCGGGAAAACGTAGCATCAAAGAATCCGAAGATTTCATTTTGATAAAAAGGCCTCGATGTAGCTTTTTGATTTTCAAGAACGCATTTCTGGCCTGTTCGATTTGGATCTTGATTTTCTGCCCGAAATCCCACCTTTTGCTTGAGACTCTGTTAACCTCTTTGGGTAAATAAGATTTTCTCTTACACAACTCGGGCGTTTCGTATTTTTTCATAGCTGAAGACGGTTTCAGTGAAAGAAAGTCCGGCCGCGAGTTGAAACCATTTCGTTCATGTCTTGTTATTGGTTTTGATAGAGCTTTTCACTAACTTGCACCTTGGTGTTTAGCAGCTCAATCCGACTTCTGTGTGTTGCAGGTTTTACTTAGTCATTGCTGTTGTTCAGATAATTATCAAGTATATCTTTCCACCTAACCTATCCACGAGCTTTTTGACCGTTTTGTATTACTAATGGGTGGAGTGAAATGACATTAGACTAATTTTCTATACTAATACATTTTATTGAGTTTTAACACTTTTTCACTCCAGGGTACTGTGGTAACACATGAGTAAGGTGATCACAGGCGTCCAAAAGTGATTTACCTAAAATTAAACAAAAATAGAATTTCCGTCTTGCATTTATTTCACTTCAAGATCTGTCAATTTCAGTCAATTTCTTACAAAAAGCTTCTACCCCCCGACCCACCGGAACTTCATAAACAAAAATCCACTCACCTATGGAGCTAGAAATCACCTCTAAAGCCAGGTTTTCAGACAGAGAAAATATTTCATACAAAACGAAAGGAACAAACAGGTGGAGGAAACACTGCGGAGTGTTGCCAACCTAATAAAACTCTAGAAAAAATGGTGCAATTTACATTAATTTAAAAAATTTCTCCTTTTTTAATTTTCAACAAGAATGAAACGAGGGCAATGGAGCGGATGGGGGGTTGGCGAGAGAGAGAAGAGAAACAGTAAAACGCCTCAGACCATATTTCTCTCGTACTGTATCCAGGTTGTAAATTGTTCTATTTCGAATTGCAAGGGAAAAAAGGGACCCGACAATGAGTGCTAAGCGAACCGAGAGTGACGCTTTGACATTTTCATGTCCATCGATCCTTTTTTGACGTGTGTTCTTTCAGTCTAACTTTTCAGTAACTTTTTTTTTTACCTGGAAACATTTCAATTTTCCTCTTTTTTTCCTTTTCACTTGATTTCTTCTCAAAAAAATTACTATTTTCCTGCTTTCAATCGCTCCAACCCAAATCGTTTTCCATTTATTTTTATTTATTTCTGTTTACACAAAATCGAACCCTTAGGAGTCTTTAAATAAGTTGTTGAAGTTCTGATTGGCCATATTAATTCATTACTGGATATAGTAAAGGTTTTCTAGTTTTACATAAGACCAGCATTGGTCAGGATTTATGGACAATTATGTCAACTGCGACGATAAAAACATTTTTCAAGTCGTTTTATGATGACTGTAGAGTAGCTGAAGATAATTAAGAGTGATATAGTCCGTCGGGACTGTTGGTTTAGTTAGTTAGATCCAATAAAGCGGAAACATGGAAACTTAACGTTTCACATAACCCAAATATTAACTGGACACGGTTGCTATAACGCATTCCTACACCGAATACAATGAAGGGATAACGAAGAACACAAAGAAGATAACGCAAAACAAACTTCAGTGCGATGCCCAACCTGAGCCTTAGAACGACTAGAGCTTCAGCAAACCTTTCCACTTCTCGACCCGGACTGTATCATACAGGGCCTGTTGGACTCATAAAAAAGTGGAAGATCTTTCAAAACTTCTGTCGACTAGTCTAAGAAACCAAAGAAGACGAGGAATCCCCCTGACAGGGAAAACCAAGGAAGAGAATATAGAAAAGAGAAACAAAACCACGGAAGAGTGAGAAGAATACAAAGCCGAGGATCCCTGGAAAGTAATGTCTTCACCGAAGGGTCTTCTAGAACGTAAAGGCAATTCAAAAAAGTTAGACCAGGGAAAAGAATATAACACAAAGAGGTTCTCTGTAACTGAGTAATGTACAATCAAATTTGGGTTTATTGTCATGAAATACCGTGAAAATCATAATTCAAAGAGAGTAACAAGTCGAGAGGACAGACTACAAGACTAAATCTTATCTGGGATTCCTTTGAGACTTTACTATTGGCAATAAGCACCTTGTTGCTGAACCTGAGTGTTGAAGATCCTTTTTGCTTAATTCTGAGTTCATTAAAATTCTTCGTAACAGCTTCTCAAGGGGACGAGAACTTTGTGATAAATATTTAAGGTAAAGATTTCCCTCTGGAAAAGAAGCCTACGAGAAATGATGTAGCGTGATTTGAGAATATTAAGCGAGATGCTAAGGTAAACATTACGACACAAAGATTTCAATTTCAGGTGTTGAACATGGTTAATTAGAAAAGTTTAGAATTATTTATATTATAAAAACGAATCTTATGATGAATCGTCGTCAATACCCTCAACATAACTAATGAGGTAGCAACCATAAGCAAGAAAACGAAAGAAGAAATGAAAAGACGGGAAATGTTTTCGTGCTACGGAAAATCAGCTGGCGGCAAAAGCAGTGGGAGGAAATTCCCGGGACAATAGAAAACCGGAAAAGCAAACTTTTCTTTTGAGTGACGGTTTATAAATTATTGCGGATAAAATGAACAGGGGAAATTATGGGAGGATGGAGGGAAGAAGATGGCGGAGGAGTCGTTGAGCGGACAACTACGGATTTTCGTTTTATCTGGAGGGTCGACGAAATTATAAGATTTTCTTCTTTTTGTATAAAAAATCCAAACGATAATAGGATAAATGCTGAAAGGAAATCTCTTTTCTTTCGCCTCGAGTGCCTTCTACCCTCTCTAATCCACTCTTCTGTATTCTACATTTTAAGCTCGTTTTCGTTTGCAAATATCTATAGAGGTCAGACTTGAAAAGAGAATTTAATTCTGCTCTCTTATGTGCCCGGGAATTGCGCGGTTTCTTATTAAATTAAGTAGAGTATAGACGCTTAAATTGTATAATATTAGGTATATCGGAAAGTTCTATCAAACTTTATTAAATAATATAATTGCCATACCGGCAATGAATGAGTTGTCCTAAAGGGGTTTTGCACGAGCATGATCTTGACAGTATCCTCATTGATTAAAGGTAGTCGCCCAGAGTGAGGCTAATCAGAAAGGTCTAGAGAGAACCATCTTCTACCATCCATCTAACCATCCAGAGAGAAGTCCAGAAACCATCTTTTATAAGTTACAAGAGAAACTGTAGTTTCATCCGATACCTTAGAATAGATTACCCACTCCTTCTGTATCATTTCTTTCTTTTTGGAACTCGTGCAACATGCAGTGGCTTAAATGAATTCAAATCTGTCAAGTTATGCGGGTGGTCTGTGATGTAGTGGTTTAAGTGCCAGACTAAAAAGTTATAGTTCATATCCTCCACCCGTATACTGTTATACCCGAAGAAGGGTAACAAAAAACGATTAATACTCAAATATCAACTACATTTTCGAGTTACGGTGTCTTTTTCTGAAGAGAAGTTTCCTCAGACGTTATGTCCAAAATAAATATGCATCAAATGGCGCGAGGCTGATACGAATTGAATAAAGTATGAGTGAAAGCTCCTTTCGAGTCTGTTACGATACAGTCAATTTTTCTTTCTTAACCAACAACAGTTTCGTGACCTTTCTTATTATTAAACGCTTTGTTTGGTGTAAAATAGAGAAATAGAGGAGGAGGTAGAGGTTTACGAAAGGTGATATCGATCCTCGTTTAGTTGACACGGTTGTTGGCTAAACCGTATTCGCCGCAATTAATATAATGAGATTACAAGTATTGCAACGAGCAGAGGACACAATGGGTTCGAATCAAGTGAGTACTCTAGTACTCATTTTGCCTCGCCTTCCCATTCCTCATCCATTTCCCAAATTAAATCTTTTGTGCTGATTTTAAAAACTTTTCTTTTAGAGTGAGTTTAACAAAAGGAAAATAACGAGTTAGTGAAAGACGAAAATGAGAAAAAAGAAGTTGAATTTGTACGAATGTTTCTATTCAATAAGATAGTCAGCAAACGGGGTAAAGGATTTTCTGGAAATTAGGTCCCTTCATGTATTTTCTGTTCTTTTTGGGTGCGTGTTTTGGAAATGTCGTGAGACTATTAACGTTTCAACTAAGCAATCTTACTTTTGCCTAACTGAAAAGAAGTTATTAGAAGAAAACTATTTATACATCTAGGGAACTAAATATTCCCAACAGGTGTCCCCTGACAGTGTGCATTAATTTACCTACATAGTCTCTTCGTGCCAACTATGTTTATGTGCAATATTTATAAAATGAACTATTTTAGAAGCTCCGCTGTCACGTGAGAAACCTGGGTAATCTTTCCAAAGAATGGTTCTTAACGAGACTGCCTTTAAAAGCTCATAAAACGTTTTTACGACAAGACGGAAGGTAAAGAACACCAGGATGTGAAAGCACTGCGGTAATAAACCTCGGCATACATAAATCCCTATCCTTTACCAAAAACCGAGAAGATAAAAAGGAAGAATCTGAGAGAGGGGAGATGGCGAAAATCGGTCAAAATCGAATGATAAGGAAAGTCGGAAATTAATTTTTGAAAATACCGCAAATCAAGAGAAGCAAAAATTAAACGCGGAAACTTGGAAATGGAAAATTTTAGGATCCCCAATCTTCCGACATTGTTCCCACCCAACCCCCTCAGCCCGCGCCTGTCCTCTTCCCAATCCAATCTCGGAAATTAACTTTGATGAGAAATATACGACGCACATTCCATCACACCCCTTCACCTTCCTTAACCTTCTACACAGATATTGGAAACCTTTCTCCACGACAAAAGGAAGAGGCATAAAGATAAAGATAGGAAGAGACAGAATGGAATAGAAAGACACGGAGGAAGAAAACAAAACAAGACAGAGAGAAGAAGAGGAATCTAGTAGTCGTATTAATACAGTAGATAGAAAGTAATAGTACCAAGTAGTAGTCGTGGTAATGGTAGTAGTAGCTGACCTACGATATGGTGGTTTTAATCCCGTTTTTCACCCTTAATTTTTGGGTATAACAGGATGCAGGAGGAGGATTCGAACTCACGATCATTGCGTCCAAGTCAGGAACTTAACCACTAACACTACTGCTCCCACGGCTGATCTACAATAATTACCGCAAAGAAAAGGTGATTCACAGAGAAAAAACTGTCGGTCCCCAGGAGTAATACACCATTTTCGATGCGGTGGTCAACGTGTTAAGTATAACATAATTACATTATAATTACAATCGAGAAACTTCAGGACTTCTCCGAATTAATACTTTTTATTGTATTATCATATTAATAATCACAGAAACAATCGCTGTGAGGCTTTTTCTATATTATAACTCAAAGGTTAAAGTTATATATTACGAGAATAGCGGATTATTATTTATAAGATGGTTATTAAATTAACAAATAATTTAAAAAATTTCTTTTTAGAAAGAATAGATTTGGAGTGAAAAGCTTTTACAAAAAAAGCTTAGCGTGCTTTAGTCGTTTTCCCTTCCTCCTCCCCTCTCCCCGCACCTTCTCACTCCATTTCTCGTCTTTCCAACTTTTTATTTTATTTCACTTTAATCGATTCTTTAGAAAGAGATTTTCTTTTTAAAAACTTTTCCTTTCTGTCGCTTACAACAAAAAAAAATTTTTTGCCCTTTAAAGGAGTGCCTCGTTAATTTTTTAATGAAACAGGTTTTACCGAAAGGTTGGAAAAACTTCATATTTCATGACGTTATAGTGCGGTGGGGGTGCAAGACGGGGAGGTATCAAGTCTGAATTTATTTTTGTTTTCTTTTTTTCTCTCTTCTATTATTAAAGTAAAATTCATTGAGTTTTTTTTTTCTCCAGCATTCTCCCTCGGAGTTAAAACTTTTCTCCGGTTTTTCCTACGACCCTTGTTTAAGCCTCCAAGCTTAATTAACTTTAAAATATGTTTTTTGAGAGAGCTGAAAGGTTAAAACCTGAGATTTAGTTTTTGTTTTTTGGGTTTTATCTTTTTTTTACAAAGCATATTATCTGGAGGAATTCGCAATTATCTAATGGACAGTTTGTTGAAAATTTTGTTTTATATAATGAACTGGTTTATTGAAGCTCTTTTCTACTTTTTCTTTAAACAGGAAAATTTTAAAACATAAATCTTTAAACATAAAAAATTTAAGTTTGTAAGATCGCCATGTTTCGCCTTTTCCAGTAAATACTATTCTTAGGAACTAGCTTTCACTTTGATCAGTTAACAAAATGCAAAAATGTCCGATTTTTTAGCTTAGGCCAACTATCGGAAAGACTAGTCTATCAGAAAGTTCTCTCCAATAATGTTTGAGAGACGTTTGCATATATTCATTTGACGCTTTTTTGGTTCTCTCGTTTTATCACCTGTTATAGTATACATACTCATCTAGCAAATGAACTAAAACGAAAATAATTCATGTTTGTATTAACTGAGAACTGACTGATTGATAAGCTGAATAACAGATTTTAATTTAGTTCAAGCCACTGTATTTTATACGAATTCTAATAATAAAGAAATGATACAAAGGGAATGGATAATCTGTCCAAAGTATTGGATGAAGGTAAAGTTTCTGATAAAACTTGCAGAAGATGGTTTGAGAAATTTCAACCACATGAGTTTGACTTTTCTGATAGGCCTTGCTCTGGGCGGACGTCTTCAATAAACGACTATGCGGTCAATATCATGTTTGTTCAAGATCCCTTTTTGACAACTTAAGGCATTGCCGATATAAATAAGTCATAAATAATGGTGGCAATCATATTATTCCATAAAGGGTATTTCTAGTTATAGTTATAATTGAGTTTTATGAAGCTCTATTTGTAGGAGAAAGTCTACATGAGTTTTTACTTAATAAGGAACCCCAGAGGCGTGAAAAGACATTTTATTCCTTTATTTGAAAATCCCCTTCAAGGCTCATAGTAATCTTCAGTCAGCAGTAGCCTCTGACATAAAACTAACTGACTACTTTCATACATTTTAACTCACACAGTCAACTCAGTTAGTTCAAACGGCGAGGAAGAAAACTCAACAAGAATACCTGTTTCAAACTTTTATAAACTCAGTCACGTCTAAAAGAGAAAACAAAATTGAGTTACGACACCCATTCCTGACCGCAGGTCATGAGACTGTGAAACGGAACCCAACAAAAAGGTGTCAAACAGGAAAAATATCCCGAAGGAGTATTCGACAGCGAGAAAAAAGAAAAGAAAAAGTGGTTGAAAGAAAGAGACCCCAAAAGTAATGACCCGGGATCTTCTGAAAGGAGGCAAGTCAAGTTGGGACAAATTGCGCTTCACCCCCACCCACGTTCCAGCTCTTTTTTCTCTCTTCCGATCCACCCAGCGGCATTATGTGATTCTGACTTTGTTGGGCGGAGAAAACTCTCCAGGAGATTTTCTTTTTCTTTTTCCTAAACATCCCGAGATCCAAAAAATTTTTTGTCCAAAGTAAAATGTTTCCCTGGAGAAAAAGACAAGTTCTTGGAATTCTTCTCGGCTAAAATGCTTTTTCTTTTCCTCATTTCGCCCTTCGGAAAGGTGGTCTAATATTCATCATGGTTAAACTTCCTCGAACAAGTTAACCACTAATTAACTCAAAATTTTAAGGATTCTGAAAACTTTTCACAATTCATTCTTCATCAAGAACGTAATTTATAAAGACTCTGACCACCAAATCAGTTGGTTCAATCGAAAGTTTAAGGTTCCCTTATAGATTTCTAAATCTGTAGAACCATAACTTCCAAAAAACTATCCACGATAAGGGCGAATACTGTTCTGAAATTCACTCATGTCTTTATAAATCTAAAAATGATATTCGCTCTACCCTATAACTCCCTGCAACCTTCAGTATCACTCATTCAAACACCAAAAATTACATGTACATACATGTACAGTAAGTGAGAACAACTTTTTTGGAAGCTTTCAAAAACTTCAAAAACATTTAGGTTATTCGTTGGGTTTGTATAACACGAAGGGCTTTCGAAATCTCAGAGCAAATATTAGGTCTATCGAAAAGTTTTGTTCGTCTTTGGAACAATATAAAAATATAAATTTATCGTACCTTAAATAGTCTTAATTGAATAATATAATCATTATTAATATTGGCCATGTCTAATGTCAAAAAAGGTTTACTCTAACATGATCCTGAAACACACCCAGATCCGTACACTTTCTGTTAGTTTCATCTTTAGTTTGCTTTAACAGTAATTACTATTTATTACACTTCGCAGGATCACATACCTTGCTATGAGGGAAGTAGAAACTGAAACTTGAACTATCGAAAGCTCATTAAAAGTGACAGCATTACAGTTTGTCAAGTTATGTTGTGATTTTCCATTTTCAAAACTTTGAGTACAACTAACTTTTCCTTTCAGAAATTTCACACGAAATTTCAACGTTACTTCCACTCATCCTCAAGTCTTCAACTTTCACCTTTCTCAAAGAAATTAATTACGATTTTTACTGTTAAGACTAACAAACTTTTCCAAGAAAATTATTCGCTACAACTCTCACAACCTATCGAAAGCTTCACTTTCAAACTCAAACAGGGGAAAAAACTTAGAAGCAATCAAATACCGAAGAGTGACTAGACAGTAAGGGAGAGAAAAAGAGAGAGGTGACAACTAATTGTTGTTCACAGTTCGTAACTTTCGTTAATTTAGTTTACGTAAAGTTTTTCTTTCTCTCCTCTTTAGAATCTAACCAGAAAAAGAAAGTTTCCAGAGAAGACAAAAGAACAGAAAGAGAGAGGAAAAAGGGAGGGAAATAGATAAAAGACACAAACAAAAAAAGAAAAAAAAGAGAACAAAAGCAATTACAACACATACAAGATTGATTCAAACAGATAATCGCTGGAGAGATAAACTAAGTAACAACATCGCAAATGAACAAAAGTTACAATGAACAGATTACAGTGAGCACACATTGCTGCTGGGGAAAAAAGCTCTCATCCTCCATTTTTCATCATATTTGAGTTTAAAAAAATTATCGGATGACGACATTCTATAATTAAACGAATTTTTGAGGGTAAGAATTCCTTGCCACTATACCACCCGGAGGCGACTGCTGTTCCTCCTCAATCTCCTCCTTCTTCGTCTAAAAGCTCACACACATAAAATATCTTCCTCACGAAATTTTCTGCTTTTATTAAAATATTCCAAACATTTACTTACTCATGATCTCTTCTCTTTCCTCTCCTTCCTATCTCCCACTCCCAACTACCTAACCGATTATAGCAGACAGTGTTAGCGTTATTTCTTTAAAAAAAAGTGGAGACTGGAAAAAGGGAGAATTTTCTTTTATTAAAAGCTCTTACATTCCGTTTATATTATTAAATATCCTCCGAAGAAACATTTGAATTTCAAAAAAAGGAAAGACGTCTCAAAATAAATTTTTCATGTTAAACCATGCAAAATTCAGACATAAAGCTCTTCTCTTCCTCTCCCTCTCTCTGAGAAGTTAAAAGGAGCTCGTTTTCTTTCACAGGGAAAACCCGATTACTATTAAATTTGACTGACGCTTCCTTTAAAAAGAAAGCTATGAATGGGGAAATCTCCCTTTAGAGCTTTCGAAATGACGGATCCGAGATTAATCTTGTCGACGAAATTTTCTTAAAACGGTTATTAAAAAAATGAAAACTGTCTTTCCTTTCCTAGTCCTCCCACTCCCACTCCAAGGGTAGTTAAATCGTCATCTGTCACTCGACAATTCCAATTCCTCCAGAGCTTTAATTTTCAAAATTTAAATAATGACACCATGGATGTCTTCCTGGTCGTTTTCATTGTTGCTAGCCAGAAGACAAAACACGAAATCCAATTTTCAACTTATCTCTGACTCCCAATCATGTTTATCTTGCTGCTGTCTTCGGTTAACAGTGCTAAATAGTTGTAGTTGAGTTTTAATCCCGTTTTTCATCCTTTTTGGTTATAACCGAATACGGAAGGAGGATGTGAACTCGCGACTATAACTTCTTAGTTTGGCGCTTAACAGTGCTAAACCGAAGACACCGATCCTGTAAGACTTGAAATTTCTTTTCCTTCAATCTTTTTTACTCTGTTTTCCTTTCACTTCATTTTTTCCAAAACCACAATCATAATATCCTCGGAGCTAAAGGCTATTCTAAAAGTTTAAAACCAAACAAAAAATTTCGGAAACTTATAAATTAAGACGAACATAAAGAACGAAGGCCAAAAAACCCTCACCCTGTGTAATCTTTTTTTCTCAAAAAAGCTTTTTCCTTTCACATAAAAAAATCCCAAACAAAAAAGAAGAAAATTAAAAAAAGAGGCTGAAGAGAGTTAAAAAAAAGAAAAAAGGAAAACGAAAAGAATTCGGACCACCATTAATTAGATTAGCGAGGCAAATACGACTTGCATTTGTTAATTGCTTTTTCAAGGGCTCTTCAACGCTGCGAAAACAGCCGGAAGTGAAACGTCCAACTTCAGGGCTTTTTTTGAACTTTTTTAATAAGAGAAGAAAAATGAAATTTAGAAATGAGTCATCAAGAACCAAACGTCAGCCATATTGAACAGACATTTCAATAATCGACATCTCCAGGACTCGACACTTTCCTTCGATCGGTCCTACATTCTCTCCCAGGCCATTACAGGAATTTCCTGACAAAAAAAAGAAAGGGTCAACTAGATTTTCATATTTTCCTTTTACCATAAAATCTCTCACTAATATTTACCCAAAGAAAACCGTTCGCATAAATCCGCCCCACTCGAAAACCTTTTAAAATTCACTTTATGGTTCCGTCATATAAGCACTTTGTAGAATAAGCAGACCGTTTCGTTCAAAATAAACTTATATTTTATTTTATAAAAGAGAACTAGTTTAAAAGGGGTCAGCTAGGGAGACTTCGTCGAATGTTCAGGCAAAATAGCCAAATGTCGACATGAGTGTGTCTACTCATTAATATAATACCGGTGATGCAGCGAATATAAACAAATAACCAAAATTTTGGTCTCCCACCCTCGTGTTTGGTATGTTTCAACAATTATCCCAAAAAATCGACATTTTCACGATCGAATCCAACGTCGATTTCACGAAGAAGCAGTCTGTCCCAGAAGTTTCCGAATGAAATTTTCTTTAATTGATTTATTTTATATCAAAAATCTACAAAATATTTACGATCTTTTAGGAGTGTTCTCGCGCTATTTCGATGAACCGTTGCCAAAGGCTATACCCAATAATTGAAGGAAGGCCTGGATTCGTCCGTCAGTATTGCCAACTACAAATCCGATGGGTGTTTTGGAAGCATTCATGATGAATCACAAACCATATTTCAAAAACAGGAAGACAATTAACGTCCGTGACAGAATGAAATGATACAAAGATGAAAAGAAAATGAAAAACATTGGGAGAGGAGAGGAGAGGTGTACCACTTTTGAAAGTCAAAAATAATATGAGTAAAAAGAAACTAGAAAATAATCAGAATTTGGAAGGAAGAAGAGAGGAAAAGTGACATAAAGAAGAGAATGAGAGAACAACGAAAGGGAGAGAACAGACAAACAGTTAAAGTCAGTGAAGGGAATGAAAAACAGAGATAGGTAAAGACATAAATGAAAAGACGGGGAAAACAGAGCAGAAAGGAATGAGAATTGAGACATCAAAATGACAAAACCTGTTAGTTACAATTAATGCTTTCTAAAAGGAAAATAATTCGCAGAAATAACACTTCTTGAGAATTTTCCTCGCGAGAGACTAAATAAACGCATTCTGTTGTTACAGTACTCTTACCCATACTTAGAATAGATAAAAACTCCTGTCAACCACAACAAACAAAAACACTTCTCCCAGACAAGGGAATAAAATTTGAATTTAGTCACATTCCTTTGACTGTTAATATCTATAACAATGTAACAAAAAACCCATTTGAGAAATAAAATCTTCAAGCAGCACAAAAACGTAAGAATAGTACAAAACCCTACAGGAAGAACAACAGCACGTGTTTTACCAAACACTCCAATTGAACTTCCAAAATGGCCAAACCTTGAAGCTGGTTAAAAAAACATTCATCTATCACAAAGATTCGGCGTTCACAGCCACCATCGATCAGCCTTCTCGCCGACCTTATTTACTTTCTTATTTTCTTCCAATCTTTTCTTCTTTCTCCTTTTTTTCCTTCTCCCAACAGCCCCCCTCCTCTCCTTCTATCCTATCTCACGGTTTTTGGCTCGTTTAAATTCATCATCTCCATCTCACCCTGATTTTTCATTCCACATGCTCCCGGGAATAGTCTTGACGTTTATGTTCCTCTCTTTTTCTCTTTCTATTTCTAAACCATTGATCCGTAGCGGGAAGTTATTTGTAGCGCGGGTTTTGTTAACCTTAAGGGATGTAAAAAAACTACAAGTGACAGTTTTAGAGAATAACTAAAAGAAACTGAATCGGTTATGTGGCCAATAGTCTGTATAGGCCAGTCATTCCCTACGTGGGGTGCAGGACCCACCGGTAAGGCATGGGCAGGACGTGAACTTTTCGGCTGACTATACCAAAGGCTACGAAGTAATTGTAGAATGAATTAACAGTGAATTTGGAAAACTAAAAAAGAGGAGAATATAGTATTTCTTTTATTTATAATATTTACATATCAATATTTAAACATCACAAAACAGTATCATATTGTATTGAATGAATATCTATATAATTTTGTTTAAAAAATAATCCTAACAGATCATACCCAAAAGAGAGAAAGATATCGTAGCACAAGACCTCAAAACAGGACAGATGAATGTGTCAGAAATCAGACCAAACCTAATTTTAAAATTGGGTTTTAGCACGGTCTTGGCCTTGAGTTTTGACTGACAACTACATAGAAACCGTATAAATGAAAACTTAAACGACTACAACAAAAACAATTTAATGTACATTAAGTCGTGTATGGGACATTCCAAAAAAAAAAAAAAACCACAGCTGCAAGCTCCCGCTGACGCCAAATTTTATTTTAAAAAAAATTTAGCAGCCAAGTCTCTCCGCTTTCAAAAACATTAAAATAATAAATCCAAACATAATTTCCGCTTTTTTTATTCTGGAGCGTCATACTGTCTATATTACATCCGGTATATAAAATATTAAGTGTCTTGATGATGCTCGAATGCGAAGACTGAATCTGTAAACTGGACCCTTTGAAAATTCGTGTTTTCAGTAAAACTCAAAATTCCTTTTATTGATCTTTAATAAATTTTTTTGTTTGGAAGAATGTCCAAACAGGAAGAAAAAACTCTTCCATCGTAAATCCTTTTTCCGATCGTAGAAAAAAACTCCAAAAAAGCATTCCAGTCATCCCCAGCCATTATTCAAATTATTGGTAGTTCCAAACTTTGGGTTTTACAGAACCGAGTAAAGGATTCGAATGCCAAATTTTCAGACATACTTTCTCAAGTGCTTAAAAACTTTAAAAACTTCTAAAACAGGGTCATCAACCATATACCCACGGGCAACATGCCGCATACAGAGCATTTTACTTGAGCCCGCGCCACTATTCAATCACAATAAAAATTATTTATTTCATAAGTAATGCATATGGGAATAGTATTTCACAAATACTACACATATTTAGAAGAGTTTGTTCAATTTATACCTCTCATTCATCCTCTCACTTTTGTCTCACTATTACTTTCCACTCGCTTTATTAATATGACTCCGACTCTCCTCTTCTTCTCCTTCCCCTGTTTTCTTTTTCTTCTTCCTTGTCTCTCTATTTCATTATGTCCTTTCCCATCATTATCTTTATGTCTCTTCTATTATCTCTTCTGTCTTTTCTTGTATACTTCCTCTTCTGTATTCTTTCTCCCTCCTATATCTTATCCTAACCTATAAACTGTACCTCCAGTCAAATCTTTTTATCCAACTCCTGGAGCTAAGACTCTGCTCTGTTCCCTGGTTATTTAGCCCCCTTTAAAGCCAAACCAACTACTTGATATCTTGCTTAGAGACAGGTGGCAGTTGAACACGAGGTAAAAAAAAATTCTGTACAGTTTGAAGAATATTAAGTTTCTTAAGTAATCCACCATTCACTAATTAGAGGAAAATTCATTTCATAAATAATGCATAGTAATTTAAATAAAACATTTGTTTTATTTTTAGGAGAAGAAATCTAGAGACGTTGACACTTTAATTTAATAATTTTAAAAAATATTTCATATTTAGTTTTATTATATAATGTTGAAATCAAATTGTAAGCGTAAGAGCATAAAACAGTCTATAAACGTACAAAACTTATTTATTTAACACGTTGAGGACGGCGTGTACCATCGGTGGTTCATATAAGCTGTAGTTTTAGAACACAGTTTTGTTAGATGAAAAATACTTCGTGCGGTTAAAAAAACCTTTTTATTGAAAAATTGAAAAGTTAATTCTCACAGGTAGTCTATTTATAGTCTACCTGTCGTCAAACCTCAACGTGTCAAATTAACTTAAACTATAAATTTAAACTGAAAACATAAACAGTGTCAGCTATCAGGCCCTTATTGTAGAATCTGCTCTTAATTGTAAGAAAACTGTAAATCCTTGTTCTAGAAGAATCTAAGACAACGATTTAAGACTAATTTTACAGTCTTAAACCGTATTCTTCAGTCGCTGACAATGACGGAAACTCACAACACGTGTACCAAATACGTTCAAATTGCTAATCGTTATTTTACCATCCTTCAAACTCCACGTGATTGATCAAGTTTGTTAGAAAACTCACGTTCGTGCGAATAAAACTTGGCCGCGTTTGCACAATGCTCATGTTAAAGGATAAGAGTCTGGAAATAATATCGCAAGCAAAGTCGAAACGAAAAAAAGCATGTGTGTAAGAGGATTTATCTTGTGCACGTGCTTTCAACTTTAATTTTTGCGAGTTCTTGAGAATTTCTACAACTTCGCGGGGTCGTTGGCTCTTCCGCCCGATAGGATAGTCATTTGTTATTGTCGGTTTCACGACTAGAATAGTAGCCAAACAGTCAGACCTTAGCAAATCCCAAATCCACCGCAAAGGTATTAATTAATCTAAAAGTCATCGAATCAAGATTCTGAAGATTAGAATGATGGTAAACCTTTCTTTTCATTTCCGGTCTTGCTCTATTGCATTCTAAACTCAAAAAGAATTTCCAAACGAATCAATCACTTTTCTGCGAATATAATGTTATCTTGTCTATCATCTAAACGAATGGATTCTTCATTCATATCTATCTTTCTTTTTCCCTTTTCTTCATGATTTTCAGTTCTTTTCTTCTTCATCCTCGAAAACTTCAGTAAATACTTCGACCGTTTCCGATTCGTCACGGAACGAATCAATCTAACTCAACATTGCTCAAATGCTCTAGAAAGGAAAGTAACACTTACATAAGCCGTGGATCACACTCGAGAGTACTTAAATGACCTCAATCTTACCTGAAAAATAAAATTTTACACTATTATAATTTAAATTTGTAATAAGAATAAAAGCAGAAAAATGGGGCTCGTCAAAGGAAACAAAAGGAATGGATAAAGTAATTAACCGACCAGCAAAAGAAGTGTTAGGCGCTATAAAACCACCTCCGGCCAATTACTTTATTCAAATTTAGGTGCTACAAAGGAATTTCATTTTCTTTTTTTTATAATTTTAACCCAATTCTTTTCTCTTGGGTTATGAATGTTACGGGAAAAGTGATAAATCAAAAAACTGAAAAATTTTATATGACAGTACGGCCAGTTGTAAGAGATTAAAACTCCTCTAAAAAAGAGAAAGAATACCGACTAACATAATACTTCACTGGGAAAAGAGGAGAAGGAGGGTTAGTTTCATAAACCTAAAAAAAGCAAAATTGACAGATTTCAAATTAAATTTAAAAATCAATTGAAATCGAATTAAACACCCAACGCAGGTCATTAAATTTCAATTTTTTTTGTTGCATTGCAATTCTTGACTTTTCTCTTAAGAAGGCACCGCGTCAGCAAATAAGAGACTTGTTCCGCTAAAATCATGTTAACTTGCAACAAATGGACGATTTCAATGATGAGAAAACGAGAGTGAGTGATTGTCTCCAAAAGAGGAACTCGTGCTGTTGAAGAGCTCACTTCCAAATGAATGAAAGGAACCAAACAAAGTTTAAAAAAAAAAGAGTTAGGGCAAGGTCGTAGATAAATAAAAAAGACACTAGAAATAACTGAGAGATGACATAAAAGAAGCAGTGGGAGGAAAAGAGTCGAATGATAATCAAAATACTGGGAAAGAAAAAAAGAAGAAAGAACAAATTGAAATTTTGGAGGGAATATTGATGAAGGAGCAAGAGAAAAAAACGAACAGTAAGATTTCTGGTTTAAGGCTCTACAGACAAAGACAACAGGAATCCGAACTACTTATTAGCATTCCTGATGTTCAAATATTTTGGAAGTAATGTATTTTGCCAAACGTCTCTTTCTCTTCTTCTCCTCCTTCACACCCTCTCTCACCCATTTTTCAATATGACAACCTCCAGTGACTAAGTTGACCACTTCATAAATTACTTTCCCTCTTCAAAGGTTCGCGTCATTTCACAAATGACGGATTTAGTCAACGATTGTTCCCGGTAACTCATCACATTGCTCTAATAACAAACTTCATCAAACATTCATCAAAAGCAATTCGTGGAAACAAAACCAATGAAGAGTATGAAATCCAAACGAAGCGTATGTTTCTCGTTTGTGTCCCTACCGCCCCTTAAAAAAAGGTACAAAAGAGGTTATCGTTGCTAACCCTTTTATCTTCTTAATTGAATATCTATTTCAACCCCTAAAATAACAAATTCGAAAGTGAGTGGTCAACAATTTAAATTTAAACGGACACAGAACCCGACTTAATTAAAGATCCCAGTTCAATACCCTATAATTAATTAAAGGGTTCACAATTTAGTATCAATCACTTTCCATAATATAATAAATTTCTAAATTTAGGGGAAAAATATAAAAATAGACACCAGGAGCAATAATAGAGTTCCAATAACACTTAGTATGTCCGAATAATATCTTCAAATTCGTATGTATTACTTTCCCTGTTCATTATGACGAATATACTAGTGCAAATATTACCTCATTAGGTTCCATTTTATGCAAAGAATACGTTTCATTTTAAATTAATAACTTCGTGTTTCCAGTGTTAATAAAATAAAGTAACATCCCTTTTTATAATTTATAAAGCAAGCAAGTCAAATTGACAGATTCTTTTAAGATGTTACAATAAACCAACGACGTAAAGAAAATCCAGGACCTTGTATTGGTTGATTAGAAAAATAACAAACTCCTCGTTTATAAGCAAATTCTGAAGCCTATTTGAACCTACAAACCGTAGATCTGGGGCTGTGCTATCAACAGTAATGTCTTGTTGGTCCAAAGGTTTCAAAATTGAGTGCTGAGAAACTCAGTCAGTGCTCCTTGCTGCGTTAGAAATGACAACCTGCATCGGGATTGAGGATAAAAATGCTACAGAAGGAGATCTTTGCGCTGGCTGGTGGGCACCTGGACCACATGCTTCCTCACCAAAACGATGAGCTAAGAAATTTGGCTCTATCTCCCGAAGTAAGAAGAAAATGAACTGCAAAGGAGTTCTTATTCCCCCCACTTCATTCATTCGCTTTATATGACATTATACATTGTGCGAGAGGTCCGTGATATAGTCATTAAGTACCGAATTGACAAGTTAGAGTTGCGAGTTCAAATCCTCCTCCCGTGTTCGGTTATACCTCAAAAAAGGGTTAAAAACAGAATTAAAAGTCAACTATATTTGTATTATATAATATATTGTAAATGTATAAACCAGATGAACAAGTCCTTCAGTTGCTTGTATAATAAATAAATTAAAAATAAAAAGCAAACCAACGATGTCTTTTTAGGTTCTACCTACCAAATTTTGAACTCAAAAGGTTTATTGAGCGACAAGTTTTAGGGGTGCGGTGTCTTTAGAAATTTATATCATCACATCTGAAATCGTACGATTTACAAATCTCGTAAAAGAAAATATAAATCCGAAAAAAATAAATAATCCCAACTTTAGATTAAGAAAATATAAATCCCAACTTTAAGAAAAGTTATCTCATTAGAGCAGGAAGAGAGAGAGACAGAAAGAGGAAAAGAGAGATGGGGTAGTAATTGCCAAATATCTCAAAAACAGAGTCGCATTTATGAATCTGTAAGTGACAGACTATCATTTCACTCGAAACAACCACAAAGATTAGTATAACCTCATCCCTTCCACAAAAACCTCAACAATTAAAAATTATAACAAAAGAAAATTACCACTCCAGTTGCTTGCTGCTATAAAAAAAATATCTGTTTCTCTATATAAAAAGAAAAATACAATAATAATCTGCCAGAAGACCGTAGGCGGTCTTTTGTCTTACAGGCGAACCTTCAGCAAACTTCTCAGGGACAAAGAAATAGAAATGTGGGAAGAGAGGTTAAGAAAAACTTTTTAATCTACTGCTTTTATTAAATTCAGTATAAAAAGTAATTTGAGAACCTCCATTTACTTATTACATATACATATAAACGTTTCTTTTTATAATATTTTTGCTCACCAAAACTTTTTCTACGGTTTAATTAACTTTTTTGCTAACAGCCTTTGAGGTCTTCTAAATAAATATCACAGCCTCGCTCTTTTTTCAACAAAAAGTTTATTAATTTCTTCGAAACGAAAGAAATTTCCGGAAATTGTTTTATTTCGGGTTTGAATATTTAATATTTTGTCTCTTTTATATTTAATAAATTATTTATATTTAATAGACCACCAAAGATTTTATGATTTTCTCTAATTGGAAATTAAATAAGTTTTTGGTTGAAGGCCTGTTTCAGAGGGAAACCGACCCATCCCTTACTTCTCAGATTTTGGGAAATACAATGAAGGGAAAGGACGAGAAGCAATGCCGGAAATAGCTGTTGAAATTGTGGCCTGAAAATAAAAGTAGTTTCGTAAAAGTTTCTTTCTCCCTCAAATGTTAGGGTCCCAACCCAGTGCCTGCAGGCACCAAGGCCGCTCACACACCATTTTATATGCTCGCGACCATCCGGACGGGATAAAAAGCTTTTTTTTTAGATTTTTCTTGAATGTCACACCTGTAAAAACTATCGCAAAAACGAAATATGATTGAGTTTTACAAAAATTCCGCCTTCATCCCCCAGTTACATTAAGAACATGTCTTGTTGAACTGACAAAAACTTGAATATTTCAAAATCAGAAATCCTTCAAAATAATTTCAATTTTATTAATAAAAATAAAATACATATTTTCCGGCTGTCGATGTGCCAACAGCACACACATCTTCCTAGTTCTATTATATAAATATGATTTTGTTAGATAACATCCTTCACATTCAAATAATTTTTTTTTCAATCCGGAAAACTTTTACATCACCACACGAATGTTCCTTTGAATGTTCTACATCTCTCCTCCTCTCACGACCACCATAGCCACCGAAAAACCACCAATGTTTTGGTCATCGCTCACAAAATCTAATTTTGAAATAAATTCCCGACAAACTTGAACCTGGATAAACTGTTTTGATGATAATTTGATTTACTCAGAAGAACCGCGGTAACCTCAACTTTTGAGCTTTCTCCTTCTCCACTTTCACCTCCCTTTCTCCGTTTCTGTTCTTCCCACTTCTTAAATCAAATTTCACGGAAAAACTTCACACTGCCTACCGGAAACGTAACAACGCAGGAAATTTTTTTTTTCGACTTCTTCGACTAGGAAGCACATTACTTTCGAACTTTGCTGTCATTTTCTGCTGTCTTGCTATCTTTCCTACTTTTACTTTGAGCCAATAATCTTTCATTCCTTCGCTGTAGGAATTTTTCTCTTCGAATCACCTTGTTCCTACTTCCAGTTTAAGCTTTTTTATTAAACCCTGCTGAGATTTGAGTCTTCTTTTCTCGGTCTTTCTCTCTATGATCTCAGCCAATCGTATCGTACAATGATTTTCTGTATTTTCCATCCACGCTCCTTTAATCTTCGTTTATAGGAGGTTGTGCGTTTTTTGGTTTGTAAGCTTTCCTTTGTTTGTATGAAATTATAGAAGCAAAAAACCGGGGACATGGTTTTGCTGCTGATCTTACAGACACTTTATCAATATGACTACCACTTTTCTCTTTTTCTCTCTGCCTTCTTTTCGTTCTTTCCCCTTGTCTCTCTATTTCATTCTATTCCTTCCTATTTGTATGCCTCTTCTATTCTTTCTTATATATTTTCTCTCTTTTATTTTCTATTCTTTTTCTCCTCTATATCTTATCCCACCCTATAGACTGTGCCTCCAGTCACATTCGTTTATTCAACTCTAGGGCTAAGACACTTCAGATGTCAGACCTGTGTGACACTCACTTAAGTCAGACCAACTTCTTGATGTCTCGCTTAGACACAGGTGGCAGTTAAGTCGGACTTAAAAACAAAAAAAATTCTACTTCATCTCTCAATTTACTGTCCAAATTTTCACCCGTTTCCAGAAACCACTCAAAAGATAGGAAACCTTTTCTCATATTAGAACAGGTTATAAACCTTCAAGACCCAAGAACCCAATTCAATATTTTAAAAGGCAACTTCATACACACAAAAAAAGGTTTGAACTCGACCAAGACAAAGTTAGTTACCAACAAATATAAATGTTGTAATATAAAAAGATAAATTTCCTTTCCTTTCTCTTTCCTTCGCCCTTCTCTTTTCTCCTACTTCTACCTTTCCTCTTGCCTTCCCGTTTTCCGCAAAAGAAAACCACAATTACGAAATGAGCGGGTTGTTGCTATAAACCACATTTCTACTTTTTCTGTTTAAAAACTTTGGGATTTGAAACATTTGTTTTGTCCCTCCATCCCATCTAAACAAACGGACGTCAACGGGTCTTTAACCGCCATTTGGTGACTTTCAAATTTTTTAACCTCCTCCTCTCACTCCCCCTTGAAAACATTAATTTTTAAAAAAGGTTAAGTGACTAGCGTTTTAATTAAAAAGAAAATTTCGAGAAAAGATTTTCCTTTTTGGCCTTGAATTAGTGTAACTATTTTCTAGTATCTTTGTACGTTACGCAAAGCCTGGTGAAAGGTTTTGGGTTAAAGAGACAACAAAACAACCGCATACTTCCGGCCACATTTAGCTCTACGGAAGGAAGAAAATTGGCTCAGCAAGTAGTTCCACAGATACAGAAATGCTGCGAGCATAATGTATATTACTTAGAAACCGGAAACGACTGGGTCACATCGTAAAACCGTCACTTTGCTCTTACTCTTTCCAGACAGGAGAATAAATGCTTTTGTTAAAAGTATCTTGGATTCTAACCGACAAACCGCCTCCTCCTCCTCTTCTACTTCCTCTTCTCTGGGAAAATAATTAAATTAGCTCTACTTCTAAACATATATCACTTTCTAGAACTTGTGCGAAAACCAACGACATCGGATCTCTGTGTAAAAATTCTACCCACCTTCTCTCACTTCAAAACTACCCCAAACCAAACGACTTCCGACACGATGTCTCTCATTCCCTTATTAAAGAGATTAATTACAGCAAAGTGATAATAAGTTTCACCAGTTTCCGCTCCTGTGCCATTCAAAAACCGAATCCAATTACACAACCGTGACCGATTCAGAGAAAAATTCCTCCCAAAA
Organism: Columbicola columbae; assembly: GCA_016920875.1. Taxonomy (NCBI): domain Eukaryota; kingdom Metazoa; phylum Arthropoda; class Insecta; order Psocodea; family Philopteridae; genus Columbicola; species Columbicola columbae. Next base: position 2,488,221 of record JADMLL010000001.1, on the reverse strand, counting down.
CCATTAATCACGACACGATCAGAAACTCCCTATCCTCACTCCTGTCGGATGGTTTATCCAAAAGTCCGCACTACTACAAACACTTGAAATAAAAAAAAACCTCTTCACTACCACCAACACCATCATCAACGACAAGCATTAACCTTGAAATTTTGACACCGTTCTCGAGGTAATTGAATTTTAAATTTATAAACAATTTCAACCTCGAATTTATCTGTCATCAGATAAAATATCTGTTATCTGATTCATAGATCGTTAACTGTCATCATCTTTCTTTTGCTGAGAAATTTCAATTTCTGTCAAATTTTTTTATCTTAAAAGTCAAAAACCGTTAAATTAAAAGTCAAAATTTTTATAACCTTTCATAAAATCAGAGACCACGAAAATGGTGATTCTGTTCTTGTATATCATTAGGGATGTACAAAGGTTTAGCACTCTCCCTGTATCTTTGGCCAGGGAAGAATTGAGTGCAGTAGGAATTTTCTTACAGAAAATAAGTTATTGCTATGTTTTATTATTAATTCCACTTTTTATTTATGTAATCAACCTAAAAGTGATAATAGCTGGGTTTTGATCACATTTTTCACCCTCTTGGGTATAACAGGATACGGGAGGAGGATTTGAATTCCCGACTACAACTTCCTGGCACTTAATCATCCCACCACAGACCTCCTGCGGTAAAAGTGCTAATTCGGCTATTATGCATAATTCCCAACAATTATACATAATCGGCACCTAAGCTTGGCAAATGTAATAAATTACTCAATGATTATAACCGGCTAGTTCAAAAACTCTCCATCTATTAACGGGAAATTTATTTAAAGTTTGACAAATTCAACAAAAATTTGACAACACTCAAGCAAACTTGACCTTGAAAATTATTGACAAAAAACTTGATTCTACAAATTTTAAAAATTCTAAATCGGAAAATATTCAATTATTAACCAGTTTCTGGCCTGAACACCGGTTTCCGACCAGCCGAAAGTTTAATAAGTCCAAAATATTTGTTCTCGAAAAGTTTAAAATCATCCACCGGGTTGACGTAACGTCATTCTGGATGGGAAACGACAAAAAAGTAAAATTTTAATTAGTCAAAACTTTTTGATGGGCATGCCAACCGGTGCACTAATGCTCACCACGTGACATTTATTTCCGTGCAAACAAGATTAGTAAATAGTTCGTAAATATAATACCAGTATAATTTTCTGTAAGTTTTATAAGAAACTGTACCTGCATCCAACACCTTGGACAAATTATCCACTCCTGAATCATTTCTTTCTTATTGGAATTCATACAAAATACAGTGACTCGAATATACTCCAAATCTGTCAATCACTCAATCCGTTCTTAGTTAATACTAGCTTGAATCATCTTCAATTTTAGTTCACTTGCTAGGTCAGTATGTATGCAGTAAATGATAATACGAGGGAACCAAAAAAAAACGTTAAACGAATATACGCAGATGTGTTCAAACTTGATGTAATATTATCGGATAGTACTTTCTGGTAAACCTAATATATTGTATATTATATATAATGTAAGTATACCTCCGATACCCTTAAATATTAGTGTCCTACTTAGGAAACGGGTCAAAATCCAAATATGTATAGAATTAAAAAAATTGTGCAAATATTTTCTTAGTTAGGACAAGGTTATTGATAAATGTCAATAAGTAAAATTTTGAAATTGGTGGTGGTTCTAATCCCGTTTTTCACCCTTAATTTTTGGGTATAACAGGATGCGGGAGGAGGATTCGAACCCACGGCCATTTGCTTCCAAGTCAGGAACTTAACCACTACACTACTCTTCCCAAAATATTGAAATTGAAAAATTTATTAATTTGGCGTTAATGGGTTAAGTAAGTACTACGATATAAGATTCATAATTTTTTTTTTTGCCTAATTAGCCTTAGGGGTATAAAAACAAAGGTGAAATATAAATATGTGTATAATTATTTTTTTATTTTGATAAAGCAAAGGCTGAATTGTAAGACATTTGGCAAAGACTTGTCTAATCATTTTTATCCTTCCAAACATTTGAATATCACAGGGATTAGCGCCACTACCAATTGATTAATATTTCCGTTCCTAACAAAAATATAAATCATCAAAAATTAGCTGACTTAAGCATTTCCCTTCTACACTAAGGTTAACATAAAAAAAATTGAAGAACATATTTCAAAACCTCGAAAAGTCAAAAAGTCGACAATCTACTTATTATACTAATGAGATCCGTCTAAAGGTCATTCTCTTTTGTTGTCATGATGATATCATCCATTCTAGCAAAAATCCTATTTTTCCCTAAAAAAGAATCTTTTTTCTTTAATATCATTATAAATTTTACGGTTATTAAGCAATTGTTTAAGGGTCTCATATAAGCAACTGAAAAACAGATCGCTAATATACAGTCTTATTTGTTGTGTACTTGTTTAGTTAATTCGTCGTCTATAGCTTATTAATTTACGTATTTATTTATTTATTGACGAATCATCATGTATTTACTGATCTGTTATACATATTTAATTAATTTATTAACTATTTATAAATTTAACTTATAAATTATGTAAGCGGCAGTGAATATTTTATTCATTTGTTTGTATAAATTGGGCTGTTTCTTGTTATATGTGCCCATTGATGTATATATATTAATCGAATTATATATTACATGATGTTGAAGGCGCTAGGGGAAGAGGGAGTCCTTTGGCTCACTCGCGCCATTAAGTTGGCCTGGCAGGGAGGAACAGCACCGGAGGATTGCCAGACCGGGGTGATTGTCCTAATCTTTAAGAAAGGGAGCAGGAGTGATTGTTCCAATTATAGGGGCATCACTCTGCTAAGTCTTCCAGGAAAAGTCTTTGCGAACGTGCTGGAGGCCGTTGCAGATCTGTGGTCGAGGACAGGCTGGGGAGGTCAATGTGGATTCCGCCCCGGAAAGTAGGACCGACCAGCTCCTGACCCTGAAGCTCATCCTCGAGGGGTCCTGGGGTACGCCGACCAGTCTTTGCGTGTTTCATCGACTTGGAAAATGCCTACGACCGGGTTCCTCGCGGAGACTCTGGAAGTCCTCCAGACATATGGCATCGGTTTCCCTCTTGACGGCCATCGGGTCATTGTACGGGGATGCAGGAGCTGCGTTAGGATAAATGGCGTCACGTCGGGCACTTTTGACGTGTCCGTTGGACTCCACCAAGGGTGCATGCTGTCGCCTCTCCTTTCATAATTTATATGAACTGGATGCTACAGTGCAGCCGAAGAAGTGAGTTTCAGATATGGGGACCTGAAGGTGGGGTATCTTGCTTATGCGGATTGCCTCGTCCTTACTGGACGGATTCGACGCCGCATGTGCCGAGGCCGGGATGAGGTGTCACCAAGTCGGAGGTGATGGTGATCTCGAGGAAGCCCGTTAAGTGTGACATCCGCCTTTGCGGAGCCGCGCTGGGGCAGGTGGAGAATCCAAGTACCTTGGGGTCTGGTTCACGAGTGATGGCAGGACAGACGCAGAGATGGCGTCGCGGATCGCTCAGGCTGGCGCAGTGATGCAACAGTTGGGGCGGTCCGTAGTAGGAAGGGCTGGGCTGAGCACCAGGCAAAGCTCAGCATCTTCCGGTCCGTGTATGTTCCTGTCTCCTTATGGTCATGAGGTGTGGGTGATGACCGAAGATCGATCTGGGTACAAGCGGCCGAAAATGAGATATCTCATGGCCGGTGTGTCGAGCTGGATAGGTGTCGTAACACAGCCATTCGCGAGGGGCTTCAGGTCGAGCCGCTTCTTCTCCGGATCGAGAGATCCATACTCCGATGGTTTAGGCACACTCCCGGGTCCTGTCGGAGCACCCGAGAGGAAAGCGGCCCCGTGGCCGTCCGCGGCAGGGGTGGCTCAGGGGGATGAAGGCCTTGGCCGAATCCAGCCTGATAACCCCGGGTTCTTTGACTTCAAAAGCAGGAGTCGTGCCAGTTGGAAGTTCTTGATTGCTTCCCTCACCCCGTGAAACTAACGGATGAGCGGGTCTATGAAAAGAAAGAAAGAATATATTACATGGTCAGCCTTTGTGCAATAATTTTTCTGTAAAGAAAATATGTATATTTAATACCCGTAAAAAATAACATGGGATATTGTAATATCCGGAACTGGTACAAAATTTAAAAAAAAATATTAATATATATTTTCAGAGGTAAATATATTAATAAATAATATATACTCTATATTATCTATATAATATACAGAACCTATATATATATATATATATTAATATATAATAAGATAATATATATTAATATATAGATTATATATAAATTGTTCAAAACTTATATATATATATAGCAGTTTTAGAAACAATCTTATCAACTAGATCAGGGGCGGCTCGAGATGAAAATTTTTGGGCCCAGTCAATATATCCACAAAAAGTAAAAATACAAAAGTGTGTTGAGTTAACACTAGATTTACCAGACCAGTCATTTTGACTGGTCATTATATTCGATTCAAAATTCCTACTACATGTAATATTTGATTTCCGAATTGATGTTATGAAAAAGGTATAAGTAGAGAAAACATTTTATGAACTAAATGTTACTGTATATATATTAGTAACCTATATATTTTTACTACTACTTATACCAGCACCAGTCAAAATGACTGGTGCATGTTTCTGTGAAGAAATGAATGATTTTTGAAATAATGTATGATTTGGGGCAATCATGAGACCTATGCAGCACATATACCACCCTTGAGTAAGGGGCGTACGAAGGAAATACTTTGAGACTTGAATATTTGTGGAAAAACGAGTGGGGACCAGCATTTTTCACCGTCACAATGAGTAGACATGATATTACTGACATTTCGCGATAAATTCGTTTTGACAAAAAAAAATCAGAGGAACAAACAGACAAATAGCTTTAGTATCAACAGTTTGGTACAAATTTATTGAAAATTGTCAAAATTGCTTCAAACCGGAAGCTTATATTATGTGGATGAAAAACTTTTCCAACAAAGGCCGGATGTAGAATTACCCAGTATATGTCAAACAAACCTTACAAATTTGGCATAAAATTTTGGCTGGCATCTGATGTTGAAACTAAATATGTGATAAATGGCTTTCTGTATTTAGGAAAAGACGAGATTCGAAATGCATCTACATCCGTAAGCGATTTGTCGTAATGAAATTTCCTGAACCATATACAATGAAAAGTAGAACTGTAACAACCGATAATTTTTTTACAAGTATTCCTTTAACTTTGAAATTAAGATCTAAAAACACTTTATTGGTTGGGACAATATGTGCAAACAAGAGGGAAGTGCCGAAAAATTGCCTACTGAAAAAAGACGGCATGGCACGTTTCTCAACGTTGTCCTACCAATCCAACGGATGCACACTCACCGTTTGTAAGTACAAAAACAGTTACTATAGTACAAGTACAAAAAGTACTTATACTAAGTACAAGACATAAACACGTTAAAATTAGTAGAGATGCTAAGAAATTACCCGAAACCATCCCTTTTTATAATAACACTAAATTTGGCATCGATGTCAGTGACTGAATGGCGCGAAAATATAAAATGAAATTAGGTTCCGGAAGGTGGCTACTTCAAGTGTTTTTTAATATTTTAGATTTAGCTGGAATAAACAGCTGGATTTTACAGAAAAACAGCCGGAGAAAATATCTCGCGGAAAGACTCAGTTTCAATTAGCAGAAGCTTGCAGAATATAGTAAACTAATGTACCAAGTATAAGTGGCGCCGTTTCTGTACGCAAATGGTGTCAAATAGGATTGTATAATAACAATAAGACCATAAATATTTGCAATACATCCAAAAAAGTGTATGCGGAAAGTGTACAAACAGAAAATCCACATATGTAGAAATTGTAAATAATTAAATGTTTTGTTATTTGACAATATCTACAGTATAAATTATATTAATAATCAAGTGAAAATGTCATATATTTTACAGTTAATATAGTTTAACCTTTTTTGTCAATTTTTAAGAGTGAAGAAAGACTGGAAGCCAAAATTAGCACTTTTTTTATACACCAGTCATTTTGACTGGTTTGGTAGAAATAGGTATATTAAAAAAGCTGGTAAATCTAGTGTTAAAAAGGAAACCAGCACTTATAATTGCAATATACTTTATTTATAAACTAAATGGATCATTTTAAACTATGGTTTAAAGCTATATACTGTATGTTTATTTCAATATATTATTCAAAATTTAAATATCTGCTTCTATGAACATCGATTTTTAGGCCGACTTAAAGTTAAGCATTGTTTATTTGGCCCAAGTTAGCTTTGACACCCATGAACTAGATTTTCGCGCAAGTTATGACCTCTCGATACCTTTTTCAAATAAAACTGACAATAAATTTGATCTGATCTTAGTGATCGTAACAGAAATTATTATTAACACCAGCTCTACAACACCTGAAACCAAAAACCCATTTCTTATTCATGAAAACGACCAGACTTTACCTTCGGAAAATGAGAAGAGGTTATAAAAGCGCTCTCTCAACACTTCAGACTTGCATAATAATCAAAAGCTCCTTCCAGCATTCTACTTTACGACGCAACAATACCTAATTCCAAAAAATTAAAAATAGAAAAAGCTGACATGTAGCAAACTAGTTATTACTGCGTTTAGTAAGATCCCTTGAGACTTTTTAAAAACAAAAAAACGTTGACGCCCCAAACCCAAAATTTTCAAAGTTCCAGTTGAAAGCTCAAAAAGCTTTTATTACCCATTTCCTTTTCTTATATTCTCATTAAACTCGTAAATTTATAAACGTTCGCGCAACTTTTCCAAGCTAACAAAAACCTCTTGGAGACTCTTTAAAAAGCATTACACTCCATCAAGAACTACTTATCAACATTTACAGCCGTTTTGATGCTCAACACCTTCACGTGATCTTCTACCTCTCGTATAAATGGAGTCGAAAGTTTGTATGTATCTCTATAAGAGTAACTCAATCATACTTTAGTCACTACAGCCACTTTATAGTTTAATTAAAGTCATTTAACATTTACGGTTGTTGTAAGCAACTCTACAGCCAACAGCTGTACTTTGGCGCGTTCTTCGGAGTATTTTTAATGTGTTTACAATGATATATGGTAAATTTCATGAACTTTTCTAGAACAACCCCTTAAAATCTGTAAAAGTTCTTTACATGCTTGAATAACAGGATTTTGGATGTAACCTACCGCGTAAAAAAAGTCTAGAACCAAATATCACTGCACGCACAGGACATTCCAAAGAAAGTACCAAACATTTCACCAACCTACATCTGTTGGCATCTCCAGTTGAGTTCAATACAGGATCTGTATCAAAAGTTCCGGGAATAACTCCCAGCATTTACCTAATTTTCATTTAGAATAGGTATAAAAGCCGCCGCGAAACACGGGCGCTTCTCCAGAGCATTCCTTCAAAACCAGTACTTCCTAATACAACTACTTGGAACGTTGAAAGGCTAAAAGCAAGAAGATAGCCGAACAAAAGATTTAAAAGACGCCAGAGTAACACTAGATAATCAACTTTTCTTGGACAGTTACAGCATATGTTATCACCAACTTGAATAGACAACTCGGTTTTCCCATGGCCCGATTGAAGGCCAGCAACGATCTCAACTAATTAATATTTTTAATTTAAAACAGATTATAACCAGACCAGGTAAATAAATCTACCTAAAGAGAATAACATTTAATTTCAAAACGTCGTCAGTTCGCAGACTTCCGCGAGTCACTAACTTGATAAACAAAACCAAACCAAAATTTAAACTTCTTTTCCAACCCACCTGACTCAGCAACACGCTTCTCCCACTCACCCAGTCTATATTTATGAAATGAATAGTTGATGAAAGTGTGTAATATTTTTGAAATGACACAAACTTCCTAGACGCAGGGAAAGAAGAACCACCAGACCCAGAAAAAAATTAATCAAAAGCTGTTCGATAACCAGGAGGATTTAATAATCAGGTATGGATGCCACACGACTGAACTGAAGTGTCAAAAATAACAAAAAAAGTTTTCCCAAACCAACACCTGAACTTACAGGCATCGAGTTAACACCTCTCGCCAAGGTCGCCCTAAAATTATTCATGTAAGCGTTTAACTGAAGGATTAACGATTTTCTGCTGAATAATAAATTTATCTGCTGACGTCTGTTATGACTGTAACTTTTTTTAAAAATCTACATGTAAACGAACCAACAACTTTTTTATTTATTTACTTACCCCAAACTGCGTAGAGGAAAAAGAAATAAGAGAAAACATCGCCAAATGATCGAAGACCTTAAAACGACGTGAAAGAGACGCTCATGTTCTAAAACCACTTTGCTGAGAAAATGCAAAAAAAGCCGTGACAGTAGGCAATGAGGTTACTAGTATAAATCACAACAACTACAGCAAAAAATTTGTAAACATGTACAGAGATCTTTCACTTCAAACCCATAATTTTTTATTTATTAAATAATTCCTCGCTTTAGAAATTAATCTGCTGGACAATTTCGTACGGAAAAATTTATTTCCACAATAACTGGGTCATTATGTTTAGTTATTTATTAATAATAATCGGATTTACTTTACCCAAACCATTTCCAGCGCTCTCTGTCGGTACATCTCTCGACTCTCAAACGTATTGAGCGAGACTAAACCCAATAAAAACTATTACTGCCGGTTTTATGGTTGTACCGCTAACATGAATTTTTTCCCAAAGTTATAAATTTCTTTAGTAAAACGAGACTGTAAAAGTAAGATATAAATCCTATCACAGCTTTATATTATATTATATAATTTTTCTCTATTTTGCTTGAAGTTCACTAAGGGTACAGGTACGTATTACATGAGATAATTTTAAATCAAAACGATTAAGCCTCAGATGTTAAAGATAGAATGAAGGCTTCCAACCAGTCTAAGACTGAATGTAAATACTTATACAGTATAAGAGTTAGGATACCAAGGTGTTTAAAATTCTTAATATGGGTCCGAGCCTGGTGGTTAAAAGCTGCAGGAAAAGGTTATCATGTAGGCTAAAAGTCAAATAGAATAAAACAGAGAGTTAAATAAGTAGATGTAGAAAGGGTAGACAAATAAATAAATGAAAAAAAAAGATGTGCTGAGTAAGCTGATAAAATAATCTGGGTCAATAATTAAGTAGATAAAATAACATAGACAAAAACAAATACAAAACAAAATACACAAATCAAAAAGTAGATAAAGTTTAAAAAAACAAATGAACTAGTCAAACTAAAAATGGATCAATAAGTGAGTAGATAAAGTAAGATAAACAAAAAAGGTAAAAAAAAGGAAAAATAATAAAAATACAAATAAATAAGAGAATGAAAAAAAAAAGAACGAAGTTACAAATTATCACAAAGAGTAAGAATTATTGGACGACCGGATTACGCTTTTATTCATTCAGTATAACCAACACAGCTTTGTAGACAAGGCGAAACTAAAAACGAAGAAAAAAATCCTATTGCGAGAGAATTACTGGCGCAAAGTAAAACAGGACAGATACCAAGACAACAGAGAATGACAGACAAAGTTCGAAAGTGACGTGGTCTCTAGTCGGTCAAAACAGAAAACGAATAAAAAATCCTCAGTAAAAGAAACATCACATTTTTTATGCAGATAAAATTTTTTCGGTCGTTCTGTATCATTTTTAACTGTAAACTAGAATTTTCAAGAAACCCCGACGTTACCAAAACTTTGAGCACTTTCGATACTGAAAACTGTGAAGTTTAGTATATACAATTCAAAACATTACAAAACGGTGGCAAATAATTTAAATGACAGAATCTGACCCAAAATTTCCCGGAATGATTTTTATTTCGGAAGTTACCTGGCGAAATGAGAACTTTGGAGTAAGTGAAGGAATCTAAGCCTATTAACATCAAGATTTTCATACTTTGAAAAGTTTGGAAATATTGTAAACTAATACTTTCAAATAAAATTATTCGGAAACTTTTGTGACAGGACCAGAATTTTAGGGTCTGATTTTTTACATTTTTCATGTCAAAATGAGAGGTTTTTAAATGTTTTCAAAAAAATAAAATACTTATCAACATAAATCGGTCGTTTGTTGTTAAATTGTAGTAAAGGCACACATACTTATATAATTTATAGTTATAGTTGAGTTTCACTCTTTTTTGGTATAATAGAATACGGTAAGAGGATTTGAACTTACGACTATAACTTCTTAGTCTCGCATAACTACTACACCACAAACCTTCCGCAATATTTATAAAATTAATAATGACAAAAATTTAATTGAAAAGTAGTGTATTCCATTCACCAATATAGGAGAAGCAAAAATTTGGGGAATTTCAAAGTTTAAAATGAACACAAATCAAAAATAACATCAATCGTGTAACAATAAGAAAGAAAACCGTGACAAAGATTCTATCCTCAGAATTTTGCAAAAGACAGTAAGCAAAATACAGCGATATACAGCGTTCAACCTGGTAAATCTCACCCTCATTGCTTATACGATTATTAACAGCAAAAGGACAAAGGAAAACGAGTTGGAGAAAGTGTACGGAAAATCGATTCCTCACCACTCACCCCCCAAACCCTCGCATGACAGAGAAAAATTCACCTGGGAGTTACAGAGCTTACAAGTTTGATCCCGATGCGGGAAATCCCGCGAAACCAAAAGAAATATGAAACAACCTCAGGAGCTCAGCGGGGATCGAGTCTAGACGAGGGTGAGGAAACCTTCAAAAAATTGCATTGCAAAGCGGGTCACTAAGCCAGGGGGTTGCTCAGAGCTTTATCGACCATTTCCCCCTAACCTAATGAAAGCTTCACCCATATTCACTCAACTGTATTCATAGAACCAAAAAAAAACGACTACAGCTTAAGAGCTTTTTGCGAAATCCAAAATAAGTTACGCGTACGCGACGATCTTAAGGGAAGAACTCGACCCTAGAAATTGCTTCCCTCCGCCCAAATAATGATTAAATCAATTAAATTAAATTAAATACAATTCATCAGAGCTTAATGACCCAATTAATTCCGGTTGCCGCCTTTCTCAGCATCCGCCTTCATCCTTTCTCTATAAGGTTACGGTCTTAATAATGAAATTGGAGCAACGGAATTGCTACTGTCGAGCTTTCGAATTCTCGGTGAAGCTTTTAGAGGAAAAAGATTTTTCAAAAAAAAAGTTTTTCTTGTTCGCTTTCTTGTTACGGAAAATTTTGCCACTTTTCTCAAAAAGTTTAGAAAAACTATCATTTAGAAAATATTCGAAAAAGATAAAGGAAGCACAATTTCATCGAATCGATTCGAATTTCACATAACTTGCGAAAAATGGAAAACTTGTGAAAATCTGAACACAAAAAAAATCTGTGTTGTGTCTCAACAATTATTACAGAAAGTTGACATTGTTCAACGTCGGTGTTTCACGATGACGCAGTCTGTCCAAAAGTTTCTGGAATGAGATTCTCTTCAAATAATTTAATTGATATAAACAATTTATCAGATATTTACAATTTTTCAGAATGTTCTTTGCCCTGCTTCCATGGACCGTTGTCAAACGCTTCACCCATTCAATGAAGGAAAGACCATGGAAGTCGCCCGTCGGTATTGCCAACTACTAATATATTGTTAATTCCGGAAACTTTTGGAACGTATCATGAATCTAGGTAAGTGCGAAATGTGTGAATTTATTTCAACCAAACTTCGTACCCTTATGAAGAATTATGTTACCTTGGAGGAAATTTTTGGGTACAAAAATATCATGAGTACAGTCAAAGAAATTTTTCTTCGGTGAATATCGCAGTGACCTAGTGATATTTAACATGAAAAAAGATTAGGGATGAAACTGACAGAGAGATAGTATAAGTTAGGGAGTTGAGGATATGATTACCACTGAGATAAAATGATTCGTTAATCCTAGCTCATTAGCATGAAACAGGTGATGTGATCCAGTTAATGTAATTTAGTCTATGACCATTACTGAAACACCAGCGTTAATGGAACAGTGTTTGCTAATACACTTGTTATTGCTATGATCATAAATGTACTCATTATAGATTTATTGCCATTATTTAATGCAGTTACTAATGTATCGTTACCCTACCCTCGGGTAACCATAAAGAGTCTAAATCTTAGAACGATGGACGAGTGCATATATGTTTCGTCCACCAGACTTATGATATTAGATATTAAAAAGTAAGGAGACATTTCTACTGCAACCAATCACGCTGCACCCTAAAGTAGAGTTTGATTTGTCGTTTAACAGAATATGAGTGAATTTCTTACCTGTGTTCATCGCGTGGAGTAGGTATGAACCTTATGCACTGACGTTTCTGAAAAGTAGCTTCAATCCAACTACGGGCACCCAGCTGAAAAAGAAAAAATACAAAAAAGATTAAATGACAAAAACTAATTAACTACAACCAAAAATTTTGTCAATATTTTTGCGGGGCACGCAAAAGGGGATCAACAAAGGATAAGGCGGACAAGGGAGTATGCCCAATACAAATGACGTTTTTCTTTTCACAACTTTCTAAAAAATATCATTTCAAATTCTTAGCTTCATTTTCTCTCTTGACCCTCAAATTCTTCCAATAATGCCTTTTTTCCTTTCCCTCCATTCCTTTCTTCTCTTTCTCTACAGTTTCCCTCCATTACAGACCTTTTTCACATTTCTGGCACAATCTCAAGTAAATTGAAAATTTTTCACAGACAAAAAAGTTCTGTTGAAGTTTTTTGTCATCTGTTCACGACTACCAGAACCCCGATTGCATTTATGCTTCCCTTCAACGATGTTTTAAAATACAGGGTACTTGTACAAGAGCAAACTGACAATTTTCCATGAAATTTATTCAAATAAGTCCCAAGTCATTTTCAATATTAGCTTCAGTGAACGAGAAAATTACGTCAAAAACATTATAATACATATCTGACAAAATCTTTTCCCCAGGGTCACCTTTAGGCTGGTTAGAACAATCTTGTTTTTGAGATGAAGACAACCTTTTGCTTCTGCTTTCGATATCGAACTTTCGGTACTTTCCGAGTTCTTTGATTGTGATCATTTTTTGGTCGAGTTAGTCGTATTAGTTAGATCTTTTTGTTGTATGGTTGATGATGGCACTCACGTTCTGTGCCCTTTCGTGCAGAGTCTGTCAAAAGTCCAGCGGTTTTCGTGCGACTGCAAAATGTACACTATAATGGTCAAGGCTTACAAAATATTCTATTGTTTTTTGAGAAACTATACCATATGAAACCACATCGCATTGGCTAAGTAAGTTCAATCGCGTTCCTTGGTTGGAAAAAAGCGAAGAAAGAAGAAAAAAATTCCTCTAAAAGAGGAGAAAGAAAATAAAACGAAAAGAAAAGAAGAAAAAATGAAAGAGAGAAGTTGAAAGGGCAAAAAGGTTTCGATTCCCAAGATAAGGAAGCCTCAAAAAGGAAATTCAGGCACGTAAGGGATAATTTTACCCAATTCTGCTGACACCATTTTTGCATTAACTTTTAACACTAATAAATGTTTTCCTTCGTTTTCTAGTAAATATGAGATGAGAAGAAATTTCCCCAATTCCTACTTTAATCTCATTGTGCACTCCCCAACCCACCAACTCACCATCAAAACGGAAACACACCATTTAATAATCCAGTAAAGCTTCCAAACAAAATATATGTCTACTAAAAAAAATTCATTTCAGCAATACTCTTAGAGGGGGCGAGGGGAAAGTTAAGCTGAAAGAGTAACACGTGTATCATTACTTTAAAAGAGAAAAAAAATCAAAGACTCAAAAAGCCCGACTTAAAAACGTCGTTACGTTCATTACATAACAGGTTGTGCAAACTGTGCCAATAAACATCCGATTCGTTCACGGTTCGTCAGTTGCAACAAACCAGACTCGTTTAATTACTAAAAACTAAAACTTCTTTTTATCTTGAGCGTAAATAAATACAACTAAGACAACTAATTGGTTATGAAAAAACTAAAAAAAATTAAAAATAAAGAAAAACCTCGACATTATTATAAGCCTATAAATCATTCTTCAAAACCAAAAACTTTTCTCAATATGTCACAACTTGAACTTAAACAAAATATTTTCACACGGTCTTTCCAAAGAAACAAACTTTCAAGGGTATTTTCACAAACATTTTTCTCATTCAACCATTCCCTTTTTCGGTTTCCTTTTTTTCCAAAACACCGATTTCTTTCAAAAAAATATTCCAGCTTAAAATATTATTTCTTATGTTTTGAAGAAAAAAGTTCTCGTCTACTTCCATAAAGGTCAAAATCAAAAGAAAACGGAAAAACATGTTTTCCCCCCAACGCCATTATGGCGTTAGAGCTTTTCCACTTCATAAACCGAGAGAAGAAAACGCTGCAGGAAGAGAGGGAAAAAAAGAAAATTTTCTAGGAGCTTTCATCAAAGACAAATTGATTCGGCCCGACTTGGAACTTGCTTCGTTTATCATTATTAAAAACAAGGTTTCGTTAAGATAAGAACAAATTAATGTTTAGTAGTTGAAAGCTGGGGGGCGATGGGGGGCTGTCACTTTAACCCGGCTCTTGAATTTTGAGATTTTTTCTTTTTCATATTTTCCACCCTCGACGCCTGGAACGAGAGAGAGAGAGAGAGAGATCTAGATGGGGATGAGGATGTGTATTATAAACTTGTTTTCTTCTTTTGTCTCAATTATTTAAAAATGACACATGTTGTGAAAAAAAAAGTTTTGCACTAATATGATCTTGATAGTATCGGCGTCGATTAAAGACGGTCACCCAGAGCTACGCCCATCGGAAGGATCAAAATGACCTAATTGAAATTTTTCAAATCATTTTCTGTACGTTTTATCAGAAACTGTACCTTCATCAAACACCTTGAACAAACTTCTGAATCGACTGTTCTAATTTATTATCTCAATTTCAAGAGTGTATCATAAAGTCATGTGCAACTTTGGCCAAATAAGTGCAAGACGCCCTGATACTCCGAATACACTCAAAATGGTTATCCTTGATGGTTCTTAGGCCCCAAAACCCTTGGAATAATAGGTGAGTGCTCCCGACCTCCCGCCCATCAGGTCCCTTCCATACTTAACATAGTATAGAATAATACAAATGGATAATTTTCCATCGTCTTATGAGCAAACTTAGAAACTATTGGTCGATAAGGGTTAAATAGATTACGAAGTTTAGGAAATTTTCTTTTGAGATAAATCTCAATAATATTACTATCTGGAGAACAAACCAGCATTTTAGCTCCAGGATTGAAGAAGACAAATTAGGATGACTTGGTCTTGCAAGACGAATATGTTAAGAAAAATTTTTTCTAGCTTCTTTTGTGATTTCAAATTAATGCGGCTCAAAAATCAGACGATGGCAAAGGGGGAAACCGGAGATACGGTTTATAAAACTAATCCAATTTCCTTAAAAATTTCTTTTGATCATTAAAGCCGGGACTAAAATTAAAACCAAGTTAGGAGATCGATCTCCGGTATAGCCTGGAGACATTCGCTGAGATTTATAATTTTCTGAATATTTCACAAACAAAAAAAGAAGTAAATTATCCTAAACTTCCTGACCTTCCATTCCTTTAAGTATAATATTTTTAAAACTGATAATTTCGAAACAAAGAAAAAAACGACTTCGAGGAACTATTAGAGAAACCTGCTCTGCAAAGTTACAAAAAAAGGTCAAACATAACTTCAACCATGGCAATGTCTTGATAACCTGACAATGAAACACAAAAAGATTTCTTTTTTATCAAGAACGAGAAGATAGACGAGACAACCCCACCACTACCACTTCTACCTTTTAGACTCTCAGGTGCGAAAATTAAAAGAAATAAAGACGAAATTCTGGGAATCCCTCCCTGGTTCCCTACCTGAGGTTTGTTCAAGTTGTGACTCGTAAGTTATTACCGTCTTCTTTATCTCCTTTAGAAGGTAAGAATACTTCTTCTTCTTCTCTTTCTTTCTCTCGAAATAAAAACAAAAATTTTTTTACTTACCACTTTGTTTGAAGAAGACTTGGATTTGGCATTGGATTTCATGCCTTAATTTCTCTCTAGACCCGGAATAAACCGATAGAACAAACAATTTACGGCACCAAGGGAAGAAAACCATCGTTCGGTGAGGAATGAATTTCTTTTTTTTTCAATGCGCCTAAAAACAAAACAAAAAGAATTAACGAAATAGAAAGAAAGAAAAGATCTGGATTCTCACGTCACGCTCATGCTAGTTCAACGCTTGGAAAGAGGCATCATTTATGACAATGTTTGCGTTGCATATTAAACAGTTACATATTTAACGAGATAAATGTTGTGAAAGAGAGGAAAAAAGGAAGAGCTATTTCGACGAAACGTTGTCTCGAAAAAGTTAAAGAAAAATATATTAAAAGGTGTAAAATATATGTTGAAAGGTGAACCCGCAATTCTCACCTCAAATCTTGTCGAAAGTTTCGAAAACGAAAATGTCGACTATCACGAAAACGAGATCATTTCAAATTGGAAATAATTTCCGGTCGGGATGAGAAGAGAATAATATTTTGCTTCCTCGCACTCCTTACCAACCCCAACAGTTTGAATTATTAAAAATTTCATTTGTCAAAGAGGTTTCGCGAAAATTAAAAAAAAAAAAAAAAATTTATAAATTCCACCAATTCCGAAATGGCGCTTAGAATCCTCTTACTGAGGCTTCACACTGTCGACAAAAAAATTCTTTTACTGTATATAAATGTCTATGTTACCGCGAAAGAACAAAACTGGAGAATGTCAACTTTCTATCATACAAGTCAACACACACTTTGGTGAAACAGCCAAACCTTGATTATTTTTTTTTATATTAACATCACAAAAACCGAACTCTTAAATTATATTTTATATTCTCGATTTGAGAATCATCTGTTTTCGAAAAACAGAAAAAAACAGAAGAAAAGGAAAACAAACGACGTCACTACTATGACTCGAAGCTTCGTGAAATCAACAGAAAACATTTTAGCGATTTTAAAAAAGTAGATATTGTAGTTGTAGTTATAGTTGAGTTTTAATCTTGTTTTTCATCCTTTTTCGGGCACAACAGGATACGAGAGGACGACCTAAATTCGCGAATATGACTTTTTAGAAGCCCTCTGGAACAACTCCAACTTCATTGTTTCAAATTCTAGCCCAAAAATGGTTCCTACGCTATTCGGGCGGTATTAAACTCGTTTCCTCTAATGTACTATTTTCAGGACAGCATTCCAGAGCACTAGAAAAAGACTCTTCTACTACTAATGGGCTGTAAATAAATTGTCTGATTTTTCAGGATTCCAATGAGAACTTTGCTCACCAAAACCAAAAATTTGGGAATAATGGGTTAAGCATGATTTTGGTACAACTGGCCTTGGTAATATCGAACATGAGTGAAAATGGAAGAGAAAAAAATTTAGATCCAATAAAGATGCTTGCAGTAAAAGAACAATTTTTGAGTGATCACAGTAAACTGAAAACGACCTTCAAAACAGTTCCTAATTTTACGTCCGGTTGGAAACTCCATGGAATCGAAAATAACACGACCAACATTTCTCGTCACAAAATGAAGGAAAGAAAATCAAAAAGATACTTTACAAACTTTTCAAGTGTAATAAAAGTTGAAAACTCAAGCTGCGCTTTATACACGAGAACTATGGCACCATGAAAAGCTCCAAGCATTCCTCTTACCTCCCATTTTAAATAAGCCTGGACAGAACAAACGCAGCCCATTTTTGCCACTCTAACAAAAACCCGGTTCTCCCAAATCGTCAAGGAAACCGTATTTCCATAACTTTGTTATAATTTTAAATCACTCTTTTCAACAATTTCTTTTCTTCCGTTCCACTCTTCTCCTCTCCTTTCCATCTATTGTTCGAGCAACAAAAACCTCTGAGAGGTAAAGAGGTAGAGACGAAGAGGTAGGAGGAGGAGAATAAAAGAAAATGGAAACGTGCGCCAAGCCTCAAGCTTTTCTTTCTCGAATGAACGAGTCTTCGCATTTAACGTGACAGCTTTTCACTGAAACCCAGAACCGATGTTTTGTGACACCAACATCCAGGAAAATATATTTTCAGCTTCCTTTCATCTCCCACCCCTTCCCTCTAGTCTAGTTTCATTGTCCGATGTCATGCTTTACACGAATACCTGACTTGGAAATGATTCTTACCTAACATGTTCTGATAACCTTGGCCAGGCGCCCTCTTATCTAAAACTAAAAAAACTACTAACTGAGGAACAAAACGGAGATCTACACGTGTTGTAATATGACAACAAGCCAGACAGTCAACACAAAGAAGAGAGATTCTTTTACCGACCTCTCAGACATATTGTTGTGACGGGTGATGAAACTTGAGTTGAGCGAATCACTTGATTAACGAAAGAGAACTCTACTTAATTCAGACAGACATACAGATAAAGGCACTCTGTATTATTTAAACATGACCCAATGTCCTCCATGAAACTATTTCGTCAAACTCCTCTTTTTTCCCCACCCCCGACAAACCACACACATAAAAGTTCTTGGTGTGTCGTAGGTGTATTTCACTGATAAAAGTGTCATAAAAATAAAAAACAAGAATCACGCGTTAGTCTCATGCACTACTGCTGACGAGTCAAAGTGGGAAAAAAAACCAAAAGCTCCTCTGATCCAAATCACGCTAACGAAAAACCTCTTGAAAGTTGAAAGCTTTCACCAAAAAACCCTTTGTAACTCTTACTACACAACTTTAATCCGGACTAAGCTCTCTTAAAGGTGATGTAAAGCTTTTAAAACTTATCGTTTTCTCTTTTTGAAAAACCTAATTTTCTAAATCGATTAAATGAAGGCGAAAATTTTTGGTCGAAACACTTTGACATCGTAAATCATAGTTTTTGGATTCATTACCTTTCTTAACCACAACTCTTAATTAATCGGGTTCGTTTCCCGGAAATGAAGGCGGGGATGAAAATGATAATGGAACAACAAAAATAAAAAGGAAAAAGGACATTTCAACGAGGATAAGAGCGACGTAAAACGCAAGAAAGCGTGTTAAAGTGTGTCAAGCTTCACGGTCGTCAGTGTTAGTAGAGCAAGTGTAATCGTTTTCTGGACTATTAAGTCACAGCTTTGGAATGATAAGGGATTTAAGTACTGCACATACTGTCAAAGCTCAAATAATTTCTAGGTTCTTATGTATTTAACCATCATCTTCGGGGATGTTAATGTTCTTAAAGAAGCGTCACATACAGTTGTATGTATAGTTTCAGCTCCTGCATTTATCACACTTTTATTAGTGTGGGTTGCAAGGTGTAATCTTTCTACTTCTTGACATGAATAACACTATGCAGTGTGAGAAATTTTGCAAAATTTCTGCCGACGAGTCCTAGAAACCAAAGAGGACGGCGAATGCGACAAGGACAGCCAAGAAAGAAGAGAATAGAATGACAAGTATTTCTACCTCTCCTCTTTCTTAGAAATGAAGAACCGAATCACGGAAGAGTCAGAAGGACGCCAAGCCGAAGATCTCTGGAAAGTACTGCCTTCACCGGCGGGTCTTCCCGAACCTCAACGGCAGCATCAGTAAGATTATTAAGGAAAAAAAACTGCGAAGTGTGAGAGTTGGGAATTTCTCAACTATGCAATGTCACCTCGTTCAACGTTTCTATACTTATTTATCAACAATTAATATAATTACGTAAATCACTTCTAAGCACTTTAACTAAAATATCATGCCTTAAGAAGTTTCAAATGGACGTACACAACTTTTAAATTCAATAGCTTGTGAAAATAATATGATTCCAATCATGAATATATAATAATATCAATAATAAGTATTGCTCAAAACATTTTGTTGTATTAACTCGTTTCGTCCCAAAATTTTTTTGTAAGTAATTTGGATTTCTTTGGCGAAATCATGGTATTGGAGATTCTCATAAGATGCTAAACATACAATACATCATCGTTCCAGTGTTCTATTTTGACGACAGTTAAAAAAATCCACTACTTTCCATTTATTTACGAGAACGGCATGAAATATTGTATGTGGATAGTGGAAAAGGTGGCTTACATGAATCTCTCAGCTATTGAGGAACACCATAACAAACCTAAAACTCTCACAATTCATACAATACAACATTTTTCCACATAAAACAAAGCATCCAGATAAGTGCAGATGTATATAAACCCAATCACCTGATTGCTGATGAGCATAAATAGCGGTAAAAAGCTGCTGTTTTAAAAAGAGAACAGTGTGAGAACAAAATGGGTTAACTAACGTTTCTTCTCATCTATAAGTGTCTCGGTTTCCTCCGAGCTCTCGTTGGAGATAGCTCTTGACCAAATATTGTGATATCCTCGATACTGTCTCAAAACCATGGAAGATATTAGTATATCGGTCTCTTGGTGAGATAAGAGAAGTTCTACTACCTGGTGGTTTGCATCAAGAGATGAACATAAGTGTTCCTCCTCCTAAGGGTGAAAATAGCTGGAATTTTTGTTCTCAAAAGAGAACAATGGGACGAAACCGATTTATACCATTTTGCTTAGAAATAATTCCAATATATAAAACAGGCGGGTCCTTTCATTTTGAAACTATATCCTTTACCATTATACATCTTATTTGCATTTTTGACCATGTTGTAGTTAAACATATTGTTATTATTAAACTCTAACTTTATGTGCCTCAAAATATACATTCGGAGATAATAACTGCTCCACGTTTTTCCAGTTTTCGTTGTAATAGTTCCGGCATCGTTATACCAACATACCAGAACGATTCCTTCAAATTAGATGGTCCACATATGATAAAATTAAACGTTGCCTATCTTATCATGTTACCCATCAATCCCGAATCCACCGGTGTTGTTGTCTTCCCATCATCCCTTAAAACCGCTAAAAATGGCTACGGAGATCTTAAAAACCTTTATAATGTTAGCAATTTGAATATATATTCAACAACGTTGAAGCAAACTTTTATCGTTTCGAACTCTCCGGGAAGCAGTATAATGCCCTGGAAATGGTAACCGTTTCCATGAAAACGCGGTTTCAATCCCACTAGACAGTTACAGTGAGATTTTCAACGATCTCTCAAGAGAATTTTTATTTTGTTTCTTAATATTTTTCTAAAAAGTCAGTAATAATGAATGAAAATTCATTCTTTAATGACTTCTTATCCGTTTCTTTAAAACCCGCATTATTTCATTATTAAATCCTTTCAAGGAGTTACCGCAGTGAGGCGAGAAATTTTAAAAATAGAGAGTAAGAGAGAGAGGGAGAATTAGAAGTAGGAGAAAGCGTCTAAGCGTTCGTTCAATGAAATTCCAGAAATGAGGAATGCGATCTATCGAAACCGACAGTTTGTCACTTCGAAAACTTCGATAAAACCGTTTTATACTTATATAGAAATTCAATCGTGCGTGATAATGACCGATATCAACGTAACATTCTGACGTTTCAAAAGAACCATGGAAAGCCACAGACCAAAACACAAATTTTTTTAACCGCAATTCAGCCTCCTACCCCTCACACTCCACCCCCCAAAATGGCTTATTTAGCAGAATAGACACGGTTTAACGATAACTCTTTTATTGTGTACACCAATTAATTAATTCAACCTCTTAATTAAAATGAACAATATTCCAAAGTTTCTGAAAATTGGGAAAATTTTAAAATTTAAATTTGTAGAATGGGAAACAGTTTTATGTTTAAATTTTCTTTTGTACTTTATCTACTTTTTTTACTTGTACAGTTTGTTTTTATTTATTTATTTATTTTTGTCTGTTACTTTATGACCCGGCTTACTCACTTGTACATCTTTTTTTCATTTATTTATTTGTCTACTCTTTATACATCTACTTATTTAACTGTCTATTTTATTCTATTTGACTTTTAGTCTATACGATAACCTTTCCCTGCAGCTTTTAACCACCAGGCTCGGAGCCATATTAAGAATTTTAAACTCCTTCCTATCCTAACTTTTATACTGTATATGTATTTATATTCAATACTAAACTGGTTGGAAGCCTTTATTCTATTTTTAACATCTGAGGCTTAATCGTTTTGATTTAAAATTATCTCATGTAATACGTATCTGTACCCTTAACGCCCTTTGGGCGAAATAAGGGAAAATCATATAATGTATAATACCTACAACTCAAAACTGTACTTTTTTCTACATGTTTCCTTTGGACAATGTGTTGTTGCTTCTTATATAAATAGGTCTATAGCACTCACATACTCATATATATTTACATATGTACTATATATATTTCTTATATACACTATATTTCTATATAAATGATATATCCATATTTTCGGAGATTACTCGCATTACCCACTAAATTTAATAATTGTGACAAATTACTCAACATTTAAAGAAACAAACCTAATTAATTTGAAGTTCAATAAAAGAGTTGGTGATGAGAGAGAAAATTTTTAAAAACCCTTATCAAGATATACATTAAAACCTATCATGTCATCAATTTATCTAGAACAATACCTCAAAGACTGTTACAATTCCATGTAATTACATAATGCTTTTAAGATAACTTTTTAATTATTTTGTCTGCAATGTTTAATCCTTCTAAATTAATTTATGATATTATCTCAGTCATAACAAAGTTTTCAATATTATACAAAGAAAAAAATCACAATTAGATTTTTGTTATTATTACCATACTGTTTCAATTTTACTCAACTTCTAATTAGGCCCAATATTGGCGCTTTAATCTGTGACCTATTTCATCATTTAAGATAATTTCCTGAGTAACGAATATTTTGATTTTAGCTAAAGAGAGAACATAAACTTTCTGGTCCCAAATCTGTATATGCCTAAAAGAAAATAATCAAAATTGTTTCTAATATTCATGAAAATATAATAAGTACAGTAAAAATACCCAAAACAATTTTTGAGTTCAGTATTACTCATGTTGTCACACTTGGATAAAATACAATACTTCATTGGCCAGGCATTTCGACTACACAGCCACAGACCCCTCATGACTTGAAACAACTTTGACAAACCTTAAGACATAATATCAAGCAATTGTTGACAAGAAATTACAATTGATTATCAAATCAATTTATTTTATGTCAACAACAACAATTACTCACCACTTCCAAAAAACATTTCAAAGATGGCTATTCATTACCCAATCAGGTTTGTTAACAAAACAAAATGAATCAAAACCATGTCTAAATTTTTTTCACAGCTCATCTAAATTTACTTCAAGAGTGTCCTCTTGAGAAAAAATTCTTTTAATCAATCCAACTTGTATAAACTGAATATAAATAATCACACTAACATTTTACTTATTTGAAATTATTCTGTACAAGCTTGACGATTTCATTCCAAAATAAATTAATGTTTTGAATTAACAATTCTTTGTCTCAACATAAAAACAAAAGTTTTAAAAACTTATAAATATGGTTCTGACAAGTGTTATTACAATTTATTTATTTTTTTTTTTAAATTTTGAATATAGGTAACAACAATCAATTTAAGATAAGCAGTGAATAAACATTGATTCATCAATTATTGATACTTGACAAAAAAATTACCATAAATTTTCACATGAACTGTCACATGTTTTGCAATGTGAATGAACCAAAATAAGAATGAGTACACAAAATTATAGAGTAAAAAAATTAAAAAGTTATTCACACTCAAGTGAAACCATAACTGAAATCTAATCACCGACTATGATTGTACCAGGAAAGTTGTAGGAATTACTTTAAATTATGTTTGAAAATAAAAAAACAGTTTCAAAAAAGTAATTTCATACTTTTCAATGAGCCTGAAAAATGGATTTGTGGATATTTAACATCAAAACATAAAAATTTAAAAGACCATGAATATGAAAAATTGAAAAAATTAAACAAAACAAAATTATTATTCTCTGGATTAATTTTTAATAGTTGTTAATCTTCTTAAAACTGATAGTGAGGTTTTAAAACATTCCATTGCTTACTCCTACTTTTTATGGTTGTGCAATTTTTTTTTGATGAGTAAAGCCATGTGCAAATGCTAAAGAAAAAAAATTCAATAAAGCAAATGAAGTTGGACCTGGGCCAAACAAAAGAAATTGACCTGATGCATATAATGACTTACCCGATCTTTTAAACGAATTGATTTAAATTTAAACGGTCACTAATCGTAAATATAAAAACACTCAATCCCAATATCTACATAACCGCACTAAAAAAATTAATAGGTAAGTTGTAAAAAATAAATAAATAAAAACCGCCAAGTCACGAGTTTTATTAACCAAACTCACCGACGTAATCCCAACACCTCCAACAGTTACGATATAACTGAAAAGTTTCAAATAGAATTCGCTAGTGATCACGTACGAATGGACCAATCAGAGGACTCCATTCGAGGAGACGCGGATTTAATGCAGTTTCGCATCTGACCATGCTCCTATTTTCCTACTGACTTGTTTGCATTCGTTTTTTTTTTTCCTATCCTGCGTTTTGTTTTTCGTAACTAGAACGTAGTGATTTTTAAATCGGTTTAAAAATAAATTTTTACTTTTTTCGCGAGTTTTTTTACGATGCCTTCATAAAGTACACAAGCAAGGACAATCATGAATATAGACTATGAACAGGACATGCGATCAATTCATGCTTTTAAGTTCATTGTTCCTATTAAATTTCAATGAGTTAGAAATCCTTATTAAATATTTCAGTGCTATTCATAAATGAAAGCCAAACAAGTAGCAAAAAATTGTTTTATTTGGAATAGGCTTATTGATTTATACTACAAACCCTTCACATTAGTTTGAGTTTCATAAATCCCGAACCACTCTCCTCAAACCTCCATAATGATGTCTAGAGAATGTTATTCTCAATCATCAATGTCAACATTAGAAAGATATATTTCAACCAAAACTGTATTGTATGCAACACCCCCAAAACATTTTTTTAACTGACAAAAATTATTTATTTGGGTTTTAGTACCATTTTTCACTATCAGGTATAACGAGATATGAGAGGGGGCCCAAACTCTTGGTTATTAATTTTCTATTCAGATCTTTTGAATACTCACTCACACAATTCTTCACTCCCCCTAAAAGATAGCAACTTAGCTATGAGCCTAAAATTAGTTAATGTTAATTATGAACAGACATGATTCAAAAATTGCTTAAATATCTTTAAAATATAAATTCATTCTATTTGTTAATACTAAAATATACAAAAAATATAATTATCAAAGAATGATTCAATCCCACTGAAAAATATTTGTTTAATTATATAAATATAATAATGTTTTGTGAATACAACAATCCTGCCTGCAGGTTTGTTTTTTGTTAATGTTCATTATAATCACTCCTCTTCTTGTATACAACCTTCAACCAATTCTCTTAAATTTGGATTTTCCATTGCTGCAGCTATTCTTTCCTTGTCATTTATTTGCTTATTTACTAAAAGCAAAAATGAAAATGTTTTATTAAATGTAAATACTATCAAGTAACCAATGAAGATAGTCTTGAAAATCATGATAATTTTGTTGAGTTCTTCCTAATAATATTCAATGGGAAACATTTCAATGAATGGGGCTCATAGTCTAGTTACCAAAGTGCTTGACTTGAAAAGTAACTTTTGAGAATTTGAGTTTTCTGCATCTTGTTATAAGCTGAAGTGAAACAAAAAAAAATGATTTGTATCAATGTATTCCTTTTACTGGGTCAATATTAAATACTGAAGCAATTTAGGTTAGTTTAGTTGATATTTAACCTCATTATCAACCCCTGAGTATGACAGGCCCAAACTCTCAACAGTTAGTTCACTAACCAGATGCTTTGGCCTTTAGCATATGTCTCTTAAATCTCTCTCAGTTTTAAATTGAACAACAAAAAAACATTCTGATATTATTCTATGATGAATTATTACATATTTTAATACATTAAAATTGAAATTTTAAATTATAACTTACTTTCATCTTCTGTGTCATGAGCACCTTTCTTAATGTAAATGTCAACTTTCACTTGCTGTGGAAGACACCTTTGTAATTTGACTCGAATGCACAAACCAATTAATGTTGCCAGTGAACAATGAGGAACTGTAGGATTAAACTCAATCACCACAAATTGTGAATTACTCTTGGTCTCTTTATTTATTATTTTTATGCCTTCCTCATACACAACTAAAAGATCCTCCAATGTTGATGGCTTTTCAGGATCTTTAATATTTTTAATTAAGTCTAGAAAAGAAAAAGTTTTGTGAATATTCAAAACAGGGTGAAATAGTTTCACTCCCACTTTTCACATGTGGATAAAAGTGGTGGTGGTTTTAATCCTGTTTTTAACCCTTAATTTTTGGGCATAACAGGATGCAGGAGGAGGATTGGAACTCATGATCATTGCATCTAAGTCAGGAACTTAACCACTACACTACTCTTCCCACATGTGGATAAAAGAGAATGTGCAAGAAGATTCCTATGAACATATGAACATAACTTCCTTAGCCAGGTGCTTTGTACACCAGTACATCACAAGCCTCACCACACAGCAAGATAAATCAATAGATATACAGACAAATCTTTGCATGCAATAAGTAATAAGGAATCTTACAGCCAAGACCTGATTATCGAATAAAGATACCAGCTGAAATCTACAAAATTTTTTTGTTTCATTAAGTTCATTAGTGATTAAAATGAAGTTGTTTCTCAAGCTTTATTCTCTTTCATTAAATACACTCTTCAAATTGAATAATATTTTAAATGTAATTGTAAATTCTCATTATCATTTGTTTTTAATAAGAAATTGAAAACTAAACTCCTTCAGTTATTTCCTTTAAAGTTAAAAATTTTCCTAGTGAGATACCATTTTTTCAAATTCCATTAAAACAATTAATAATCCATATGATAATATGCAAAAGCGTAATAATTGAAAGTTACCTCAAAATGAACGGAAGTTTATTAAGATAAACCTTTTATCATAAAAAAAAATTAAGACAAAACCATAGGTCCTTCACACACTTCACACTGATAAAACAAGTTCGTGATTTATTTTTTAAACAAGTAATAATTTATTTACCATAAATACTTTCTTTAAGGAGAATTTGTTCCTGAGTTTCTGCTTCTTCAGCAACTTCAACTTCATTCTCTTTTTCAATATAATTAGAGTCTCTAAAATTTACAGCACGCCTCAAAAAATTTAAAAGCATTTTCGTCACTTGAAATTTTGTTTACAACGTGTCAACCATATTGGATTTGAGAGAGTTACTGCCAACCTGAGAGAAAAAAATTCTTTGAATTTCTAAAATAGCCTTTTTCATGATTTTAATTTTTTAAATCGTGGTGATCTTTTGTACCTAAATATTGTATAATTTTAGAACTTAAAATATATTAATGTTAATATCGTTAAACTTTTGTCTGTTACCTCGCTGAAAGCTAGCTTGAAGTTAAATTTTCGTGTAAACAACAATGATCAGTAACAAAGCATGAGTGTACTACAAACCGCGCAAAAATAGTCGGAACGATTAAGGATTTTTTTTTTGATACATCATAGAAAAAGCGAACCAAATGTTTCGCCAATATAAGGCTGTTAGTATTTTAAAGTCACTAGTATAAAGTTGAGTTTTTTAGAGTGATATACCGTGTTCTGTCAGTGAAAAAAATTCGTGCGGTCTCTTCCATGCGGTTACGCTTTTATTCGTGACTCTTTTTTATGTGGTTTGTAATAAGGCCATAAAATACGTAAGTGTTTAGTTACTATGGATGACTTCTAGTAAGCAGTATTTATGCTAGTATTTAGTAACTATGAATAAATGGATAACTGGATAAGTGTTGTAGAAGTTATGTTTGCGCAACACAACAGTCATCACTAAGATTTTAGAGAAGGTAAGTCTTTATTGATAAGAAAATATTTTTAATTAAAAAATAATAAACGTATGTATATTTTTATAATGATAACAAGTCCTTTTACGTCTCGTTGGGGGCATAGGGCATATACAAGAGTCCGCCATCAGACTTGATTGAGGGCTGTTTCTGTTTTTTGCTGCTACCAGCGCCTCTTTGACTGTTCGCCTCCACGTCTTCCTCGGCTTCCTTACGGATTCCAATCGAGAGATTGCTTTGGGATCTAGTCCCGCCCTCGGAGTGTGCCCAATTCCCCTTCATTTCCTTGCTCTTACTTGTGTTTTCAAGGGCTTCTGGTGCCTTCGGAGCCATAGTTCTTCGTTGGAGATGACGCTCAGCCACCTTACTCCCACAACCACTCTATGAACGTTTATAGTATTGTTTAAATTTTTGTGGTTGTTGTTTCGTTTTTAACTACATACACTAGATCCAGCTAGGAGTTGTCATACTAAGAGCTTATAGTTCGCGAAACGTCGGATCACCTGTTGGTTTCTTATACACTAAAATCGTGTTTCTTTTTTGTGCTTTTTAGCCTTCATAAGTGCTTACTGCTTTGGAAACTTGTGACGCTGTTTGTTAAAAACCCTTTACGACTTCGGTGTGTACAATAAGAAATGCATGTTTTGATTTTATAACAATTTTGAGGAAGAACAAAATCAAATACAATATCAAGCATTACATAAAATCGTTAATATTAAGCTATATACTGAAAACAGACTGGGAGACCGATCGAGGCATGTGACAGAGAACGTACGCAATTTTTTAGGTGAACAGATAGTTAAAGGTATTGAAGAGCCAATAAATAAATTAATTTATTAATAATTATTTCATAAATTACATTTTACAGTTTGTTTTTCCTTTTTGAAAATAAAGCATGTACTTAATTTGAATAATAATTAATTGACAACAGCAGTTTTTGACTAGACTGCTCACAGATCTGACAAATCCATAAAGCAAATGAAATGTAGACTAGCAAACTCCAAGACAAAAGATTTGGAAAACAAATGAAAACTTTAAATGACATTTCAGTTTACAAATTGCTAAACTTTCTTTTCTTTTTTCAAGTTTGTTTGAAAGTTTCTGCTTTAGTTTCTGTTCTTTCTCCTCATGTTTCTTTGAGCTCTGTTTTCGCATCAGCTTCTTCAGGCTGTGTTTCTTTCGTACCTCCATCTTTGGTTTCTAATTCTACCGCATTTGCTTCATCGGGTTCTGTATCTGTTTCATTGAGCTCTGTTCCTTTCGTATCTGTCTCTTTTGATTGAGTTTCTTCCCATGTTGATTCCTTGGGTTCTGTTTCTTCCATACCTGTCTCTTTGAGTTCCGCTTCATTAGTATCATCTGTAGTTTCGGCTTCTTTCGCACCTTCTCCTTTAAATTCTGCATCATCCGCATCTATTTGCTTGGGCTCTGATTCTTCTTCGCCTGCTTCATTGGGTTCTAGTCTTTTTTGTATCTGTCTCTTTAGGTTGAGTTTCTTTCTCTTCCTTGTCTATTTCTTTGGGTTCTTTTTCCTTCGTATCCGCCTCCTTAGGTTCTACTTCTTCCATGTCTGTCTCTTTGGGTTCTGTTTCTTTGGTATCTATCTCTATAGGTTCTGCATCATCCGAATCTATTTCTTTTGGTTCTGATTCTTTCGTTTCTGCCTTTTTGGGTTCTGTTTCTTCCTTGTCTACCTCTATGGGTTGTGCTTCATTCCCATCTACTTCTTTAGGTTGTGTTTCTTTTTCATCAGTCTCTTTAGGTTCTATTTCTTCCGTTTCTCCTTTTTTGGGTTCTGTTTCTTCCTTGTCTACCTCTATGGGTTGTGCTTCATTCCCATCTACTTCTTTAGATTCTACTCCTTTTTCATCAGCCTCTTTAGGTTCTGTTTCTTCTGTTCCTGTCTCTTTAGGTTCTGCTTCTTTCGCATCTGCTCCTTTAGTATCTATCTCTTTAGGCTCGATTTCTTTCGCATCAATTTCTTTGGGTTTTGTTTCCTCCGTTCCTGCTTTTTTGGGATCTGTTTCTTCCGCATCTGCTCCTTTACTATCTATCTCCTTAGGTTGTGTGTCTTCCGCATCTGTTTCTTTGGGCTCTGCTTCCTTCTCATCTGTCGCTTTCATATCCGTCTCTTTAGTTTCTGTTTCACTCGCTTCCGTGTTTTTGTTTACATCCTTCCAATCTTTTTTTATCATGTCGCTAGCTTTCTCTGCGATCATAATTATGGGTGCATTAGTATTTCCGCTGACAAGAGTCGGCATAATGGAACCATCTACGACTCGCAATTTGGAAATTCCACGGACTCTCAGTCTGGCGTCAACGACAGCGGTATCATCATCATCCGGACCCATTTTGCAAGTGCCAACAGGATGGTAAATGGTCATAGTGTGGTGCCTCGCTTGACATTCTAAATACTCGTCGCTTCTTTGATCTTCTATTTTTTCGCATCCTGGAATTTTAGAGTCCGTCAATGTTGGCTTGAACTCCTCTAAAGCTTTCGTATCTATTAAATCGTGAGCTAGTTTCATGCCTTCGACCTGGAATTTTATTCAGACAAAACCATGAAAACGATCATTGGACAATTATCATTAAGTTCACACATTGTGAATTTTAAATAGTTCGAGTGATCAGGTTGGGTCAAGAGTTGTCGCGCGACCTGACGAGCAGTCTATCACTATCAATCATCGACTCAAGAGTAAGTTTACGATCAGTTATCACTAACAATTATCACCAAACATTTTGGATGAAATGTGAATAGTAGGAAAGTGCCGGTACCCAGTGTCTAATGTCTATAATAGTAATATCAGATGGTCATAATAATAACTAATAATTAGTAAAATAAATTGACTTTACCAATACTTTCATGTCAATGTCCTCATCAAAATAATTCGGATAAATCAGAGGATGCTGATACGGATTTTTACTTTTCAGGAGTATTTTTCCTCTACTTTTGGGCCGAAGAAGTAACGGACTTATGGTGAAAGCTTCCTTAAACAAATAAGGAGTGTAAACACGGGCAAAGTACTCATCGGTAAGTCCTAAACTCTTTTTGCTAAAAATCCCTCCGTCCACATTCTCCGCATAAGTGGAAACCATCAGCTGAATATCTGGCCAATCTTCTTCGGGATTGCTGAACCTGAAACAGGTATTAGAGTACATTGATTTTGTATCTGGGGTTAGTTCAAACATATGAGAGGTAGGGATGCCTGGTGATAGTTTATTTCAGGTAGAATACAATCCGAGAAGCTGAGGAAGACCACAACCATTTGGTAAGGTCGAACATTAAGCCGTTTCGTCCCAAATGTTTTATTTCTTTGGTGAAATCATT
This sequence comes from Columbicola columbae, assembly GCA_016920875.1. Classification (NCBI taxonomy): domain Eukaryota; kingdom Metazoa; phylum Arthropoda; class Insecta; order Psocodea; family Philopteridae; genus Columbicola; species Columbicola columbae. Next base: position 2,457,117 of record JADMLL010000001.1, on the reverse strand, counting down.
CTGCACGAGATCTTGATAACGTAAATAATTAATCGTCCCAGTGTCGTATTTTGAGAACAAAAAATTCACTATTTTGCATCTATTCGCGCTAACGGAACGAAATTTAGTATGTGGGCAGTTGGACAGATGATTTACATGACCTGAGTCTCTCATTTGGTGAGGAACACAATAACAAACCGAAAACTCTCACTTAGTTCATACAATAAAATATTTTTCCAGATAAAGCAAGGTGCCCAGATAACTGTGTATATAAATGCAATCACCTGATTGCTGATGAGCATAAATAGCTGGAAAAAGCTGCTGTCATAAAAAGAGAACAGTAGAACAACAAAATGACCTAACTAACGTCTCTTCTCATCCACAAACCTCTCAGCCCCCGTCGGAGATAGCTCTTGATGAAATACTATGATACCCTCGAGATTACCCCCTAAGAATAGGAGGTAAGTCCCATACTTGAAATCAAGGAAGTTTTACTACCCGGTGGTCTGTATCACCAGATGATCATGAGCGTTCCTCCTCCTGAGGGCAAAGAAAGAAGGATATTTGGTAGTTGATTACCTTCTGACTCCTTCGTAATATTCGAATAAACGACTTAGATAGCACAGATGCTGTGATTAGTAATTAGTCCTGTGTTAGGTTTATGATTGTAGTCGAAAGGTGTGATAACAAAAATTTCATTTCACTTAAAAGGTAATTTTGGGCGTAATAGTAGAAGACGAAGAAGAAGAAGAAGAAAGTTTCAAAACTAGTTTCTGTAATTACTTTCCTTCAGTTTTGAATTTAATTTATTATAAATCATAAATCAGGATTTCATGTTGGTACGTCGACGTGCCTAAGACTTAAAAATAAATAAAAACAAACAAGAAACACTAAAAACAGATTTGGTGTTTCATTTCAGGCCTCAAAACTAAAGACAATTAAAGGTCAACTTGTAGGGTTTCACCAGGACTAAGGAACCTTCCGCAAATAGGAAACCGAAGGTAGTACCTCCTGGTATAACGCTTTGGGATGTCACTTCGTTAAAAAGTTACATAAATCGGGTACAACCTACTTTGTGTGGACGAATCCAATGACTTCGATGTCTGGGAAGCAGTACAAAGGTCCTTCTTTCTTGAAGAGAAATTCTTTCAACGTCTCCGCGTTCATTAATTTTGTAAGATGGAAACCCACCCCTCGGGAATATTTTGTTGTGTCTTCTTTTAATAGGTAGGTGGTTCCTCCCAACGCCACATGATCCTGGTAATTAGATATATGGAGAAGTTATTAATTGAATATTGGAGTTGTGAATAAGATGGTAGACACGAGGACGGACATCAGCAATAGCACGAACCTGAAGGTTTTCTCCGACTCCTTTCAGGTCTTGAACCACAGGAATCCTCATCTTCTTCAGGTGATTTTTGGGACCAATTCCCGAGAGCATGAGCAATTGAGGTGACTGAATGGAGCCAGCAGAGACAATCACTTCCTTTTCCACGTAAATGATTCTCTGACCCATACCGGCTTTGCTGATGAGAACTCCGTAAGCTTCCTTCTTCGACTTCCTCATCATGATTCTCTCAGCGAAGGTCTCCATGGTAATGTGCAAGTTTTTACGTTTGACGATGGGCCGGATGAAAGCTTTGGATGTGCTGCACCTCAATCCATCTCTTAAAGTTCCATGGGGGAGAGTAAAACCGGTCTGAGAAGCGCCGTTTATGTCTCTGACCGGATGCCTGAAAAGAAAATTCGCTGGGTGGTAGTCACAGACAAGATCTTTGAAAAAACCTACATACCATTGATGAAAGTTCTTACCCCATTTCTTGTGCTCCCTTTAACACTGCATGAGCTAATGGGGTGTGGTATCTAAATCCTTCAACAGTCAGATAGCCACCCGTTGAGTGATATGGATCATTCTTGTACTCGCTCATTGTCATGTTTTCACTTTTCTTGAAATACTTAAGAACATCTTGGTAGGCCCAACCTTCGTTGCCCAATTCCTCCCACAAATCATAGTCCTTTTTGTTTCCTCTCACGTAAATGTTTCCATTGATGGTGCTTGAACCTCCCATAATTTTACCTCTCGGCCAGTTGCATCTCTTGTCTTTCATCGACAAGCAGGAGCTTTCTATACATACAAAAACATAAGTTAGATTGATTAATATACCGTTGTTGTTCTATTTCTTCAATTTTTATTTTAAAAAGATAAAATGCAGTTAAAAAAACTCCAAGAGACAAGCTGTCACTGTTTAAAAAACACTAACAGCCACACCTAACTGCTGTGGACATCTCCTTCAGGGCGAGGATGCAATCTTGCTTTTATATCAATGAAAAAGCACAGATATAGCAAATGTCGTTTGTGGAAAAAGAAAAAAATGGCGACAGTAACTCCGTTATTTGTAAGAGATGAATATTATGTTTAAGTTGGCAAATTACTTGATTACTAAATTGTGACAAATTGCTGTGTATTTATCACATTTACCGGCTAGTTTGATAAGTATTACGACCCTAAGATCTTTAATTTGATTTCTAGTTTTACACGCTTGCGTCTGGACTTTAAGTCTGAAGAATTAGTTTTTGGGTGAAATTGCTTTCAATTGTTTTGCCGGGAAACTGAAAGGTTGTGACCCGTTCATCCTCTTTTCTGTCGGGGCTAGATCTAAGCTTTGTATTTGTTTGTAGTTCTACTTTTTGAATTATTCATTCAGATAGTCAGTGGATAGGATAGTTGTGGTTAGCAAAAACCGTACTGTAAATGTTGAGCTAATTTCACGACCTCTTTGCATCTTCGACGGCTAAAATAGAACGAAATTGGCTTAATTTAATGAACTAATGTGCTATATTTCAGCCAGTGAGGTTGTTTGAATGTTGTACAGTTAGCAAATCTTTAGGTAAAAGTGTGGTAAGGATTTTTTTCATCCCGCATCTGATTATCTATAGTTTCAAAACTAATGCACACTCCCATCAAGAACTCATAACATAACAGACAATAGACTAAGAAAATTGGTTTACAAGTAATCATAAACGAGTCGGAGACATCAAGAACAACCTAAGCACTTACCCGATGGCTCTGTTTTAAACTGCCAGTCCATTTCCGATTTCTGCAAAGAGCGAAAAGTCATCGGTGGTTCGCTAATGATGGTCTCATCAACTCCGGCTTCGATCAAGAGAACCGTCCAATTGGGATTCTCCGTCAACCTATTGGCAACAACAGCTCCGGCAGAGCCCGCTCCAATCACGATGAAATCATATTTGGTTCTGAATTCTCTCGGGGAAATCGTAATCGGGCGGTTGTCTTTGTCCACTATATCCGGTCTGTAGTGCTCCATAGCGGCGTGCATGAGGATGACGAAACCAAAACCGGCTCCGTATGAGAGGGCGATTTTGGTCACGGAATAAATAACCGGAGACATAGCCATGTTTCTAACTCTTTGGGTTATGTTCAGTTGAACAGACTCATTTTAGAATTTTTTGAATCCACTTCCGTTTCCGGGGGAAGTTCTATAAGGAAAAACATAACAGTTTTGGCTTTAAATGTGATAAATTCAAATAAATTTTTATGACGCACACACCAAACCAGCTTCGAAACATTCTCAAACCATTAACGTCTGATGTGAGCTGATACCGCTCCTCTCGTTCTCACGTGACCCACAAGATGGACATCCCTGAGCCAAAAAATCTTTAACAAAAACCCAAAATTTAATTGGAGCAATTACAAAGTAACTTCAATAATGACTCAACCGCGCTATTCACATTTACTTTCGTGGAATGTCCGTCAACGTATACGTTCATCCATCCGTCTGTCTGTCGGTCTGTCACTTAACAACTATAACAAGAAGTCAGATGTTCTCGAAAAAAATTAATTTTACGCGACGTAAATTAAAAATTCAAAAGGGAAGCCATTGTCTATATAAAAATTACGTAAGTGAACACGTGTTCAAGCGTCTGTCCTTCTGTCAGTCTGCCTGCCTCTTTATTAAAATGAAACAAAAAAAGGAAATTTAAATCGTTAACAGGTCTTCGTGCTTTTCTTTGTTTTCACTTATCATCGGAACTTTTGAAAAATTGATTTTGGCGCCAGAATAAAAAGGAAAATTTCAAACTAAACGTATCACAAAATCACACACTCATGACACTCACACGCGCGATGTGCAGTCGTTTCCGGTTTTTTCACAAATAATTAAAAAAATTAAATACAATTATTTTTGTAACTCAGACTTCCAACCCTGACACACATTACAATACGGAATCATTCATTAGAAACCGGATACTAGTCCAAAATAAATTGTTTTGTAGTGTTTTTGGCGGCCGTTTGAATTGTTTGCCAGACCAGGTTTCTGAGCTACTACGCGGTTTGAACATTATTATCCTAACCCATGACCCAGAGGAAATTCGAAGGCGACCCGAGAACCGAGCATTAAGAATAGATCAAAGTATAATTCCAGTGTTCATTCGCTTTTATCTTAGAAAACATTATAAAATGGATTATACGTCTGTATAAGCTACAGTGAAAAACCCAAATTTAATTTTGTCGAATTTCTTTGATGAATGTCAAGACTGATATAATGTTTATGTTCTAAATATTTTTATACCGACAATCCTCAAGAGGTTATACTTTAGGTAACTCACACATTTTTAGTTTAGTTTTAGTTTTTTCACCCTGATAAACGAAGATGATACTAAAAAAGACTGGAAGGAAGAAATTGAAGACTTGGAAGCGAGAGAAACAAAAGAACCCATAGAGATAGAAAAGGAAGACGTAGAACCCAAACAAATAGATGCAGATGACGCAGAACCTAAAGAGATACTAATGAAGTAGAACCTAAAGAAACAGGCACGATTAGAGACTAAAGAGATTGGCAGTAAAAAAGCAGAGGCGAAAGAAGCAGTAGCCAAGGAGACAGACGCGGAAGAAACAGATTCCAAAGAAATAAATGTGAAAGAAATCGAATTTAAAGAGATATGTACAAAAGGAGAAGAAGCGAAAGAAGGAGAACCCAAAGTGACAGGAACAGAAGAAGAAGAACCGAAAAAGACCGATGGAAAAGGCACAGAACCTAAAGGAGCAAACGCCAAAGAACAGGATGTGGAAGAGGTTTTGAACTCATAAACATAATTTCAATACTCAGGCCCTTTGACCATCACACAACAGATCTCTAAACTTATGCAAATATATGTACAATTCCGTTTTATAAGTATTGGGCACTTTATAAGAGTGCTCGTTTCAAAAATATTGCACACTTTATTGAAGGATTCATTTCATAAAACACTGTCTTGAAGATTCCATGAACTGTTGGGGTCTAGACCGAGCTTCCTTCAACTGAGGATGTCTTTAGTAATGAAAGGTGGCACAACTTTCGGGCGAACCAAGAGACCATTTTCTTACTCAACCCCAAATGTGACATGAGCGTCATAACATCCAAAAGCTAATGGCATCACTAACATTAATGGTAACAAGTACGAAAACCTCAAAACTCATCGTAACGTTCGGTATTTTCTCGAATCCATGGTTGATCAGCACAACACCGCCTGAAGTAAAACACTGGTTTAGCTCATCCGGCCATATTGGATTTTTCCTTTTCTCGAGTTAAGTCTTCGAAGCCATGAATTTGGGTCTTTAATAGGCGGATTAGACTTACAAGTAATTCTTGTTTTTAATTTAAAGGACGACACATAACATTCTGAATAAAAAAAGAAGTAAATAAAATAACAATATAACGATTATTTATGTTTACATTAATTGTTTCGTTTCTTTTGATTCGAGAATTTCTTCGTCGTTTCATGTCCTCTTTGACCCACTTTTGGGAGGAAAATAATGTCTCATTTTGATTCTCATTCCTTCAGCGGCACTGGGGCTTTGAATTCCCTTTCCCGTTTGTGACCTCCTTCCGTTTCCGGAGATTTGGAAATCTAACTGGCATATCAGCCTATTTGTCGTTAACTGGCTTTCAGGAAAAAACCGTCGTCTCTTCCGACAGGAAGAGATGGTGGCATATCACAGAGGAATGTGATGGGCTGGAAGACGGTAAGAGCTTTCGGGATGGCAGTATACTCCATGAATAAACAAATCGGGAGGTTTCTGATTTAATGGTTCAGTGCTAGACTTAGAAGTTGTTGTCGCGAGTTCAAATCCTCCTCTCTAATCCTGTTATGCCAAGAATGGATGAAAAACAAGATTAAATCTCACCTATAACTATGAAGGACAAAAGCTTTTTAGCGAGGAAAGACTGATGTTTGTCGTGGACAAAGAGGGTACGAAGTTATCTGGATACAATATACTGGTACAACAGATTTTGGCTTCTCCCAGGAGGCCGAAAGTTGAAGTTAACTATAACTCCTACACTATACGAATTCACTTTGGTATGTTTACTGTTGAATTTTTTCCCACTAATTATTGCAGACATTTCTCACCTAATTACCTCCGTGATTAATTAATGAATAAGCGACAAAACTATTTTGTCGAAGTGAGTTAACTATGCGAAATTGAATAAAACAAAGAACTTGAGAGAGAGACACTTAATACAAGCAAATTATAATTAATTAATTAGTTTCTAATTTGAAGGCGGGTTTTGCTCTTCTCATGCGAGCCTTCTTTATTCAGGCTTTGACATACGTCACCAAAAAATTAGGACATTGGAGATAGAAATCTGCCACCATCCGAAAACAGTTTTTTGCAAAAGAGAGAGAAGAACTAACAAAGTGAGAGGCGGAAATAACAAGAAGAGTAGGAGTGTAAACCACGCAAATAAGATGAAATAAGAAGAAAGATAATAGGGGGTTGTCTTCCTCAGCCGACAAAACAGTTGAATTAGAGAAAAGGAGAATAATTACTCCTATCATGCGATAGGCACAAATGAGAGAGTTGAACCTCTTTTGTTGTATGACGCAGAACTATGGAAGTAAATTTGGAAAGAAAATAGATTTAAAGATGGCAGAGGCTGCAAAAGGCAGCTGGGGCTCGGGGGGGGAGGCATATCCAATAATGAAGCCTTGAGAATGATAGAGTGACCAGAACTTTCATTGAAAGCAGAAGAAAGAGAATGAAGTACCTAAGGAATATAAATAAAAGCAACAATGAGTTACCAAAAATGTCTATAATATTATACACTCAAGAAAATTATATAAAATTATGTAAATGGAAAGTAATTTACTATATATAATTATTGACTTAACAGCAACAAACAGAGAGATAAAAGAAAAACCGAAATAGGGACAATGAAAACAACTATAGAAAGACATACAACGAAAAACTAAAACTGTTAGCAACAGGACAACACAAAACAGCAGAAGCCTATGTGCAAACGACTAAAATAAACAGCACAAACCGAAGAGCACTTAAACAGAATAAAGAAGAACACATATGAGGATAAAGGATTTTTACGGAATAGGTAGTACTGACCATTGGATGAAGGACATTCAGGTCCGGAAGAAGAAAAAAGAAATCGAAGATAGCGAATGAGTAAGAAAAATTGTAATTTTAATTATTCCGTATAACGATTATATAAATATATTAGGTCTACAGGAAAGTTCTGAGTTTTAACAAGTTTTAACAAGTTTACGCATATTCATTTGACGCTTTTTTGGTTGTCCCTTTTTATCACCTATACAGTAAACAAACTGGCCTAGCACATGAAGTAAAACGAATATGATATTGGTATTAGTTAAAAACGGATTGGCTATTTGACAAATTTGTAGTTCTTTTAAGCCACTGTATTTTGTATGAATTTGAATAAGAAAGAAATGATACAGAAGAAGTGAATGATTTGTTCAAGGTTTTGGATGAAGATACAGTGTCTGATAAAACTTACAGAAAATGGTTTGAGAAATGATTTTGACCTTTCTGAAGGGCCTAGCTCTGGGCGGCCATCTTCAGTCGACGACGATGCTATCAAGATCATTAGTTCAAAATTTTTTAAAAACAATATCGGACATTGCCGATACAAATAAGTCATAAATAATGATGGCAATCATATTATTTATGATGTTTTATTTATGATATTATTTATGATATTATTTTTATATCTCATATATTTATCATATTATTATGATTATTTATTCAATAAAAATTTTTTAAGGTATGATATAATTATACTTTCGTATTAATCAAAAACGAACAGAACTTTCCGGTAGACGTAATATTAATAGACCTACAGTATATATACTCATATATTTCTAAGTGCCGATATAAAAGCCTAGCTATCAGTCATTCTACGAATCAATCCACTTTAGGAAGTCATCGATACAATATGAGGAAGTCACCAGGTCAGTGACTAGCCTCAAGGTTCCTCATTTGACAGATGGATTGATTGTCGAACGTCATTTTTGGATGTATTTCGATCAGTTTTCAAGGTGAACACAGGGCAAGGATGCACATCCTACTAACCTTAGAAGAGTGAGAGGGTGAAAGTGGCTAAGAGGGAAGAGTCGGTGGGAATTAGGCGAATCCGACTCACAAACCAGGATCACGGACAGAACATTCTTCCGATCGCTAAAGCCAATCGACGAGCAATTAGTCCGTCACCATCAATCAATGTCGATCATTTTTGGCAAGGACCCCCGAAATCCATCTTTTGTTTTGAAGTCGCACTTCCAACGGCCATCTCCTTTGTTTCATTAACGCCACCAACCTCAAACTCAACGCCAACAATAAATTCAAAGGCGGGGCGTCGCGGGGCCACCGAATCACACCTCCGTGGTTCAAAGAGGTTTCTTTAACCTCATTCTAGACAGAGCGTGACGGTTTTAAGTGTAATGTTATGTCGGAGTGATGTCACCATCAATTGAACGACTCGATGAGGAAGTTATCCGCGACTGTACGCAAACATACGCAAACACGCATGTGAATGTGTTGAGTAATTCTTTTAATTTTATTGTTTTGTCTATTGTATGATGGTATCCAATCCCTTCGGGGGGTTCCTCCTTATTAAAAACCAATTTGGAAGGAAGAAGAGGAGAGAAGAGGTTATGTCACTTGGGGATCCTCAAAAAACACAAAGAATTGTATAAATAAATTATAATAATGAAAAAAAACAAGAAGACAAACATGCTCTCCACATGCTCACACATCGCTGACAAAAATGTTAAAACGTTTGACTGATTATAATTCTAATTAGTTATGAGGAAGAGAAGGAATTGGTAACACTGTCAAGGAATTCTTGGTCCCTTATTTCATATCGCGCCGAACATTCTTCTACCTTTGGTGATCACCAAACTGACCATCATCACAGACAAAAGAAAGAAAACGAGTCCTAATATGGAGGTCATCAACCTGCACCAGCACCGACGTCTTTGACGATGCGATTTTCTTCATGAGCTTCTCTGCTTGGGGTAAGTCGAGGGTGAAGTCCGGTCTTCCCATAGCAACCTGAAACAAAGAAAAGGAAACTGGTCAGTTGTTAACCAAATATTTTATCACCGAGCCTGGGACGCATAAGTCGTTCACAAGCATTTTCCGGAAAGTCCCTCCGACGTGAATTCGTGCACGTATTTCGAATTCCAAAATGGTTCCGTCATTCGGGAAGATAAGTACGACATTAGTATTTTGAAAAAGGTTGCGCAATCGCTCTGATTCTTTTGTTGTTATCGAGTCATGAAATAATTAAGGTACGTGGGTATTAGCTGAAATGGGGCTTCACTGCTGATTCCAAGTCGTTTGGAAAAGGAGACGCGAGCTTGGGGTTGACTCGGTTAAAGGAAAGAACTTATATCTTTGTGCATTTATATGTGAAATTATGACGTCATCATTTTCCATGTTATCGTTTAGTTAACTGCGACGAACCTCGATGAAAGAGACAATAAGTAGTTCGCAGATGCAGCAACAATAAGGAGTTGTACTCTTGATACAAGTCAGTGTAGCCTCAAAGGCGACGTAGAGGAGAAATAAGACAACAGAAGAAGAGTATACAAGAAGAAAATGAGTAGATTTATCAAATCTGTTCCAAAAGTTTCAGGAGTAATTTTTTTTTTCAGTCAACAACGCTAGCTGAAGGCTCGGCCGAAGAAGTATGTGGGGATTATATAAGCTTTAAAACAAAACAGGCACTCAGCTTCAAAAAATTCTGATGACTGTAAATTACTTTAAATTGACACTGAATAAATGAATAAAAACAAGAAATCATTCCGGGAATATCTGGGAAAAACAGAAAACAGAGAATGCTGTGGAAAATTTGAAGACGTGAAGAAGTAAAGAGGAGGGGCTGAGAAAAGAGTGGTATAGAATCTAGTGGTTTATATCGACGTCGGTTACCTTGACGTTTATGGGTGTACTGCTGAAGAATCGGACTGGACCACCATTAAAGAGGAACACCAAAGAAGAATATCAACTCAAAGACCTAACAAGGCCACATCCCATAATCCTTTAATCCGAAAATGACCATATTCTCCTCTTCTAACCAAAACTAAATTCCTAAAATATCAAATTGATAAGCAGGGACGAACGAAACTAAAAGCAAAAACCAAACCAGACAAACTGATACAGTTTCGAAGTCAGGCACGAACTGTTACATCTCCAGATCCTGAACATCCTAAAATGAACTCAGTCAACCTACAACCCCAACACCCCTTTCCAATGGTCGACGTTGCGCTCCTCCACCCCTTGTTGCGTTCGGCCACTTTAGTCCTGTACCTGTGACGTAATACATTGTCAGGAACCGTTACGCAAGAATATCGAGCAGCTAACGATGCGAACGGAATCGGTGGAAGTGCGTTGCGCGAGTTTTGCTCCCGAGCCGATCTACAAACTTCTTTGTAAGAATAAAAAAACTGTTTTTGTTCGACGTTACGTAATCGCACTTATGTACCATGTAATATAAACGGTAATTACATTATTAATATATTACCTAATCTTACATATTCATTTTTACGTATTAATAATAATGATGATAGTCTTTTGTTTGTTTTTAGAGCCGGGGAGTCCGTGGGAACCGAAGTTTTGTCCTCTACGATGGATAGAAGCTCCGTTAGAAATGCAAATCGGATTTTTGTCAGACCTATCGTCTCCTTTCTTCTATTTGTCTCTCTTTCCCTCTACATTTCAAACTCAGACTGTATACATTATACCCCTGGGTTGTTACACCGCGTCATATTTTTACCAAAAACGAGGGGGTGCAAGATCAGGGCACAAGCGATCGCTGGTATTAATTATAACTTCATTGACCAGAAGCTCTCACCGCTCAACTACAGGCCTCCCACTGAGATTCAGATTTTTGTTTTAGGTCTTTTTATTGTCTTGGGTTAGGAAATTTAAGAACTTCTGAAGAGACAGAGAGAGTGAGAGAATAAACTAAGAAGTCTTTTCTTCAAAAACGATGGTTCAACAAAATGAAGACAGAGAAAATGAGAAATTGTGAAAGCAGAATGAATGAGAAAGACAAATAAAGGTAGGAAGAGAGGGAGAGTGATAATATAAGATAGTGTAGAGAAATAGACGGTTTCAAACTGCAAAGAGAAAGAGACAAAAAGAAGAAAAACTTTTCTCCAAAGGAAGATGGTCCAAAAGAAATAACACGACAAAAATTATGGGAAAAGTGGAAAGGCAGAATCAGTAAAAAAGACAAATGAAAACCGAAAAACAAAGACTGAAAGAGGGAGAGAGAGATAATTAAAAAGAAATAGAGAGAAATGGACGATTGCTGTTCGTAAACAGGGAAAGTGAGAAAGAGAGAGAAAAAGAAATAAAAGAGATTAAAAAAGCGAAAGGGGAAAAGTCAGAGTCCCGCAAGAGAAAACCAAAAATTTTCCGGAAACAAGCTTTTAATGAAGCCATGTGACCAATTACTGCATGCACGTCCCGTGAAAATTCCAAATCGTACCAATCTAAGCCGACTCAGTTCAAGGTCTCAACCTGAAATCGAATCCAAATGTTACGAAACTGATTTTAGATTATCATATCATCGATGAGCGGAAGCCATTTCCTTCATCCTCTTTACTCTTTAATAAAACCGTTTTGTGCAAGATTAGATCAACTTCCGCTTCTTAATCGATAAAAAGGAGAGAAAGAGAAACGTTCACAATTCCAACTCCAGAAGGCTAACCTTTCATCGCTGGTGGCTCTAATGCATTTGGCCGCATTCCGAACTAAGATGCGCAACACTGTCTTACATACTCGTTCCAATTCTAACAAGGCGGTGAAATATTGCAAGAGAGTCGTGCATGCATGGCAAGATGCAAGGTGGCCCAAATTGACTAACCACAATAATCCCAAATATAGGAGAAGGGAAATGGCGGACAAGGGCCCCAAAGGGGTTGATCTCGATTCGGATTTCGACTCGATTTGGAAATGGCAACTCTTTCCTCGCCCCAACTTCGACCTCTACCACGACTTGACCTAAAATTCGTGTCGGGTTTTGCCACTAACGTACCTGAACTCTCCCTCCCCTCCTTCCATTCCTCCCATTCAGATCGTATTCGCTTTGTGTGCTTTCACAACAAAACCAACTTTGAAACAAACAAAAAACACGACCTATGACCTCACACATACATACACAAGCTCACATGTTCTGTACGGTCAGATAAACCGTTATGGATAAAATAACAGCAAATAAATCTCCCGCGATGTATATATAGTGAATCCCTACCAACCAGGACTGTTAGCAAATCTAATTTTCAAGCTCTTTTGTCTGTTAGTCAATCATCACTTGGTTCAAGAGAAGAACCAATTTCAGATATTATAATGCCATACATGTGTTTCACTATTATTCTCAAAAACTGTCAAATGTTTGGTTCAGTACAATAAGTACTTGATCTATCACATCATATGGTTCGGATTCTGAGAAAAGGGAGTGAATATCAGCAGGAAGGATGTGAACGAGGCCGGTCCCAAGACTTTCCACAAAATTTTTTCCTTCAGTTACTGAGAGATCTAAGCATGGAAACGAGACCCAAAGACAAGCCGAAACATGTTCGCCATAACAGTTGAATAATACGCTATTATAACGAAAACAGTCGAATAATTTCGCTAATAATCTAAACACCGGAAACGAGAAAACTCGCACTATTTCAGCTTTTCCCACCTCAATAATTCAGACTGAAGAATCGCATCGATTACACATTTACACTTTTCCCTTTCGTCTTCTTTTAGATTTGAAAATGGGATTGAGCGCCGCTCCGCGCCGCCGAGTGTGGTTCAGGCTCCAATGAAAGCCTGGTCGAGCGAAGCCTTCGGCGCTCACAAAACCGTTAAAGAAAAAACTAATTTTGTCTCAAAGTCGACTAGTTTTCTTTAGGTGTACGTGATTCTCCTGTCAAACACCCACCCAAATGGAAATGGTTTCAATGAACTTGTTTATCCTGACCTAGAACTTGACTCAGACTCTGTTACGAAATAATTTTCTTCTCTCTCTCTCTGCTTCTTTCTGAATGGGGAGAGGGGTCTGTTCCTGTGGTTCTGTGACAAGAGGGAGGAAGGAATGTGTCACGCTTAGAAAACACGTGTCATAAAACCTTTTTGAATTTTTAAGATGAGTCAAACGCCATTTCGCTTACTTATCTAATCGTCTTTCGAATCACCTCAACACGAACTTCTAGACCATTCACTACCTCTATCAACCACCAACATATTCTTCTGTCTCTTTGGTAAATTTACTGTTCACTTTCTTACCAGAAGGAAGGGAACGACACCGAATCAGTGGATTCCAAAAATACCCTCTATTGCCGGAGGTCTGTGGTGTAGTTGTTTAAATGCCAAACTAAGAAGTTATAGTCGCGAGTTCAAATCCTCCTCCCGTATTCTGTTATATTTAAAAAAGGGTCGGCATCGATGGTATTACTGAGGTAGGCCTTCATTGTAGCTAATTTGAGCTTTAATTAAGCTTTTTACCCTTGGGTATAACATAATGTAGAAGAAGACTCGAACTGACGACCATAACTTCACTATTTAGACGCGAACTTTTTTTACGCGGTTTGTAATAAACCCATAAAATACCTATGCGTTTAGTTATTATGAATGCAGAAATTCAAGAGCTGTTAATAGTCCCCCGCTGTCAACGGAGGTGAGGAAGGCACACTTGAGGTGGACTGTATACCTAGCCAGGATGGAAAAAACCCTGGGGGAAGCGATTACCCAGCAGATCGAAAGCACTGGGAATTTATAGCTGGAGGAGCGTTGTAGTGGACTAAGCTCGATGGGCATTCGTGATTGCGAAGGCCAAGGCTCTGAATAAGCTGTAATGCCAAATAATACTAATAACATTAGTTACTATAAAAAAAATTCGAGTCTTCATACTCGCCTTAGCACTTTGCAATGACGTCACACCATCTGAACACTATAGTCATTTATTTATTTATTTATTTATACACATATTAATATTTATTTAACTTTCACCTTATTATTGATCTCTCACAGACGTCGAGTTTTTTAATTGTCAATCATAATTAATCATTTTCGTCCTTTTGTTGAATTGAATTATGTGCGCTACGTGAGTCAAAATTCGGCTCAAGTCACAATACCCATGAGATGTAATCTTCCAAAGAGGAAGGAGAGAAAGAGAGAGATAAGTCGAAAGAGGAAAGTTTGACTTATTTTGGAAATGTTTTGTACGCAGACTCAGTGGGGTAGATTTGAAAGTGAGTAGAAGGATTTATGGACCGGGTTTTCTATTCAAAGAAGCTGTTTAGTATGTTCGTAAAATGTGTGTTGAGCTAAGTTGAGTACACAAAGGAACAGTTCAGATGAGCGGTTGGTGATCTAACATTTTTTAAATTTCGTGGACCTATAATAAGGCATAGAGATTATGTAAAAATGATGAGTACTAAAAGCAAGGTCTACATAAGCATTTGGGTTTCAAAAACAGAACGTAAAGCCGAATTTATCCAAAATTCTCAACATTTTAGCGTGGTCCGTATCGATCGTGTAAAACACGGAGATGTATTAAAGATGAGCGATAATATATTAATGTATTGAAACTTGTTTTTGCAACCTTTTTGACCGTAGCAAATGCGAAATGAGTAAACGGTGTCGATAGCAAAGTTATACATCAGGAAATCTTGACTGGGGTATATGATGAGGTCAGAGACCCTTAGCTATGTGATACTGCCTAGTTAGCATCCTTAGTCAGCAAATGTTTGGAGGAATTGGGAACAGTTGATCTCGATGTTTGACGTTTGTTAAATTTTCCTTCTGCAGAGAGGTGTTGGAGAGAACTCGAACAAGAGTCATTCCATCTACTGCCTTCATCATCCCTCGATTAATGCAACCGACGTGAGAACCCATTTTCTTAATTACTTTTAGATCTAGAAATCAGTCTAAGTTTTTCTCTCTCTCCCTCCTTCTCACCCTCTCTAGCCTAATCTCTTATTCTCTGACATACCAAAGCCAAAGAAAGGAGGCTGGTTATCAGTTATGAGATTTTCTTTGACTTACTTGATGGATTTATTGCTTTGCTTTGTCATTTCTAGATTACCCAAGGGGTAACCTTCTTCTCTGGTGCCCCGAGCATTTCTAACAGTTCTGCCCTCGGAATTAACCTAATCGCTAATTAGAGTGATCTTTGTTGCAATTGTCGATCGATTGTATTATGTAACATTATTGCAAATTACCCCGGTTTTGTTGTGTGTAATTTGGGGTTGCAATCTGGTTTCGTAAGGGTGGTTTGAGTTCCCCCAGATTGTGCCGGGTCAGTAAAAATGATAATTGAGCTTTAATTGGGGTTCTCCCAGAGCTCCTTCGATGTTACGTAAGGAAATACGTTAAGATTTCCTCCGATTTTGGTTTCTTCACACTCAAAATGGCGATCTGGGCGGAGATGAAAACCTTCCGAGGTAACCCAAAAGTGATTCTGTTTGCTAAAGTCACGTTTTGGCTCGGATACGTCTAACTCGGATCGTCTTGTGCCCCTTTCTGGTTTCTCTCTTCTTTTCGCGATTATGGTTGTTGTTAGAGATTTGATTTCTCTTTCGTTGTTGCTTTCCCAATATCACTTCTGCTGTTTGCTTTCTTCTTCCTGGTCTTGTTGCATCTTGCCCAAGTCACCAACGTTCCCTTTTGAGGTTTCTTTTCTCTTAGGCAAGGTTCTAATCTCATTTATGTAGGCTTTTAATCGATCTTGACCATAATCTCGCAGACTTCCAATTGTTTCAACGCCCAACTTTCTCGTAATCTAGATTATTCACCGCCCTTAGGCAAAATACACGTCTAGTGTAAAGTCTGGTCTAGTTTTGAGAACGGTGTTTGTTTTATTATGGTAATTATTAATTAGTGTTTTGACCGAAAACGAGTTCTCACTTATCCTCGCACGCGCCCTGGGTCTCTCAAAACACGTGCTCGTTCATGGGTTTTTCCACGACGCGAACCTCCCTTTGGTTTTTATAGGACTATGATGGCGGTGTCTTCCGTTCAAGAGATTAAAGAATGACACAGTTTCTTAAAACACCTGTCATCGTGCCGGTGTACCTGTTTCTAGGCTTTGTCCTCGGCTTCGGGTTCTGATGTGACACACGTTGATTGAAGTGTCAGTTAGCTAATCATGTAACAGTCTGGTATGACAGAAAAATTTTGGGGGAAACGGTGTTTAGAGTATGTAAAGAAGGAAACCTTAATATTATTCTCTCTTTAACGGTTATGTCATTCGATGATTGATTATACTGATATTGAATGAGCGCGCGATTGGAAAGCCATAATTTGGACCTGGTCCAACCTTGTCGTGTAAGATTTTGTTGATCGGGGTCGTATTCCCCTCTCAAAAAATGAGGAACTGTCTTCTTTTTTGGTTCCAAACAACTATTCTGTTTCTCGAAAATCTACTGTTTTTTGTTTGTATCGATTAAGGGAGTGAGGCGGATATATTGAGCAATCACGTCAACCGACCGATTATTTAATTGAGTTCACTTATTAACCAACTTTGTTTATTATTTATTCATTGATCTCTCCTCCTCTCTCCGACCCTGTATCACGTGTCACTAATACCGCTTTTATTGTCCTGTGTTATATAAAAGCCCAGGGGAGCCTTTCTCCCTCTTACTCTCCGCCTCGCTGTCACTGCTTTCTCATCCGGATCCGAGATCACGATCGATGTTTGATTGAAAATTTAGAAGGTGTGGAAGGGGGGGGGGCGTTTCCATTTTGAGCTTTTGTGTGGTTTCGATTTTACTTTAATGATATATCCTGTGTCGCTTCCTACAGAATCCTGCTGAAATGCAGAGACTTTAGGATGTTTAAATGATATAATGAATGGTACTGACCTCGAAACGGTTCAGCACCAGGGACATGGAAGGTGATGTAAGACAAGTCGATCCTTCATAACTAGAAGCAACCTTATAAAGTGATTCCGGGAGAGGGAAGGGTCGATTAATCGATGGATGGATTTACAGGATTGGCGACAAAAGCCAAAAATACTTTGGCAACGATTCGAAGCTGTAAGTCAACCGTTTCCATTAAACCAAAATCAACCTCAACCATGTTTCTCTTCTTGGTGCGTTTTGTTGGCACCACGTTCTCACCTCGGATTTAGGTTAACGATCATTCTCATTCAATGTCAAACACTTTTAATATTCATCATTCATAACGGATTCTTTTCTTCTTTTTTTTGAATTCCCAATCGATTATAGCCACCCACTTCCGATTCTCCTTCTGAAAATATTTTTCTCTCTTTAGTTTTTGTTGTTGACACCAACAACAACATCAAATTGTTTTGAATTTGTCGCGTAGGTGCTAAACGATTACCAATTATCAACTTGAAACGCCAATTTCTTTTTTCTTTCACCACTTTCTCGCACTTTTGTTAATGATAAACGCGCGCCTAAGAATCCAGGTCGTTAAATTGAGAGGAGTCATCGGGTTGGGAAGATAGGCCCAGGTTTAAGGTTGTTTGGCCCGCCTACAGACTACCACGTTGTTTTCAAATCTTCAATCCTTACTTCCTTTTAACACTACCAGTCTGCCTTTGTCCTTCGCTGTTGGATTTTAGTTTCTCCCTCTTTTTCATGTCAGTATTTATTCATTTCCTCCTAAGCTCTACCTTTTCTAGGTCCTTTTGTACCTAGTTACGGTCCTTTTCTCTTCTTGGTTACGAGGAGACACATTTAACCACTACACCACAGACCTCCCGTTTTACTTGATATATAGTATAAAACTGTTTCTGTATTTTCTGGGTTAGATTTGATATTGTTGCATATAATTTATACAAACTCGTTTGGCAGCAAGACAAAAAATTGGAAGCGTTGCAACAAAGGCGAAGAGTAGATCATCACTAATTTTATGCTTATCTTCTTTATAATCTGAACAAGTATAATTATTTTATATCTATCTACTTTATATCTGTTTTATATTTATATCTATTTTATGTTCTGTGCATACTCCCTCATACCTTTCTTCCTCTTTATTCTCTCACTTTCTTGCCTTCTTACTATTACTTTCTACCTTCTTTATCAATATTACTACTAGTTTTCTCTCCCTTCACTCTACCCTGTTTTCTTCTCTTCCTCCTTGTCTCTCTATCTCATTCTATCGTTCATCATCTCATTATGTTTATCTCTCTTTTTTCGTCTATATTCCTTCTTCTCTATTCTTTCTCTCCTATATTTCACCCCATCCTATAGACTGTACCTTCCCAGTCAGATTCGTTTATTCAACTCCTGGGGCTTAAGACACTGGTCTGTTCTCTAGATATTTAGCCCCTTTAACTGTTTGATGCCCCGCTAAGAGACAGGTGGCAGTTAACACGGAGTAGAAAAAAGAAAACGCAACTTCTGTACAGTCTAAAAATCACGACCTTCCTTGCATATGAGTTAGACAAGTACTGTTCCCAATTTGCATCTTTTTTCTACTGCTGTTGTTTTTTTTCTAATTTTATCAAGTGCTACTGTATAAGATTCTTTGTGTATTAGCCTCACCTTAGAAAGCCCTACAGCTAAATTTTAAAAAAGTATATTATATTATTAATTATAACTTTCGCAAAAAAATCCAAAAGCTCAAAAACTCAAAAGTTTCGAACTGAGAACCCGTTTCCCCCAAAAGTTACGTAACTCTCCCATTTTGCCAGCAAATCATTACAAAACCAATCTACAACAACTACAAGAAAAAACGACCAAAAAAAACTCTTTTTGCATGACAAATATAAATCAAAAAAATTGTGAAAGTGGCGCCGAAGAAATTCAGTCCGCGTATGCAAAACCGGTTTATTGCCAATTTCGAAAAAACCGTTGCACTCCGGGGGCGTCCGGTAGGTGGTCTTCCGTTTGAAAGAAAAGCAGACCCGCAAGGGAGGAAATGGCGTCATCATTTAAACCTAATCTTTTTCTAAAACAAAATAAAAGAAAGAAATTTCTCTGCTTCGAAATAGAAGAAGAACAATTAACAAAAATCAAAAGTCCAATTATTTATTTCCGGTCAGTGCTCTTCCAAAAAGGAGAATCCCCTTCCTTCCCCCGGGGGGGAATGCTGCCCCGTAATTCGGATTTTAATTTCCCTTTTTGATTGCTTTAATTTGGTTAACCGTGAAGCGATTCGTGGAGTTTAGAACAAAAAAAAGAAAAGACAAATCACTGAGAGAGCAAAAAGGGAAATTACGTAAGAGAAGAGGTGGATGGACTTTGATAGAAATCAGCGGCGCGTATCCGGTCAGTGTCAACCGGAAGTGTCGAAGGAAAAACCTTTTTCCAGTCGTGGTCAAGGTTGAGTTTTCCGTGTTAGGGCACATTTTGGTGGTGTAAGGGGAGAGAGGAATTCGGGAAAGTGATCGTCGTTCACGTATTTTTTTTTACGCTTCACGAGTATTCTCGTTTATTGAACGGCCTCGTGATCTCATTAAAGGTCTTCGGAAGCGTTTTCAGATTTACCATTTCGAGAAGAGAATCGGAGTTGAAAAACATGTTCGATGATTAATACCGAAGAGAAAAGAAAAGATGAAAAAGCTCCTCGAAAATGATAAAAAGCTGAATACTGAGAGCTTTAAATCTGGAAAATTCCTTTGGTGGACTGTTGAGGAGCGACGAAAACAAAAATAAAGAAGAAAGTAAGAATCAGAATAAGGAAAAGTCAAGAAAAAAAGCCGAAAATGAAAAACGTCCACACGAACAAGAGAGAAAGAGAGAGAGGAGGAGGTTTACAATGTCCATCTCGCAATCACGACGAATCGGACGGATGGACAGACAGTGGGCGTATGGTTAGGTTAGGTGTTTTGAAAGTTAGGTTCGTATCGGGGGAAGGAGAGAGGGAGAGAGCTAAAGGTCAGCTTTATCATCGATGAAGATTCTTCACTCAGTCAAGGTATAGAAGGGTCGATTCGTGCAAGGTTTGTTCGAGTCACCTTTCGGAAGGAGTCAAGGGTACAACGCCCACAAGGGAAGCACAAAGTATCTATACAAGAGAGTCGGAAAAGAGAGATTTATACTAAATATTAACAATTTAACTTTATTATGAAGTTATTCTTATAGTTTTTGGAGAAAAGAGACGGGGAGGGAACATAACAACATACTTAGGACCAATCAACCTTATCCTTTTCTATTTCTTCCCTTAATTCGCTTCCCTCTCCCGTACTCCATCCGACAAAACACCAAAACTTTATTTATACCCACGTTTAATATAATATATTTTGAACCGTGTAATCAACGCGATATCGGGTTACGTAATCAATTTCTTTTTTATTTCTTTTAAACGGTCACACATCCACATACGTACGACATGTTAATAAGTGGTTCATTAATGTGACACAGTGACATTAGCCCCGTCGAGTTTGAACGCGTTTACCGAGCCATACAACTTCCCAACAATCCTGCTCTCTCTCTCATAATTTAAAGAAATCTATCAGAGCACTTCTTCTTCCAGGTGTCCCATTTACTACTCTCCCCTCCGGAAACACTATTAATCGCTCAAAGCTTATGATGAAGAAAATTCGGAAAGAGCCATAGGTGGGATTCTCAATGGAATGTGCAACAGGAAACACAAGAAGTTGAAGGTAGAGCTTTTGTGTTGTCTGATTAAAGTGACGACTGAGTGTCGAATACTATGGCCAAAACCAGAAATCGGTCATAGAGGGATGTGATCAGGCTATGCAATGTGGTATGCCAATATTCGGCGCCCAATTTCTAGTTGCATGAACTCTTGGTAGAAGTTTGTTTTTGTTTTTGAAATAAATTTAGAGTAGAAGTGTGCATTATTTTTGAAAGAAGTTTTTTTTCTGAAAAGTTGGGTTAGAGTGTTAGGTTAGTTGGTCAGAGTGGAAGGAATTATTGACAAAAGTGTTCATTACAAATGAATTTATTCCAAATTGTGCAATACTTTTGAAATAAACCCTTCGACAGAGTGTGTAGTAATTTTTACATAAACCCTTCGACGGACTGTGCAATACTTCTGAAATTATATTAATACCGAAGTGCGCAACATTTTGGAACGTATCTTGCTAAAAGTGTGCAATAAGTTTGGCCAAACATCTCGGACGGTTCCAGACCTAACCAGCCACTTTCTACTTTGACCAAAAATTTGGGTTTTGGTCTTAACAGATGTATAACTTGACATAATTTAAAACAATCTAAACGTAAAAAATCATTTAAATTTCCACTTCCCAATCGGAGAAAGTGTAACGACTTCGAATTTATAGAAATGTTCGAAAGCTTTTCCTTTAAACTCACAAAATACGAGATCACGTTTCGAGAGAAATAAAATTCGAAAAAATGGCGCCATCACAGAATACGAAATGACCAATCTATTATTTGATGATCGTGAGTAGGTGGCAGCCATTTTGCTATTCTTTTTTTACTGTTTTGCCTTTTTTTTATATTTTGAGTTTAATTTAGTAAATTTATTCCTCCGTGACCGTGAAGTTAAGTGTTGTTATGCATCGAAATCAACAATTTGTTTCAGTCGTTTCAAAAGAGAAAAACAATTTCTAGTTTCAAAAACATCCAAAAACAGTCTTTTGACGCCATTTTCGTGGGTCGAAAAAAAGGGAGGCGACGTTCCGATTAAGAGAAAAGGCGTCTTGTTAACAATTTTATGGAAATCGAATCGTCACGGCCAGATTCCAAAGACAGAACTCACCGCACACGCACACGCATCGCAAAACAAGATTCATGACTGAAAAAGAACAAGAAAACAAACAAAACAAAAAAAATTAGGTTGATACCGACGACACGTCTTAGGTCGCGAAAAATTTGCAAAAAAAAGTTACGTAACAAACCCACATGACCTTTCCCACTTCGTCCAAACTCCGACCAAACCCTGTGCGAAGTCACGTGACCAATGGGAAAACAAAACAAATCGAAGAAAAGGTTCGATTAGTCAAACGTGAATACATTATCGCAGCCATTGTTTAATTTTGAGCAAACATCAACCGATAAGTCATCGAACGCGGAGAGACAGGGGGGCCCTCGAGCAGACGACACGAATACAAATCGGTTAATTAAGGCCCCCTCTTGCCTTCCTTCTTCTTCTTCTTCTCTCATTTTGCAAATTCGTTTTGAGTGTTTCTCAATGTGGTCGACACGAATTCTTTTGAACGAGGAAACGATTTATAATGTCCCTCAAGGGTTATGTGTTCTCTGGATTAGGTTTGCCACCATTCGGCTTGTCTTTGCTTAGTTTTGGTGTCTTTCAGGTGTCTTTGGTAGTTTAGTCAACAGGAGGGGGGTTTGCTAAGGCTGCTGAAGTCTTTCAACCTAACATACCAAAACTCAACAACCAAACTACGGCAAGCAATCTGACCCAAGTAGCGAGCCTGAGCACAAACCCAAGACCCCAGAGAGCCATAAAAACTTTCATTTCTTCAAACAAAAGAAAAAACTTTCCAAAGTGTCAACGAAGAGATGATTGGCCGAACGTTTAGGCTAGCAAGCTACCGTTCCCAGGTATTTGGATTCTTTAAACGTGTGACTAATCACCCGATCCGTTCTCCTCCCACGTTCCATCCAAATACCTCACCTCCACCGTTCATCCATCATTCCTTCCTTCCTTCCTTCCTTACCTTCACACTTTCAAATCCGTCTTTTCCTTATTTTTGTTAATGGTCATTCCCACGCGCGAAAATCTCCGAGCAAACAGGTTCGGATTATTTAAGGTCTTCGATTACGTCAACACACGTCGATAGAAAGTCAAAGGCGAAAGGGAGGTGGAAGAGAGAGGAGGAAATAACCCAAAGGGCAATCAGACTTTAAAAAGTGAACTTGGGACGATTGTTCGCATAATCGCTTAACTAGGTCTTAGGCAAAGGAAAGTAACCATGGCCGGAAGGAAGTCGTCCAACCTGTTTCCAAGTTCTAGTTCACTTCGACTGGAAGGCCAAAGGTTAAAAATCTTTTTTTTCGCGGATGACCAAACCGGATTTTTCCTCACTCAAGTTCACGGATTTTTCGATTTCCAATTACGAAACGTGATGTCGTGACGTAATTTGTCTTCTCTTTCCGTTCGTCATGAACAAGAGGAAAAGACTCTCAATCTCGTTCGAACCTTTCGATTCAATCCAATAACAAAACGCAAACAATAAAAGCTTTAAAAAAATCTATACACGAAAAACAAACATTAAAAACCGGAAATTGAGAAAAAAGGAACAAGATGGAGAAATAAACCGTTGAAAAAATGGTTGCCAACCCCCGGCTCTAACGAACTCAAAGTCCTCTCATAAAAATAAAATTTAACCAGGTTAGCTTGTGTATTAATTATTTTTTAAAAGAATTTTAAAGGAAATGTGCAACATTAATGAAAATCAAGTAGTTCTGTTCTCTAGACTTTCAGGTTCGTATTAACGCAGTCGCACATCTGATTCGTGTATCAAACCAGCTGATAAGTCACTTTTCGAGTGCAAAAAGGTGATTGTGCATCAATTATGAAAGTAGTTTTTCAAGCAACTGTGCAGTATTTATGATATAAACTTTTCGTAAAATGTTCTATTATTCCTCCGTTCAGAATATACAGATCAAAGCCCTACGAGATTTCACAGATAAATCATCTCCCTGTGACTAGTGCGCCGCATAAAAAGAGGCTCGCTGGTAAATGCCTAGAGTGAGTTGAAACCGGATTTGAGTGTCTATATAATTATCGAAGTGGCTTGCGAGATAATTAGGGTTGGCCTACCCTTAAAGGATTTGGAAAAAATTTGTTACAATCCAAAAAATAACCAAAAACTCTTCTTATTGACATTTTCCTCGAGGTAAAGAGAATTCAAAAATAGTAAAACAACATAAGAAAAGCTTCAAAAGAGAAGGAGAAGAAGGAAGGAAAAAGACAGACAAAACTTTTTCTGCTCTTGACAGATGGAATTTATTCGCGCTTAAAAAGTCAAACAATTAAATTCCGATTCGTATTTCCGCTTCCCGCCATCCCATTTCCTCCCGAAATTCTTTTGTGTTCCTATGTATTGAAGGTTCTGTCTCATCTTCTCTTTCTCTTGACTTTCTCTCCCTCTCTTTCTCTACTTGCTCCTTACTTTTTTAATTAATTAATATTGAAATTCATTGGTAAATTAAATTCTCCTCTTCACCACCTCCCTTCTACATTTCGCCGTCGTCATAAACTATCACTTACAGGTTCAATCCTTTTCTCTGAATCAGGCTACATGCTTTAACCATGCGAGAAAAACTAAACCAAGATTAGA
Source organism: Columbicola columbae (assembly GCA_016920875.1). Taxonomy (NCBI): domain Eukaryota; kingdom Metazoa; phylum Arthropoda; class Insecta; order Psocodea; family Philopteridae; genus Columbicola; species Columbicola columbae. The sequence goes on along the minus strand of JADMLL010000001.1, from coordinate 2,432,623 downwards.
AATTCGAGTTCCACAAGTTATGTGTTGATCTTCTCAAAACAAACTGCTTTGATAAACATGACACAAACACAAAAATATTAATACAAACCGGAAACAACAACATTCACACAACATTTAACAAAGCCACACAAACATTTCCACCAACAGGCCCCCCAAAATATCCTGAAATACTATAAACCTGCCTCTTCACTGGCCTCCTCCTACTTGGTGATCGTATAGGTGCTCAAGTATCTTCATTCCTTTTGGAGATGTTATATAGAGCCCGTCCCAGAAGTTCCCAAAAACATTTTTTTAAACAATTCATTCACCACTGGTTTATAGCTTTTCTCTTGATTCAATATATCGTTTTCAACTCTTGGCCCAGTCATTGATGGCATCATGTCAGTCGTTGTCTATCACAGAGAGATCATTTCAGTTATTCAACAGACCTTCTATAAAAGCTCTGTTATTTCCTATCAGAGCAAACTTCTAAACATACAGAACTGTGACAGACAGAACTGTGGGAATGTAAATATCTCAAAATAGGTTTCTGCTAAACCAACCAACACCTACCGGGGATACCAATCAGTATGGCGGCTCAAGCTGTCCTCCACTAATTTTTCAAGGAAAGCATCTACCTGAGAGAAAATTGATAATCACTTCCCTCGTCCTCCTCCTTCTTCACCCACCTTACCCCGAGTTGACATCATCGAGTCCAAGGGCAAAACCTTGATCAGTGGAATCATCCCTCCAACACAATTTGGGAAAATTGGTTTCAATCACGCTGTCAAAACCCAAACTTCCTCAAGAAAAAACCGGAATTAGCCTAATTAAAGCGAGCAGACAATCATTGTAGTTGCTCTTCTTCGAGGTGAAGCACGGGGGCGTCAACACGAAATCCTTTTAAAGGTTGAAAGACTGTGGGAACCAGAATCAGAAAGCATTTTTAAGGTCTTTGAAATTGGATTGGAAGGTACAGGGTTACTCATCCTCCTCCCACAGCCTTCTCTCTTCGTCTCCTAGCTCCTCCCCCGGGGGCATGTCGTCGAAAATCGCATCAACCAAATGTCGCACAATTATCAAACGAGAAAGTTAACTCAAATTTGGTTCTTTAAATTTGACACCTTAATCTGCTCAGACACCGTGTCAGCTTTTGCGCTCTCTCTCTCTCTCTCTCTTTGCAACAATAAAAATTGACCGGAATCGACGTGACCCAGCACTTGAGTCTGGAGAAAGAGATAATAACTAACCGCGCGAGGCGAAGAAAACCATTTCTCATTAGTAATCCTGATGTTCAATGTCGGAACGGAACAAGAGAAATTAATCAGCGGAGTTCTCTGATGTGAGACACCCCCACTCCCACCCCGCCTCCCCCGAGCCCAAAGATGACAAATCGGATCTATGAATTGGAAGCAGAATCGGCGGAAGGGAGAGAGGGTAACAATGGCCTCACTGTTTTTCCAAAGGTGAGTGAAAGTTTTTTTGCTTTCCTTTGCCCTGGGTCGTGGCCATCGGGCTCGGTGGGCGGACGTCTTTGCTACTGTTTCCTTTTCTTCTCTCTCATCAGTTCTATCTATCTATTAGTACTCTTTCGTTCAGCGTATTCTATCTTTTTCCATCTGTTTATCTATGTTTCCTTCTACCTTCCGCCTCTTTTTTTGTTCTTTATACTTTTCTACTACTGGAACAGGGCATTGTCCCATAGCACAAACAATGCCAGTGTCATTAAATGCAGGTTTGCAAACACCTTTCTGGTATGATTTAAAAAGTCTACATGCAACTGAAATATTTTTTTCTACACAAAGTCACAATGAAGAAACAACGTCGGGGGAAGTCTAAGAGCTCTCCCATCAAGTGTTCCGAGGGAGAGTGTGTCACCCTTCTGGAAGAGAGCAATTTGTCTGAACACAAGAGAAAGCTTCAGTAGAGATTGCTGACTTATAAAAGATACCAATTCCGCCTAGATATTGACCTGAAAAAAGAGGCACTCCATCAGCCATCATGATCTCCACCCATCATCCACTCCATCAGCCTCTATGGAAAGAGGGAAACAAACGACTGACAAGATCGCGACGCCACATCCATCTTACTCTGATTTTGATTGAGATTTTAAACCCTCGACGAACGTTGTGGAACCAAAAAAACCAGAAAATGTCTTTCCCTTCCCCCCCACAAATCTCTTCCTCAGCCATCCGTGATCCAAAGAATCAAACTAGAAGAGCCCAACCTTCCGCAACAAAAACCCATTCACACATCACATGGAACAGACTAACACACACTACAAACAACGACGGCAAACCTACAAACGTGACTTCTCACACGGACGTACACACCAAAAATCCTGAAATCGTTCTTCCGCAAAACCTCTGTTTGCATTGGAGCCGGACGGGCATGAAACACCTTCAGGGACAATTCAGAGGTTGACATAGGTTCGGAAAAAGTTAAATCCGCACCTCGTCAAATTTTCGGATGAACGCCGGTGCGACGTCGCTCTCACATTTCCTCTCTTCTTTTCTTATTTCCGTTTTGGACTTTCCAGAATACCCCCGCTTCCACCACTCAAATTATCCGAAGAGACCAGAACAAAAACTAACCACGTGTAAATTTTATTTATTTATTTATCTACTTCCTTATTTGTTTATTAATTAGTGAGATTCTCACATTTCGTAATGAAAATTATTATTTCTAAGCTTATTATGAAATGCGAGAGAACCTCTCAAGTTTTATTTTAACAACCAGAACTAGGTATTCAGGCACGGACCTGTTTTATTCAATTTTAACTGTTTATTATTCATCTCGTTTTTTTGGGAGTAACTGTTACAATCGGGAGGAAGTAGAAGGCTTTGACTTTTGTTCTCAGTTGTGTTCTGCTGTCTATTCTGTCTGTCGTTCTGTCTGCGTTTTGTTCTCTTTTTTCTTTTAATTTTTGTCGTTTTATTGTTCTGTGACAAGTACACAGTTGTAGTGACTCTCAATGAATAATCTTTGCTTTGTTTTTCTTATTATTATATTTATTTTTCATCTTCTTGTCTGTGTGACTTTTTTCCTTCCGACTGACTGGATCTTTCAACTATGTCGTTCTTATTTCTCTTTCTTTTAGTCTGATTTATTTGGGTTTCTTTCTCCTTAGGAGTCGATTTTTGAAGATGACGCAGTGTTTAAGAAGACCCCAAAATTACGTCCTACTGTGGTGGTCTGTGTCATACTCCTATTGATGTACTCCACCGTAGAGGTATCATTGCCATTATCATTTTATTATTTAAAATAATATATATGTGGGTATAATACTGTACGATTTCCCATGAGAAACGAAGCCAACAGGCTATCTGATAATAAGCCAAGGTTCTTCTCGTCGTCGTGTCTTCAATAAATATTGGGTCTACCGGAAAGTTCCGTCTGTTTTTAGAATAATTGTGTCACATCTTAAATAATCGTTATACATATTCGTTGTAGTTCATTTGCTAGCTCAGTATGCATATAGTCAGTGATTGAAAGAGACAACCAAAAAAACGTCAAATGAATAAACGCAAAAGTGTTCAAACTTGTCGTAACTTTATCGGACACAATTTTCCGGTAAACCTAGTCTTTGCCGTCTTAACGTTTTTCCCGCTTTTCCAAAATTTTATTTCCTAGCGTTTTCGTTTTCCTTTCTACCAAAAAGTGCAAAATAAATTTTAGAAAACAGGAAACGAACCCGGAGGCCATCTCCAAAATTTTTTTCTTTGCATGAAAATTTTCAATTTCCTTTTTCTAACAATAAACTTTCCAATTTTAAAGCTCAAGTTGATAAAAATAAAATTTTCCGGAAATTCAAAAATTTTATTTTATAAAAGGCTTAAAATGTCTTGAACTCTCCCTTCTTTTTCTAAGTGAAGTATACTTTCATAGAGCTTGTGATCAATCACGGTCTCTAAGTTATGCGATTCACGTACTAATTAAGTTCTCCAATCTGACATGGATAGACATTAAGCGACATTTGACTTCCTTGTCGTAGTCATTCCCATTCATGGAATATTTTTCTTCCGCTCTCTTTCTTCTTCGTCAATTTCAATCCACACGAGTCTCTGGACGACCTTGAGAATGATTAATTACAAACACTTTATTCCCTTCCATTAACTTATTTTCAGTTTTTGTTTCAAAAAAAATTTTTTTTTGTTCTTCAAATTTTGACTTGAAGGAACTAAAAACGCTCCAAAGGTTATTGTCTAAAAATTTTCCACCTTTTTGCCTCCTTTTTTATGAATTTATACTAATTGTAAGTTTATTAAGTGAAGATAAAGATTGATCACAAACATTTTAAAGCGCAAAATCCGGATTTGAAGCAACATCTGGCACTTGACCACTACATCACAGACCTCTTTAAAGAATTTAAAAATGGACAGAAGCGGGAACGGAAGAGGAGGTTTAGTTTGAACGAGATATATACATGAAAGATGGTACACTGAACAACTTTTAATATTGTATAAGATTTATTATTTACCATTTTTTGCATTTACGTAAAAGTGGGTTTAATAATCATATGTTAGGCTGAAGTGGGAATGAGGTCTTCGCCATTTGGAATTAAAATGAGCGGAAAACAGAGAACAAGAAGAAGAAGAATACAAACGGAAACAGGGAGCCGGAATGAGAGTAAGTGACGGATGTTTTGTGTGCTCAGTTTGAGAAGTAGGAAGGAAGATACGTGACAAGAGTTGTAATATAATATAATATAATAATATTTGGTGAACCGAAAAGTAAACAAAAATTTTTTCGATGAATTCATTCGCAGTCAGTTTTCGTCGACACAAGTTTCTTCAAACATGGAAATTGGACAAATTTAAATTGAAACTTTTACTTCTCTCTACTCCTAAGATTAAAGCTGGCCTTAGGCAACATTGTAATGCCGGGCGTATTTTTCAGTCATGACACTTACTGAAAGAATTAAAAACAAAATTTTTTGGCCCCAAACATTATGGGCCCCAGGTTGCCTAGGCCTTACTTTGCACATGTTTCTGTTTAATGTAATACATATCCTCCCTGACTAGTTGACCTGTTTCGGAAATGGTGTAGCTTTTTGTAGTAAGATAGTATATTAATGTGAAGGTGTGGTTCAGAAGAAACCTAAAAGGATGAATGATTTGATATATGCATGAAAACTGAAAATATATTGAGTGGTTACGCACTATCATAACAAATCCTGAAGGGAACTGGTGCTAAATTATATTCGAGGAGGCGATGAGGTTAGAGCTTAAAACAAGAAAATAAACCTGAACTTCGGGAATTCAGTTGAGTTAAAATCCCGTTAATATGAAAAAAGCTTCGAACTGGCAACTATTACCTCGCTAATACTGAGTCATACATAACCTGGAACATAAAATTGCTGGACTTGTAGTTTACAAAAACCTGAATAAATTGTAAAACAGAAAAATTAACAACAAAAGAAGGAGGAGACAAACACAGCCTAAAGTTGCAGACATGTCGAGCGTTATCTTAGGGATAGGCAAAGGGTTGAGAAACAAACTGGGAATGGTGACATGAGAACGAGGGAAACAGATTTCCCGAAGGCGGTGGTGAGGACGTAAATTCGCAGACAGTTTTCCAAATTTTTTACGACACCCCGGGAAACGATTCAACAATGGACACAATGGAAACGATTGTCTCAGACAAAGGAATCTAAATTAGGTTAATTAAGTAACAAAACGTTAATTAATTAAAAATGTGAATTAGACTCATTGTTGCGGAGTCGGCGGCCTGGCCACCCTGAACCTGAGCTCCGTTGTGATGAGACTCTATGACTGAATAAGGTTTGGACTACAGCAGTCATTTTCCTCAACTCCTTTGCTGTTATTGTTTATCTTTTATTTCATTTTCTGTCCTTTTATTTTTAATTTTTCTTATCTTCCCTTCTCGTTTTGTCATTCATTTGCTTTCAGTCCTACATATCTTACAGTTCGATTAAACGTTTAGTTAACTGACTTGATGAAGACATATCTTGTAATAAAAATTTTTAATCTGACGTAAACAGAAACAGCCATTTAAGATATTAATCTACTGGAGATAGATAAAAACAAAAAAAAGTCAGACAGAAGACAAACGAACAGACAAAAACAAAGGGAAACATTACAAGTAGGCCTCCTTGGCTCGTTCACGTTTTGTTTCGACATAAAAACAAGTCTTGTTGCCTTTTTTGTTCGTTTTACCTCTTCGCAAATTGTTTTTTTGGTCGAGATATTCATCCCCCTCCACCTTCCCTTACCTCTTCTTCTTTTTTTCTTGGCATCAAATGTCAAAACTGGTTAGTTAAGAACGTTTCCAGACCTTGAAACACGTAAAAAGCTTGCGATTCTAAGAAAAAATTTTAAATGCTTCCTCTCTCTCATTTTCCTCCTCCTCCACCTTCATGTCTCGAAATTAAAAAATTTACAATTAATATTTTTGGCGGGAATTGATGAAGATTTCAGTTGTCGGCGTCAAAATTTGGATTTTCTATCGTCTGACTGAAAGAAAGTTGGAGCTGTCTCCCATACCTGGTTATGCGGAATCAAGATTCAACTGTCTCATTTGCCTTCTGTTTCGTGTGTTCTATGTTTTCAGATGTTCTCTCATTGTCCTAAGGCTAGAAAATAGTTATAGTCATGGTTGTGGTTGAGTTTTAATCCCGTTTATTACCCTTTTTGGGTGTAGTGGGATACCGGAGGAGGATTTGAACTATAGCTTCTTAGTCTGACACTTAAACCACTACACCACAAACCTTTTGCAAAATTTTACACGGTACAGCCAAAGTCTTAAGTTTGAGTGGGTGATCATATCGGGAAATGTCTGAGAGGTTTGACCAAAATCCTATGTACCTGAGAAGATTGGTGTGTAAGTTACAACGGTCATCTTTTTGGGGGCTAAGAATTCAAATGTATTGCACGCTCTTAGCAAGATCTCCTTTCATAAATACTATACACTTTGTTGAAAAGTTTATTCCAAAAGTGTCGCACACTTTGAAATAAAAACAGAGGGATACAAACAAGAATAAAAACTTTAAATAAAAACAGCAAGATGCTAGTAGGAGCTAAAGACGAGAATTAATCTACATATGATTTACAAGTAAAACAAAGAAGGCATTTTGTACTGGTTCCAATGACGAGACTATGTTTCTGAGCCATACAGCAAAATTCCTGAAAGACATCTTCGATCTTTTACTTACAACCCCCTGTGCTCGCAGTAACTCTACCTGAATACCAGGGGAATCAAATTAATCCTGAAACACTTCTTTGGTGATCGGAGTTCTCTTTTTGGTCGATAGCGATAGTGATTGTAAATGAGTCATCAATTTATCACCCGATATGAAATAAAGTATATAAAGAAGCAGTCATTCTGAAAACGGTTTTGGTTTTTGAAAGGATTCAGTTAATAAAATATAAAAAATGGCGGCCGTACGGGTTAATGTTTGGCTTGCGAGTCGAAGATGTCTTCTTTGTGATGTGTCTTTCTCTCTCTGGGTGACTGGTTATGTTCGATTACCTTTGCATTTCTGTTACCCTCGAATATTGTCTTCATGATGAATTTTCATATCATTCATCGTTATCTTCTGCTTTCTCTTTCATTGTCCTGAAACCGCAACTGTTTTTTTTTTTGGCGTTCCCCTCACTCTAATCGATATTGATGATTCGGCCTATTTCTAAGCGGTGAACTGCCGTTCATGAAATTGATTTTTAGTGGTTAGAGCAGTACAAAAGTTCGATATGCCATGTCGAAGAGAAAAGAGAGAAGTAGATAAAACCAGTGGCGGATTAACAAGGTTTAATCGAAAGCAAGAGTGAAAATCAACTCCAGCAAATGGAGAACAGAAATGGCGATCAAGAGTCAGACTTTAGGCGATGACGGAAGCAACAATACCGCGGGCGACTATGATGATTATGTAAGAGGAGGACTCAACAACACCTGAAGAGCGAACCAAAAGAGGAAACCGAACACATGACGTCACCACTGAGAAGGAGTTTCAACATTACAAAGCTAAATATCTCGTATGCAAATTGCAAATTGGCCAACCTGACCATTTTGGACGCGGTGACTCCGAATGCCACGGGTTTTTCCCACAACGGCCCACTGAACTTGAACGCATTAGCTCAGGACCGGACCAGTTTGTTCAGAAAAGAAAAAGATCTGTAAGAAAGTGGTGGTCGGATTAAGTAATCAAGAGAGCTCAAAATGGGAGTCTAAAGGGTTGACGTGGGGTCAACAGGTTATATGAAGTTGAAAATTATGCCCAGGAGAACAGGATGAACAAAGAGCTAACCATATTTCTCGATCGGAACATTCAGTGAAAAAAACAAAGTAGATACAATATATTTGAGAGAAAACGGTTTTAATCCAAGTTCTAAGTAAAACTCCGTCAGAAGACACAAAAGAGTAAAATTATCTTAATTTTCTGGTGTGCCTCTTATAAGCTAATTCAGAAAAAAAGAACATATACTCTACCTACACAAATACACATAAAAACTCAACACCCATACTAGGGGTTAGAGTTAGTGGATTTGGCCAAATTTGAGTTTCCCTGACTTTGTTCAGGAACCACCCCAGGCTACTTCTTACGCTCTTCTCCTCCGAATCAGCCTGTTTGTTATCCAGTTGGCCTTTGTTTTGTGATTTCCGACAGCAAGACAACTAAACAGAATATGTTTCGCCTCGTCGACCTTCTAGCATAGAGGACAATTGGACTTGTGGACTCGTCTACGTAGAGAGTGAGAGAGAGTGGGGCAGACAAAAAGAGAGAGAAAGAGAACGACACTGAAAGAGAGAAAAGAGAGCAAAAGGAAAAGAGCAAAAGAGAATAGAAAAGGAGGAAGAGAGAGAAAGTGATAAAAAAAGGAGTCAGAAACAGAAAAAGAGAGAGAAGCAAAAGACAAACCAAAAAGAAAATAAGACGAATTCTTGACAGTAAAAAACATGACACCATCAACAAGGTATACATATTGCCCCTATTAAGAGACAAAAGCACAGAAAACCAAATAATACAAAGAATAAAGGGTAGATAATTTATCTATACCCGTAAATGCTAAGAAACCGCCATATTTCAGTACTGTGGAAGAAATGGGTCATTTCATCACGTCAAAAATAAGAAAAGAAACAAAGAAAAAATTCTTTCACGTTGTCATTTTCACATGGGATCAAAATAAAACAATAAAATCTGTCCTTAACGTTTAGGCGAGTCGATAACAATCATGTTTTCTCTTCGAATTATCCACTAAAAGCCTGAACAAGTAGATAATTCAAATTTTTATATCCAAACCTAAACTTCTTAAAAATCGGATTCACTCCACTCCACGACCCGAGGGGGGTTCCTTTCAAATCCTTTCAAGCCAAATCAAAATTTATATTATTTATCTAATATCTATTTATATCCATATCGAAACGCGAGTTACATAACCCCAAAAATCATTATCTACTCCGAGGGAGGAGAAAGAGAAAATATATTTTTAAAAAACTATTAATTGTGATGTGACTGACTCGTCCCATTGCAAAACTAAACAAACTCATCTGTTTTCCCTTGGATAGATAATATTTTATTCAAAAAAACATCTTTCATTATTTCGCAAAACGTTATTCTCGTCAATTAGATAATAACAGATAAAATTGTCTGAGTTGAAAAACAAAAACATTAAAAATAAATAAAAAATTAATTCTGACATTTTGCAAAAGCAAATGATCGCGAACACGTGACGAGCAGACCGGAACCACTAAAGTTCTTTCTCCTTCTATCGACGTATTTACGTCATTTATTTATCTATCGATTGAAAAGTAGATAGATAAGTGATCAAACTAACCACATAAAAAAACAACTTGAATTTTATATTGAAAGAATAAATAAATAAAGATTCTGCCGGTTAAAAAGAAAAAAAATTCGAAGATATACGGTACAATTTGTTGTAGTGTTCTGGCTTCTGAACCTTTCAGTACATTTGGGGGTAGGGGGGGGATCAAGCTCAACAGGATTCATCGGAGTGATGAACCAAAACAGGCAAGTTGTTGTGTCAGCAACACGTCATATTAACGAAGTTTGAATTTGGTTGCCGGTTATTGTACGATTTGGCGATGGCCTTTTTGGCAATTTTGTAAGTGGAGGAACCAACCACACCGCCTTCTATCACAGCTGCTAATACTAAAAATGACAATATAATGAGAAAATTAAGAGTTCGTTACTTATCTCAATACTGTTAGTAGAGCAAAAATGAAGTGGAAACGTGTTGGTCTCAACTGGGACAACCACAGAGTCACAATATTTTTCTATTGGTGTTAATGCGTTTCTCTAGCTTTACTGAACATTTTCCACTGCTAACAACCACCTGTCTTCAAATTGAGACACCAAGTAGTTGTTAGGGCGACTTAGGGGGTTGGATCTGAGGTACGGACCGACGCCGTAACGGCTGCATGGAAAAGTAGGACAGGGAAAAAAGAGATGAGACAAGAATAAATAGAAAATAGAACAAAAAGGAAGAACGGATAAAAGAAATAATAGGAAGGGTAGAGAGATAGATAGATAGATAAAAAGTTGGTTGGATGGATAAGGAGACGGGTTACACTAAATGCAATTAGAAGAATGTTGCTAAGTCAAGTGGTTTGTATCGTTGGACCTGGGGTTCGTCAAGAAGAGAGATAGCGGTAGGATTAGGACGATCAGCTAACAGCGAAGAGTATTTGAGGAACGATACGGCAATTTCCCTCTTTACAGCGGGGAATGGCTAAATTCTTTCGGATAATGTCATTAGGAATGAAACATTTATCATGATTGGTAGGGTTTTAGACTGGAAACGTTCGAGAATCTTCAGGTTGGAGTTGGCGGAGGAGCCCCATAATTTTCATCTCGTAGGTCCAAATGGGTTTCGGGACAGCTTCGTAAACCAGATTTTAGTACCAGTGTAAAATTCAGGCCATCTTCCCAATATTGGACCTCAGTTGACAGAAAATGCATCAGGTGGAGCATGATGAAGTCATTTTAGCATCACACTGTCGCTTTGTATCATCATCGACTATGACACTAATGCTTTTAAGTGAGTAGGAGACTATCTTATAACAAAGGGAATTTTTTTCCTCTGAATCGTCTACTTTGAAGGAACAATGCTTAATATGGTAGCACTTGTTGAGAGCAAAAGCAAGAAGCCACCCAACGCGATGAAAGACTCACTTCATCACATCAACAAAAGATAAAATTAATTCCAGACGCCATCTTGTAGTGTAAACCGGTCTAATTCAGTTAATCAAGTATAATTGTAGGGTTTTGTCATGAAATTTTAAGTGTTGGATGATTGGGCATCTACAACCCACCAAATAAGGAACGAAGATAAACATTCCCCAAGTTTTCCAAAACTAAAACCTAAATCCTTGTCCGAATCAAGCTATACATTTGCCAGCTAACACAAAGAATTGGTTTGAATGACCTTGAGGAAAGCGGAAGTTGAGATAGGAAAGTCAAAGACCTATGAATATGACGGTTTATGTATTAACGAACCTAAACCTTCAGGTTCAAAGATTAATCTGGTAACAAAAAGAGATAAGAAAACGGAGATAAAAGCGGATTCCTAATTGCTCTGGGAAATTGATATCCGGTTTGTGAATTATGTACCTTAATGGCGGTACTCTTATAAGACATCAACATACTGGATTTACATTCCACTTTGTGCGTCCTTGCGCATAAAAAAAGTTTTATTTTTAACTTCGCCCGGTTTATTTATAATCCTTTTCCATAATCACACGAGAGTGTGTGACGTAAGATCCACTAGTCATGCGTGGAGTGTCCGTTAGATTAATAAGCCGATTTTGGACTGGGACACCCGTTGCGAAAAACGAACTTGGTACCTTTTTAAGTTGTTCACGATCATTTATAAAGGGTGTCACTACGACAGACGTAGTAGATACAAATTTTCTTCGGCGGGAAAATATCGAATTGCTTTCCATTTCCGGCTCATCGATTGATTTTTATTTTTAACAAATTTTTTGTTTCAGTTTGTCACTTCTTGCTTGGATATCTAAATTAAAAATTACACGTGCTATAGTTATAGTTGAGTTTTAACCCTATTTTCCACCCTTTTCGGGTATAACGGGATACGGAAAAAGGATTGGAGTTCACGACTACAATTTCTTAGTCTGGCACTTAGGTAGTACATCACAGACCTCCTGCTTTTTGTTGTATTTGAACGAAAGGTTACATAAACTTTAATTTTTACGTGAATAGCAATAGAGATGAACACAATGGTAATAAAGATGAAAGGAAAGAAGAGAGAGTTATTTATCCGACACGTGTAACACAAGCACACAACTAGACCACGTAAATGATAAGTTAGCAAAGAAAAAACACCACTTACACGTTGTCGACATGTCTTTTGACACGTGTATCACAATTTATTACGTGTGACACACGAACAGTAAATGTGAAAGCACAGGAACAAATCTATGACACGTGTATGGACATCAAGAGACCTGGGGAACACGTGTCATATAGTGTCTTCCACTTAGAAATACGTTGTAACTCGTAGATGAAAAGGGCATCCGCATAAGTAGGGCATTTCCTATGGCACGTGGAAGACACTAGTCTTGACCCGTGGACAGCACGTGGTTTTGATACGTAAAGAACACGTGAAATATGCATTTATTAGAAGGAATTTATCTATGAAACATGGACAACTTTGAGACGCTTAATACGTTTACATTACCTTTGAGTCATTAACGACATGTGTTTTGGCACGTGGAACACAAGCATACACCTATTGTATTTGAGCCTTTGAAGCCTTTTGGTTTGCGCCTTTTGAATGGGGGAGAGGCAGGTCGGTACCTGTACCGACTAAAAAGATATAAAATTTACGGAACCTCGGAAGTTTTAGCCATGTGTTCTAAGGTCAAATATTGTTATTGATAAAGAAGAAGAAAGAAATGACCATAAACAGTAAAATCAAATCAATTCAGGGAGGATGACGAATCGACTCCATCTTGATTCTTTCAATTTGAAAATAAAAACCAAAAATTAATAATTACACGCATGGCGTTCAGTTAATAACGTTTCTATCGAGGGAAATGACCTTGGATCTTGTTACTCTGAGGGTTATTACGAAATTTTGATTTTTTTCTGGGAGTCACACACCGCCCCAAATTTTCGGATTCTCAGGCCTTGAAATCCAAGATGACTGACTGGGGGACTGATAATTGAAAATTATTTAAGAGAATCTCAGGCGGGAAATCCGTCCAATGCAAAACGAATTTTAAATAACGTTCGTGTTTAGTTATGCGGCAGTGATGAGAAGAAAGGAGAGGATTTTGAGGTTTTCCTTTCACGTAGATACTTCAATTGGTTTTAAGATTTTCAGGATCAAAGTTCCTTTTTCACTTCTACCCCGGATTGCATTGTAAACTATAATGTATATAAATACAGCAAAGAAAACGTTTAAAAAACCTTTAATAGAAGGAAGGAGGAACAAAATAATTTCAAAAATCAAAAGAATGTATAAGAAATTTCTTGTCGAAAAAATGCGGGCCTGGAAGACTTCACACATGCAGTCTTGGTGTCAAAATGGCTCATGCATTCCAGTGTCAATCAAATTAATTTGTAAAAATGACGGCGAAGCGCATTCATCTGGCAAAATATGGACCAGGGCCACGTGAGGAGTCAGGAACTTTCACGAGAAAATTTTTTTCTTTTTTTTGTTTTTCTTTCTTTCTTTCATTTTGATTTCTTTTCATCTCTCTCGTCTCAAGCTCTTTTCTTTCTTCTCCTTTAAGAGAGAAGCCAATCCAAACTTTATTCAACAATTACTTCACTTACTTCACCCTCCACCGAACAAAAAAAAATTTTTTTTATTTTTCTTGAAGAGCGGCCTTCCTTCCATTCCCGAACAGTTTTATTGCCTCAGTTTTGTATTTTGCAATCTTTTTTCTTTTTAAACAATCCTTCTTCAACAAAACAAAAAAATTCGACAATTGTTTGTTGTTTAATTCATGCGCGGATAAACAATTTGTAGAAAAGACCTTTTTTAATTGTTTTCTTAAATAAAAAAACTCCGACAAAACATTTGTATAAATCGACACTTTTTTTGGATTTAGCCTTAACCTCTTCCAAGTTTCACGGTTTAGTTCTTCTTATTGCTGCTCTCTTTCTTTCAAATTCTTCTTACTAAGAAGAGAGAGAGTGAGTGTGTGTGTGAGGAAGAAACAGGAAAGAAGCATAGAGAGAAAGAGAGGAGCAAAAAAAGGAGCAAGATCCTGTTAGATTTGTCTTTTGTTTCCTTTTTTTTTGTATTTGTTCTCTCTCGCCCTGGTTTTAGGCTACTCGTTACTTAAAAATTTGTGAAATTTTCACTGATATTTTAATTAAATTGTAACTGTAATTTAATCAATATGTTGAAAGAAAGCTGTGCTTCTGATATGGATCCAGCAAAACCCTCTTAGAGAAATATCTTAGGTGATTCCTTAGATAAAGTGTACTCCAAGAGAAAATGACAGATAAAATCAAAACGCGAATGCACAATAAGCAATTTATAGTCATAGTTATAGTTGAGTTTTAATTCCGTTTTCACCCTTTTTTGAGTATAAAAGGAGCAGGATTTGAACATGTGACTATAACTTCTTAGTCTGGCACTTAAACCAACACACCACAGACCTCCCGGACAATAGGCAATATGTCAGTTCTACAGTTTGTATGCTACAGGAAAATAACAAATTTTCTATCTTCAAGAATATTTTCACCCCCAGCATCTGGAAAAATCTTCCTAATAATACTTAAATTTTAATTACAAAAACTTACAATTATATTGACGAGCAGAATTTAAATTTAGACTCAATTATCCAATTAAATATGGTTTGGTTTTAATTATGGAACGAGTGGTGTAGAAGACAAACAGGAGAGAGAAAAACCCAAAAAGTAAGGAAGGGATGGAAGAGAGAATAGCTACTCCAAACTCGCCTGCCAGAATTGCAACACCACAATTATTCAGTGATGACATTCAGGTGTTAAACCCTCCTGTTGACTAGGTGACTAAACATGGGACCTACATCACGGATGATGGCGGGTGGACAAGAATGCAGGCACGTTGGTTCGCTTTTCGAAATCCAAACTGTTCTACAAGTGCCATCTTAATTTCATGGTTCATTTATATTTATGCTTTCTTGTTATCATTATTTCTTCACGTCGGCGTCACACCGTCAACCATCAAGCATTTTAATAAGCCATCATAATGTCCGCCATTATTAAGACGAGAAAATGTGGTTTAAAGGATGCAGAGAGTTTTATTGCTCAATTGCACAACTATAAACTGTCTTTTGGGGTTGGGCCTTTCAAAGAATTTTTCCGGTTTCCGGATTTAAAGACATAAAAGAACTAGCGCTTTTCTTCTGGGTTTTGGCAATCAGCAGCATCCCAGTTTGGAATGTAGGTCTAAACGAATTCTCTTTGACCTTGAGCTCTTTGTTAGCATTCCGATTTCGAGACTCAGAGATGTGTGCGAGTAAGAAAGTGTTCTCCTTGAAAAAGGAGAATCAGTTTCCTTCGAGGTTTCCTTTACTCTTTATGAGTTTCCTTTGTCCTATTTTTATTAGGTGTTTTTCTTAATTGACTTTTTATTCCTCTAATGTTCGTTTTGTTTTTGTCCTTTCATCTCTATCTTTTTTTGTTGACCCCTTTTGATTAATACGATTGATAATACTTTTCTCAAACTACTTACAAATATGGAAAACATATATGGAAACGCGTAGTTACTACTGCTTATTCTTCTCCCTCTTTGTCTTTTTGCTTATTGTAATTGATACTGCAGTTAAATTATTGGTACAACAGCACTACGATTATTATTGTTCTCTAACTTTTTTCCTTTAACTTCCCTGTCTTCTTACTGTTACTTTCTGTCCATTTTGTTAATATTGCTGCTATTTTCTTTTTCTTCTGTCTCTTCTCTCTGCCCTGTTTTCTTTTCTTCCATCTATTTCACTCTATCCCTTCCTATCATTTCACAATTGTGTATACAAAAATACCTGCACTTAAAAACGTAAATTTAAAACAAGAATGAAAAAGACGTGAATGCCGAACTGTGGGAAATTTAAATCGCCTAAAGATGGGACTCACAGAATTGATCTTTTTACCTACAAGTAATTCTGTAGCCAGTCTACAAAAATTTGTTCTTGTAAGGAATAATTTGAAAATTGGAGGTCTATACAGCTTTGTGATCGGAACTGAAGGTCCCAAGTTATTCTTGGATAGATTCGAACGATATATGGCCCAATAAAAATGACATTTTGATGACAAGAGTTAACTTCCAGAATCTCCATACAAGTACCAGGTTCAAAACATCTGTACTTAGTCAAAATAGGTTTCATACAGAATTGGAATTTCATTGTCTGATATAGTTAGAATGCTTTACAGCGATCTTGCCCAAACGCATGAATATGCTAAACAGAAAAAATGGGTCCTTAACCCTGACAAGTTTTATCACTTCAGCAATGAGAAAAAGAAAATTGATGAACCTTTTTCAGCCATGGAACTCCCCAAGCCATCGAGAACTGGAGATGATAGTTAAATATAAAAATTCTTTCCGGTCATTGTAGTTATGCTATTTCTATTCTAAGCCAGACCAACTACTTGATGTCTCGCTTAGAGACAGCAAGATAGTCAACACAGGATAAAAAAATTTTTTTGATACTAATTTGGCGTGATTTCGGTATTTCAGAAGGGAGTACTCGTCAAGATAGTATTAATGACCTATACTATATCATCCTAAAATCTCTGAAGAATATTAAAAACCAATTATACTAATTGTCAGAACCGATAATCAGAACGAAAATATTCAAACTTGAATTCGGGACAAAGGGAGTGGAGTAAATTAGGAGGAGGTTACTTCCCTTCAAAGTCTGACAACAAACAAAAACCTTCAGAAAAATTCACGAAAAAGTCGCTCAACTGGTTTCTTGTCGCGAGTAGACAAGCAGATGGATTATTCAATTACGATAAGAAGAGAGAGGGAAGTACGGGAGGGGGTGAAGAGAAAGAAATGGACGCTTTCAATTTATTTTTCGAACACCCGGTTACAACACAAAAAAAAAATTTTTTTCTATTTTAATTTGATACATTGAAGTTAAGCAGAGCACGTTGGAATGCGAAATGCAATACCTGTGTGCCTGTACCTAGTTGCTGGTTGAGTCTTATCCATGTATTGCCATTACTTCAAGACGGCCTTGAGATTTCGACACCGCACCAGAGGAATTCCAAGCGAAAACGTTTGTTCGCCTTTTTCTCTCTCTCCCTCTCCATCTTGCATCGCCATGCCACCATGCACACATGACACGTGCGATTTTTGTTTTCTTTCTTTTTTGCAAAACCTCCTAGGTCTTCGTGGCTGTTTGCCTTTTCCTTATCACCCAGTTAATCACTTCTTTTGTTGCTATCATTTTGATTGCGTCACGACGTAGGGATGGTCAGTCGAAGGATTTGGATGCCGTTGGGTTTCTTAGTACTTGAGATACTTTCCTTATGTTTGAGGTTCTATTCGTAGTTAGTTTCAGTGACTTCTTTAAGGGTTGGTTAGTTCTAGTAGAACCCCATCAAAATTTTTGGGAGTATTGACATCTGATTCACACCGAATGTCAACATCGCTGACAGGGAAACATTCCAGAAGATGATGTTGACACTTGGTGTGAATCAGATGTCAATACTCCCAAAAATTTTGATGGGGTTCTACTAGAACTAACCAATCCTTTCAAAAGTGTTAGCTATCACTGTTCCTTCTACCACAAACCGACGCCATTTTCGGATACTCCGCCATTTTCAAAGCCCTCACCGACATTATCCAAATTTTGGAATGTTTTTGTTTTTGGTTCTTGTTCCACTTATGCCGGTTTTTTTAAACAGAAATTCAAAAAGAAATTTTCGAAAATGACTAAGCAGCACTCAGTTACCACAGACACACCATTTTTGTGCGGAAAAGAAAAGAAAAGGAAAAATTCCGAGAGTTACATACTCGAGTTGGTTATGTATGTCGTTCTAAATGGAATTCCAGAGACTCACCGAAGGCGGGGAATGTGGCCATAAGGAAGGTGGGAGGGCTCGGCTGGAAACGTGACTCTGCCAAAAAGTTTACGGTCCCATTTTCTTAAATATTATTTTTGGGTAGAGAGCCGGGGCGAATGACTCTAGTAACAGCCCCTGAAGGCAAGTGGGAGCCTTTTCGACTTTTCCTTATCTACTGTTTTGCTTTGTCGCTATTGTGCCGCAAGTCTTTCTCGGTGTTCCGTCCATTTCGAAAGAGTTCTCCATCCAATTCGTTGGCCTTAATATTTGACTTCGTTTTCTTCCTTCGTGGTTTTAATCCGGTTAATCATCTCTTCGTCTCATCATCTTTTCTTTCAGTTTGTTGGCATTTGGCCGTTTCTTAAGACTTTGCTTTAAGGGAATCGTGGGGAATTTCGCAAAAGGTAGACGACTTGGTTCTCTCGTTCTTTGCCATGATTAGGATGATGATGATGATGGTGGAGGGAGGAGGGCAGTAAGGTCTTGAGAGGTAATTAGGTAATAATGATACTAATCGCCATGAAATTATGTCTGTTCATCTATAAAAATATTTTTCACAATTTTGATGGTAGTGACGACGAAGATAAATTTCTGCCTTTGAACCTGAAATGACCCTCCTGTTCTAATGAATGATGAGTCTAAACACTTCATTTTCTCTTTGATATATTTTCTCTCTCTCTCAGCCGTGTTTCATAGGACGGAGTAGTAAACAATCGGACTTGTCTTCTAAATCAAATGTGATCTTCTGATCTACCTAATAGACAGATCAAGTGGCTTCAACTAAATCCACATCCTTTTATCTCTACATAGTACTGTCGGCAGGTCATTAAGCATTAAAACTCAACCTCATTCTAAAAACACCTTCCAAACACCGGCAAACCGTAGGGTTTATCTTAAGCAATATCTTCTCACATTCAAAACCAAAGCACCACCAACTACACATCGTTCTCTTCCAAATCTTTCACTACAACAACTCTAAATCCGTCGTGACTTCGGCTAAAGAGGTTGACACACCGAATTCGTGACACACAAACACACACAAAATCTGAAAATTTTTCGTGACCCACCAAAAACACCTAACCAGTCCATTTAAGGTCGGGAGGACCAGGTTTCACCGCAATCGGAACCAAATTGAAAAAATAAAAAAAACAAATTAAACAAAAATCAATGTAGCCAACCACATTAAAAATATAATCAAGGCGAAATCGGGCTTCCCGCAAAAAAGATTAAAAATTGTTTACGTGTTATTACGAAAATTATGTTTTAATTAATTATTTATTTGGTTTAATTTGATGTTGTGGACAGGATGACCATAAACAGTGGTGAGAAATGAGGTGGAATAAGTTCTGAATGTCAAACTGATAAAATAAGAACTCGGTCAGAGTCAATCAAGAAGAAAAATTCAAAACAGAAAGTGAAAGGAAAATGAGAGACTGCAAAGCCGGCAAAGTAGGTGAGGATAAAAGGATGACAAAGGAGGAGAAGAGGAGAGATGAAACGAGCGGTGGTCTGCAAAGAAGAGAACGATGGAAGCGTGTTATTGGGAAATTTTATTTCTGGGATAGGCGAATAAACCGGAAGTAGGACTAACAAGATTGGAAAGAACGGAGAAGGAAGAGATAACAAGGAAAATAATGATAAATGGAATGAAAGTTGTGCTGTTGATAACCTGTTGGCCAAAAAACAGGAAGTGAAAAGCCCTCAAATAAAACGTGAAAAAATTCTGTTGTACTCACATAATACGGATGCTCAATCTTCTTGAGAACGGCATTGTCCACTTTGGCGGAAGCTACCACCGCCGGCAGTCGAGTCTTTCCATCTTCACCATAAGCCAATGGCCCTATGTCTTCCGTTCGGCTCTCGATGCTCGTCTTCCTTTTCGCGCTTATCAATTTCTCGAAAGCGCTACTTCCGTAATTACTAACCGAACTGCTATCCGCGGCTTTAGTTCTGTTATAAGAATCGCAAATGATCGCGTTCCGCATGCTTTTCGGCACACTATAAATATTCTCGTGAAGGAACACCGGGTTGAGGACACCTTTCGCGGACGACGAGTCAGACGGTGTCGGTGATGTGTCAGAAAACCCGAAAGCGCTTTCCACGGACGACGAGGACAAATCCCTCTGGTGATGAATGAGACTGAGAATGCTGTCGCTTTCGAGTTTCCCGTTTGACCTGGGCTGTTTGAGGTCAGTCGACCCGTCCGACGATTTCCGCGACTCCGTTATTTCTTCGACCGAATTATATCCGGTCTTAACGTCGCGTTCGTGAACGGATTCGGAACTGCTAGTGCTAAACCCGTTCTCTTTACCGGCGGTGCTCGAACTGCTGTTGCTACTCATGTATAGGTCTTTGCAACCGCTGCTCGACGAACTGCTGTTCTTTCCCTCGCTTCCGCTACTGTATATTTCGTCTTTCAAATGATTTAACCTGTACAGAGTCAAGTCGTCGTTTATCTTTTGGTCGTGTCCTTCGTTTCCTGTCGATAACTTTTGAAGTTCGAGAGCTAGTTCCGCAGTGTTGACACCATTTTGATTTTTATCGTCACCGGTAATGGAAAAAGGTGTGCGGCGATCTCCGTCGCCGCGATTCAACAAAGCAGTCCACATTTTATTCAAATATTTGTTTCGGTTAAGATTCTCGCAGAGAATCCTCAAACTATCTTCGTTTTCTGTCTGAGACAGAACTTCCAGACTTTTTTGAATCGACTCCGCCAAATTCTTAAGAATGCTTTCCAGCGGAAGTGAATTTTTGTTGGTCATCGCGTACCCTATCAGATTGGCCAAATCTCTAAGAACTTCTTGCGTGAGTTCATTACGGTTGTAAGCCACTCTTTCCAGCGTACTTTCGGGAGTGAAGCCTTTACCACTATCATCGATGCTTTTTCTGCTCTTGTCGTCTCTCTCGCGAGTCCGTTCCCTATCATCCGTTCGTTGGTTTCGACAGCATTCGACCCAGTTGTGCTCGTATTCCGTCTTGACGGTAATTGCACCGGAAATGTGACCTTTTTCATCGAAATAGTTCCAAAAGCTTCGGCTGGTTCCGTTGCAACATTTCGGATACTTCTCGTTGTATTTGAACATAAAATTGAGAGGATTTGTCGTTCCATTGTGGAATATTCTACCACCAGGTACCTGAGTGTCGAGACTTGTTCCAAGAGTTTCCTCGAACCTGGGCCAAATAGGCGGAGGAATTGAGCAATCGACCTTTCCTTCGGGGATGGGACTGAGATTGGACGACCCGGGCGGTGACCCATTTCTATACTTCCTTGGCCTTCTTTTCAAATTCGTCGGGGACCTCTGATAGTTTTCGCTTCCATTTAAGCATTTCTCCTTCGGGGTTGGCCCGAAATCCCATTTTTCACTCTCCGATGTCACCAACGCCGCTCTCTTCTTTTTCTCTGTCTTACTCTGCTTTGTTAATCTTTTTTCCCTTTTCACTCCGCTCAGGGGCTTTTTACTAACGCTTTTGTCCTCGCATTCTGTACAACTGCTGCTGTCTGATGACGAATTGCATCTGCTCTCGTAACCGGAACTTATCGATTTCCTTGGCGATAACCTCTGATCCTCAATTCTTTCCGAGTTTCCGTTTAGTGATGTTTCGATTTCTTCTTGCCCTGGTATTCTTTCTTCTTTGAAAAGAGGATTCACTCTGAAACAAAACAAATTTCCTTTTTTGTTACTCTCCCTCCTAAAATTTTAACTCCTCCATCAATTTTTAAAGTGGTATAAGCTCATTCAGCAACACAACAAAAAGCTTAAAACCGATTCTAACTAACTCAAACAAATCAAAAACTTACAAATCCGACAAAAACCAATTATTAAACAAACAAAAACAAAAACAGACGTACAGCCAGATATCATAAAGTGAGAGACAGACAACCGAATTAGCAACTGTACAAAGCGTAAACTCATTTAAAATAAATATATTAATAATAATAAACAAAAAATAATTATTATTAACTTTGAAAAATTCAAAACCTCAATTCAAACAATCCAATATGGCGTCTCTGTTCATTATTTCGAGATTCCGCTTTCGGGTTCGTTGGTATTTCAATGAATGACAGACAGGCAGACATTTAGTCGAAAGCGTAGGTGTCGCGATCGATTAAATTTTTGAGAGGACGGGGGAGAGGGGGTAGAGGTCTGTAACCAGTGATTTTGGCACCTTGTAAAATTACAATTCATTCGGGATGATGGAGTCACTTTCACCAATTTTATTGATTCCTGGGAGTTGTCACCATCATCATCACTGTCACCATCATAGTCGTTTTCGTGTAATTTCTTATTTTCTGGGTACTTTTGGCGGGTACTCTGGCGGACTAAGGAAACATTGTAATTCCAGGATTATTTTTCAGTCATGACACATTCTTAAAAAAAACGAAAAACCTTATTTTCGGGCCTCATAAATTACAAGCCCTAGGTTGCCTAGACCTTCGTCCGCCCATGGTAGTCAGAACTCACTTTTATACCTAACCCATAGCTCAAGGATTTTTTTAATATAAAACTGGAAGTATTTATAGTATTTATTATACTGTAATATAACAAAATGACTAGGCTTGGTTTTCAGGAGATTTCTGCATAGTGCTGACGAATACTAAAGAGTGAAGAAGTTGACTAATGAATAAGTTCACAGGAATGTATGATAATGTATATGTTACAGTAAAAGTGAGAAAGTTTTGCTCGAATGTTTGGCTTTTAATCGCTTTTCATCTCGGCGAGTAAATATATTTCCTAGGGAGTATTCATAATCATCAACTAACCTTCTCTAATGTGACAAATTTCACATCCAAAGAGCCGCAGGTTGACAACCCCTTCATCTAGTTTATGAGGTAGAGTGTTAGAATAATTTCTGGGGACACTAATTACAGCTGATGACAAATTAGCCAAGAGACAGGCTGGTAACTATACAGATACAATGTAAAAGAAAGGCATTAAAAAAGCCAGAAGACGTTGATTTAAACACACAACACCGTCGTACATGTGCAACAGATATTTATTCGAATGTTAATAAGTTATTTATTGAAAAATAAAAAATAAATTGTGCAACCGAAAGAGAGAGAAAAAGAGTTTCGCAAACGTTTGAAACAAATCTTCCAAGTCAGGTCCACAAACACACACATGAATAATGGCAGACGGATGGATGGAAGACATAAAAGCCCCGAAGTCGTGACATTTATTAATGGAGAAACCCGTAACCCGGGATGCCGGCTCCAAACGCTCTCGAAAAAGAAGAGAAACCCCCTTTCGATAATCGAAATCGATTTTTTTTCGGGAGTCGATATCGATTAATTGATCGCCCCATCCCCGAATGGGAATTGGCGGAATACCTTCGCAACTCTTTCTTTCGCTCATAAATTTCCTTTTTTCCAATTTTCTTCAGGGGTATTAAGGAGGAGGAGGTGAGGAAAGAGGGCGGAGGTCAGTTGACCGCGTCGCCATTTTGTTTGCGTACCTATTTTCTTTCAGTTGCTCAATTTTAAATGGCATGAGGCGTTTGTTGTTGTTGTTGTTGGTTTTTTATTTAAAAGAAACAATTTCTGGGAATCGAGATGGTTGACTAATTTTAACCCCCTATTCGTTATAGCGAAAACAGGTTTGCTTGTTAGTACCTTCGGGCGTATCGTTTTAATTTTTTATTTCCATTCTTCTAACGCCCAGATTATTCTTTATTTTATTTTATATTTATTATTGTGTTTTTTAGGAGTGATTGCACGGGTTAAGAAATGTCTGAGGGAAGTCAAGCACGATGTTCGGGTGGAACCTGCCCTATTCACGATCAGCTATTAGCATTGAAGAAAAAAACCAGTTTTTAAACCCAAAAGTTTCATATATATACCTAAAACTAATTTTTTTTACTTTTCTCTTCGCTCACTCTTAACAATAAACCTAACCTTTCATTTACTTCTTCAGCTTGTTTGGGTTCTGTTAAAAACATAACAACCAAAGCGAACGCCTCCTCCACTCACCACCTACAACTTCTTACATTTTCAAATCAACCTTCTAAAAATTGTATATAGGTCTACAGGAAAGTTCTGTCCGTTTTTTTAAATAAAACGAAAGATTTCAAAATCGAGTACTAAAGGCACTCAGTTAGTTGTCCTTGGTAGGGTAAGAAATAGCAACCTGAATCTAGGGTTTAATACGGTGTAGGAAGTGATTTATCCCCTGCCTGGTGGGCACTTAGAGGGCTTTCTCACCGAGATGAGCTAAAAAACTTGGTTCTACTTCCTGAAGCAAGGGGACTGTGACTAAGAAAATTCACCATAAAGAACCGGAAAACTATTTCTATTATATCTAACTATTTCTTAAAAAAACGGTCATTCTATTATATTGTATTATTACTTATATTGTATATTGTAAATATATAAGCTGGATGGACGAATTGTTCAGTTACTTGTACAATAAATTAATTTTAAAAAATCGTTATTGTAAAATTATGATTTTTTCCTTTTCGAGCTTCTGGTTTATGAAAAATTTTTAATTACGCGAGTCAGGTATCTTACGTTAAAGGATACTGGATTTGAACTCACGACCCTTGAAATGACCGGTGTCCTTTGATGTCTTGCACACCAAGTCTGTTCGTTTTTTTGCTTTTAAGTATTTCACCTGTTCTCTTCGTTTAGCTCTTGTTATACCTCTTATTACTAGTTTTCTCTCATTTTTTTTAGCCAAATATTTGAGGTTTAGTGAAACCTCAAAAGCCTGTGGTCTGCTTGTTGGAAAAAAATGAATTCACTCAATTACTAAAAGAAAGTTGAAACTGATATTCACAACGGCATCCAACTTTCCTGATTTCCTCTTATCATCATCATCACTAACCGGGTCAACTTAAAATTAATTCCAGTCAACGTTCCTAAATCACACCTTAGAAATATAGACCAAAGTTGTAAAGAAATAGACATTTAAATGACAAATACAAAAGGACAAGGGAACAAGACGAGGAAGCTTCAAATGCAAAAGAAAAACCTTCAACTCTGACACAAAACTATATTTAGCACCTACCAAAACCGAAAAGCGTTGAAATTCTTACATGGATCCATCAACCGATAATTTCATTATCCATCAACCGCCTTCGTCTCTTGACCTTTTACGAAAAAAAAACCCCGGTTGCTAATTAAAAGAAACATCTGCCCCAGTGGGACCCATCAAGAACCGGTTATCTCAGATGAGGAAAAATAAAGAAGATTTCACCGCCCCCGTCGGCGCTGGAACCTCCGACCTTTAATGACCTCATCCAAAGAAATAAAAATCATTTAAGCTACCGTCATTTGGTCCTCTATCTCACCCACCAAAGCCAGGAAATACAGTTCTTCCCACTATCGAGACCCAAGTTGCAGGTGAGCCACTCAAACAGTCTAAAAAAGGAAACAGAATCCGTCAAATAATATTTGGGTTTCGTTCAAACTGGGCGCTGGGTACACATGGTGTCATCGATCTGGCTATAGAGACCATCGCCGTTTAAACCGTTTCAAGGTTCTTATGCAAAAATGAGAAAGCCATTGAGACCGCACGTAGAACTAGGTTGAATGAATGATACATATAACATATAGTCCGTCCGTCTGTCCGTCCCTCGGTCGCTCGCTCACTGTGTTACATCACATGAACCCGGGCATTACTCAAAACAAAAACACCGCGTTAACAAAACACTTGTAATCACGTTGTTTAGAAATAAAAGATTACAAGGCCATCATAGCCGATGATATTTTCATTAAAAAGACGCTTTCACTATCATCATCATTATTATTATTACTACTATTAGCAGTAATATTATACTGTATTAATATATGCATTAGAGAATTTTTATAGAAAAAATTCGTCTCGTTGCCAACCATTTGGAAACTCCTCCTACATTTTCCATCTAACTGACTTCGTCGGTTGTTGATCGTCGTACAATCTACTTTTTTATGTTTTCGTCAGATTTGTTTCCCGAGGTTGTCACGTTTTCAACATTTTCTGCATGTGAGTGCTCATATCTTATGAAGTCCCACCTTTCGTGTTGTAAAATGAGATTTATCGGTTTTTTCTAGGCTTCCGTTTGGACAGCTAAACTTCAACAAG
Source organism: Columbicola columbae (assembly GCA_016920875.1). Classification (NCBI taxonomy): domain Eukaryota; kingdom Metazoa; phylum Arthropoda; class Insecta; order Psocodea; family Philopteridae; genus Columbicola; species Columbicola columbae. The sequence continues at coordinate 2,406,577 of JADMLL010000001.1, read as the reverse complement.
TTCTTCCCTTCAAAACTCCCAAGTTATATCAAAAGCCTTAAGCTCGGCAATCAAGGGAAGCAAATTTAACGAAGAAAGACAAGTTAAGAACTTTATTATCTCTCAAAAAAAACTTCTACTTAAATTTTTAAAATTTTAACGTTTGGAAAAGTTAAAGATTGAAAATTTTTCCTCCACCCCTCTTTCACTCAACTTTGTAAAACTTTCAAAGTTATTCATCACCGGGCACCAACACACCCATACAACATCCTTTAGAAAATTTGTTTTAAGCCTCGAAATTAGTTTTTTTTAAAGCACGCCCAAGTTCCCGATCCCACGCGAGAAACGTGTTGAAAGTTGGAAAGACCAAAGTTTCAGAATATTCACGAAAAGTCTTTTACAATGAAAATTAGAAAAATTTTCTTTCTCTAAGAAAGTTCCTGCATGAACAGGGATGACGTAGACCAGAGTCAAGTTTAGTCTCTGATTAAAAATAAACAGAAATAAATGAAATGGTTGTCAACTTACCGACTCACAGCGTAGATGTGATATTTTCCATCAGTGGTGTCAATCCCACTTATCGCTGCCAACGGATCGTTCGTTAATGTCGAATGAGATTCGTTCTCTGTAGCAGTCTTCACTCTTGACCCGGATAACCACTTGATCATTATTGAGAGGAAAACCTGTGGGCGAGCCTTTAAAGCCCCATTGGAAACTACTTCTCATTGGTGGATCTCTGAAACAAAGAGCAAACGGAAAATCTCATTACAGCAGCAGAAGAACATAGTCAAGGTTGTCGTTTCCAAGATGAAACAAATAGCGACATTCTTAACTTAATTGCGGGCTCTCATGCAATACTAAATATATTGTATGGTCCCAATGTTCTATTTTGAAAACAGAAATTCACTATTTACCATCTGCTAATGCGAACGGGATGAAATATGGTATGTGGATAGTTGGGTGGATAGTCTGAGTTTTTACTAACCGGTATAAACCAGATAGCAAAAACAAGAACAGCAAAAAAAAACAAAGTACCTGCCGGGCACAACAAGCCACCAGTTCATTTTGATTCGTATTGTAGCCGAACACCTTCAGAATTCTATAGATGCAAGATCGATCACCTGATTCTTTTGGTTCTGTCCTCCAAAGAGGGCAACGGGACGAAACGGGCCAATGAATTTTACTTAAAATTTGAGAATCGTTTGAGCGGCTAGAATCTGTCATTCCCTAAACATACTGTCACGTGATTTACGACCCCCTGTTTGCAATTTACTTATGTTACTGTATACACCCGAAAACCGATTCCGATTTTATCATCTCACCTTCTTCAGCATAACATCAAATCGTTTGAATATCTCGAATATCGCCATCCAATAAATTTCTTATATCTCGTCCATCGACAGCAAACAGTTTACACATCTCGAATATCAAGGTCGATCTTTATCGATCTCTCCGATTTGCAGGCAGAACCTCTCCCCCGCTCCCTGCCCTCCAATCAGATAGCCTCACCCAGCTTTGAAACTTTTTCATTGGACACTATTGTCTTTAATTTCGAGTATCGAACTACAATAAGAAAACAAAACCTTCCCTCCTCCTCTTTCTCTTCATCCACCTCAACCTCTCCCTGGCTCATTACATAACCATAAACATTGTGGAAGCCTGAAATTTCGTGCCTGAGCCGCGCCTAATTACAAACATCAAATCTCATAAAAGAAACTAACTACCTCGAAAAGTAGCCATTACGGAGTTTTTTTTTTGATTTTCGTTCGAACGGAATAGTCGGACGCCTTAACGAGCCCGACGGGTGTTCGCGATTGGGAAGAGAGAGAGATATGACCTTGAAAATCCTGGCGAATTCGCCCATGAACAGGAAAAGAGAAAAAGAAAGAAAATGGGCCCACGTGCGACCCAAATACGGGTAGAATTCTATTTTTAGGAATATTATTGCCGGCTGGACTATAATTAAAATTTTTTTTTGTTTTTAGGTTTTTAAAAATTAGAGAAAGAGAAAAAGATTTAACCAAAATGGCGTCATTAGGGCCGCGGGCCCAAGGGCAGAAGGAGGAATTTCATGGTCGGAACCGGATAATGACTCGAGAAAAATCAGATTTTTTCTCTCTTTCCTTCTTTTATCTGCGATTCTTCTTTCGAGTGGAAGATAAGTCGGGAATCAAGAGATGATCGGTTGTTAGGCAAAAATATTTATAGAAACATTTTCTGCAAGAGGGAAACAGATGGAAAAATTAATTTTCCTTGTTTAGGGGAAAATGGCGATGAGAAAAGCGGTCAAAACCGTAAACGGCGGCTACTACAAATATTTAATTATCGCCGCCACGTTTAGTCAACCGCAAAAATTTCCTATAAATGGATGAATGAGAAGGAAAATTGAAAAGAGATTATCACTGTTTCTGGGCTGGGTTTCTCCTTCCCTTTAAAATCTCCTCAGCTTTCCCGCAAAATGTGAGTTTTCCAGTTTTGTTTTTACTAGAAAGAAAGAGAGGAACAGAAAAGGTCCAGGAAGAACAGAAAAATTATTTTCAATCAAATAGGAGTTACAGTATAATTGACCACTTCAAGACAATAAGTTTGTAGATCTAGCATTAGGGGATTGCATCCAAAGAACAGACTAAGTTACAGAAACAGAGAAGAGAAAAAAAAGCCGGAAAAATTGACCAACAGGATATACCGGTAAACCAACTAGAAATCACACGAAGAGATCTACAACAGGACAACTAAAGTCAGCTTTCTGGGAAAACTCAAGTTGAAAACTGTGTGAGAGGGGTCCTCCGATAGGCAAAGAATCCATCACAGGCGAGGAAAGAAAGAGAAAGGAGAAAGAAGTGTTGAAACTACGCACTATGTACATGGCCGAAACGAAAACAAAATGATTGAGAAGTAACTAAAGAAGGATAGCGAGTATTCCAATTTGATCTATGACCTGTTCTGACAAAGACAAGACTACCATACTGGAAAGCTTGCGGACAACAGCCTCAACAAACACAAATGAAAATAGATAGCCTTCCTCCATCGAAAGCAGTCCTTGAAGAAGCCTCCTGCAATACAAAATGACGTCACGACGTATTCAATAATCCACTAACCACTGCTACCAAAGTCTGCGAGGCGAACGCCCCGCATCCGACTGGGCGTTAACTAACAAATTGCAAAATTTATGTGAACTATAATAAATGACATACTATTATATAACAATATCCAAGAGTTATGGCTTATTCAACCTCGAGGAACCGAAATTAGTCAAAATAATAAATAAAAAATGGCGGACGAAGGGGAACACACACAAAAAAAAAAGGAAAATTTGTATTCGAGCCGAAATCTCGACTTGTGGACAAATTGACGTTCAATTTGGACGTCCTTGAACCCTGTTCAGTTACTCTCTCTCAAAAACAGCCATGGTAGTGTGAAATTGGTAAAATCATGAGCCTGGGGCAAGTTTTTTATTAAATAGTTTTTTTGGAAGTTTTTGAGAAAAACAGGCGGGAAAACAATTGAGAGTTTGAAAACCGTGGGAAGAAGAAAGAAGACAAGATGAAGAAGAGTAAGACAATGGGAAATAAGGCCAATGAGGGATTCCTCTGGATTCTGAAAGAAGTTTGAACTCTCGTGGAAAACTCGAAGATGAGTTTCTATTTCCTATATCTGGTCTGTCCCTTTGTCTTTCATTTCCTTTCTTCCTTTTGATTCTCCCTATATTCTATTTTCTTTCCTTTTTTCTTTTGGCTTTAATTTCTTCTTGACTTCCTAATCTTCTTGCCGAGTTTGTCTCAGCTCTTGTTGCTCTTTCTCCTTTCCTTCCTTTTAGGAAGTTTCGATTTCAACTTCGTGTTGGGAGACCAGTGGTGTAACAGATTCTAACTACAGAAGTTATGGTCACTAGTTCCCTCCAAGACATCCTGTTAGACCCAAAGATCCTTCTGTTTATCTTCATTTTACCCATTTTCTCCAGACCCAAAAGCTATTTTTCCTTGATCATTAATACAGATACCATAGAAACTCTATCGAAACCAGTAGAGAACTAAAGCTAAAGGAGAGCCTAGGCAAAATTGTAATACTGGGCCTATTTTTCAGTCACGAGACATACATCTTGTTATATTGTTTGGTTTTAAAGCTAATTTTTGGGCCCTAGATTGCCCAGACCTTATCCCGCCCCTGATGGAAATCCTTTTTGACTGCTTAATGGTTTTTTTTTGTTTTGTGTTATCTATCAGTTCAAACCCTGTTTCTCTCTCTTTCTCTAGTTATTATAACCGTCACCTAGACTATACTCCAATTTCATCACTTTGCTCTATATTCACTTTTAATTAAGAACACGTCTGCCACATTCGATATCGTGACCGAGTTTTCGGGTTCACGACCTCAACTCTGGTTACCCAGAATGATGATCCTTCTTTTTTTTTGATCTTCTTTCTTCTGCTCTAGTTCTCTCAACTACCACTCATTCCCATCTTCTCTTTTCACGCTAACTAGAATTTCTAGCCTATTACACTCATTATTTGATGTTTCGATATTTCGTCCGTCATTCTTCCTGTAAGACTTCACCGTGTAAACCAAACTAGATCAATGGATCTCTATCTCTCTCTTAGATCTTCTGATTTTCATTTTAAAGATCAAAAACTCAAAAAACCTTCGAACTGTTTGACTACCATCGCACTACTTCGTGTATCATTATTGACACGCATGATTCTCTCGATGCCTCAAGGTGAAATAAGAGGAAGGGAGGGATTGGGAGGGAGGAATACAGATTACTACAATCCGTACCGAGAATTCCAGCCAAGAGGCCCCAAGGCGTTGCACACACACCGGACGATGATGATCATGATGATGTGTCAGGTCATTAATTTATAAACATCATTATTTTCGTTAATTTGGGCAAACATGTGTGCGAATCATACACGTTGATCATGAGTTATTTTCATAATACTCATTTTTAATAATTTCGACAGATCAAAAACGAAATAAAAATAATTTCAATAAAATCCAGGTCGAAAACTGCATCCGAGAAAAGATCAAGACTGGGTCTCAACGAACTCATTCGTTGCACAAACCCCGATTTCAAAATTACGCTTGCGTACACGTTTCGTTTTTCTTTTTAACCAATATTGACGAAATTTTTTCCTTCTCTCTCTCTATCTCCTCGTGGTGCGCCTGATGTGACCTTTCCTGTGGGTCATTGGTAGGTGTTTCGTATGTGGAAACTCCAAGAATTGTGTTAGTCCGTGTTGCCTTTTGGGGGTCATTTTCTTCTTCCCGGTTATCTTTTAATTTGAATTCTTTATCGGTTGCAAATTACAACAATGAGCCTTGGATTTGAGCCTCGATTGGTCAAGAGTGTTAACACGTTTCGCGTACACCCTAACAATATCTTCTCAGGGATTTTGAATTTCAGTGCATCTGGTTCCCAATAGAATCTGTGAGCTCGAAGACTCAAATTGAGAGTTCCAAGAATCATCCACATAGTTTTTGTTAACAGGCTTAGGTCGGATCTGAACTGTGTTTATTCCAGTGTTTACAGTGGTAACGTATTTGTTGCGACAAGTTCGTGTCAGATGGTCCTTTTCGGTCAAATTTGATTTCCCTCGTTCCCTGAATCACAGAGAATCTGTTTTAAATGTTTCCTATTTTGTCTGCGATTAGGTAGTATTAAACCCTGCTACCGAATCTCCATTGTTACATATAAGATACAACTAAGTCATTAGATTGTTATTTTAAACCTAAAGTTACGCTCTGTTCACGCCTGGGAACTCCTAAAACTGTACGGTTGTATGATACCAGTAATTTAAACAAATGGACAGCAGAAGATATCTATTTTTGGGATGGGTAATTTGGACAGTGGGCTTGACCTGGTCCGCCATTCAAAGAACAATAGGAAGTGAACCTTTCTGAAGGCATAAATATAGAGACCGTCCCAAAAGTCCCAGGAATGATTTTTTCACTTCACAGAATGGGATTCCCGTTGACGACTTCCAGGACGCCTTTAATGATTGGGTAAAGATTGCCACCGAAAAGAAGGAAAATAGTATAAAAGTTCAGATATTGAATAAACGATTTAAAAAATATAATCCGGGAACCGGGACCTTTGTATTTGTATTCTGCTTTTACAATCTTTTGGAAATCGAACCAATTCCCTTATATCTGTATCGGTTGGATTTAGGTTTCTCTAACGAACAACCAACCCCCTCAAGAATGCAATCTAATCAAACATGTCGAATCAAGTTTTTCCTTATTCAAAGACAGCAATCTTCGATTACACGAACAACGACAGCCATAGCAGTTTTTCCGAAACGTTCACTTGTCTAAAAATCAAACCTAAGGAATTTGTTTTTGTAGGCCTGACTACCTCACGGATTGACGTTGCTAAAACCCAAGTACACGATTATTAGTAAACATTCATGACAATGGCATTGTGGTCGATGGAAAAGGGTCAACAAACTCTCCTATCGCAAGATCAATGACAACAAAAAATGAAACAAAAAAGATTTAACAACATCCAAAAGTAAAGCAGTGACAAATAGTCACCTTTTTGGGTGTTTGGGGAGGGTCATGCATGAAGAAAGTCGACGAAAGAAACCAATCTCTAGTTCTAGCGGGGGATGTGTAATAACAAACACAACAACAACACGTGGGATGTGTTAGCAACTTTGATATCCGATTCTCTCTAAGTCAACCAACATCTTAAATTAAACAACATAGAAGATGTTGTCTCCTGCCACGACAACACGTCGCAAGAAGAAAGCTTTTAACCCTATCAATGGAGAGTGAAAGGAATCCAATTTATCGGTTTTGCGCACATCGCTGGAATTTCGTCACGAAAACCCTGCTTAAATTTTTCTTCGTGACTCTCGAGCGTGACACAATGAATATGTCATTAGCCTCACTTCAGAACTAATTGCGCGAGAATCGATCGGAGGGAAAAATACAACTTCAAAAACGAAGCAAATTATGTCCATTTGGTGAGAAAGACAGCCAGGAGGAGAGAGACCGGGGGAGATACGCCTTCCCAGACTATCTTCTGCGGCCTTCACTTGTCTTTAGGCGAGAAAATATTTCTAAGATTTTAGCAAATCCCGTGCGAAGGTCTCGACGGTCCAAAGAACTGTCTTAAAAAATTTTTCTCAAATCCTTTTTCACAATTACCTTGAGAGTTTGGGTCGGAAAGACATTTCCCTTGAAAGGCTTAAGTCGTTGCTAGCCCAACTGCAACGACAATTTTTCGTTTCGTAACCGACATAATTGTCAACAACTTTCTAGTAAATATCGTAAAACTTGTTTTGACTGACTTCTGTCGCGCTGCAGCTAATCTAAAATGACTGACCATATATAGTTAGCGTACATTTCTCTCTGGAACTCCTCCAGATAAATGACAATCGCTTGGTGATTATACATTTCAGAAACTGTTTTAGACAACTGTACGAAAATATGGTTTATAACTCACTACCGATACCTCCCAACCTCTCTAAAATCTCCCGTCAAGGCCTTGTCAATTTTCTTCCTCTCACATCATCCATTTTTTAACTTTCCTGTTCAAGGCGCAGTTTTAACACAACAGATGAAGAAACTAAAAAGTTTCTCAAGCTCTAGTTATACGAGATACGAAACCAAAACCGCTAAAGCTCGTTGTCTTGACAGTTCTTGTCAAGTTTCTCTCCGTACGGTTTCAATTCCCAAACGAATTGAGGTTTTCTAACTGACATTTCTTGTTTAGTTTCTGAAGAAACGCATTTCCACGTCACTCCTACGATTCATATTTTCTTCACTTTTCTCTCAATCAAAATGTCTGTACCTAATAGGTATTCTGGTGATTGTACTTGATTTAAAGAATTTAAGTTTTCTGGCTCATTTTCTGATCAGCGATCACGAGGGGAACGGTCACGGAAAGTTCAAAACGAGCTTTATAGACCTCAAAAATCAGATTGTCTATCAAAATGATGCGTCAAAGTCTGAGGGATTATCGAACTCCGAATGTGGTCTTTTAGAGACTGTTGAAGCTTTGATTCTTGACAACTTTACAAACAGCTCGGAGCGACGATGAAAAGCAGGAGAGGAAACAGAGAATCTCGAAAAAAGGAGGACAATATGTCAAGGCTTAGAGAGTGTGACACCTTATCATGGAGTTAGACGATTTAGGGTGTCGAAAATCAACAAGCAGAACTATAAAAACAAAACGAAACAAAAAAGTAAGTCCGACCTAAAATAATTGTATGCAGTTTGACAAAGAGGCAGCCTTCAGCCTTCGAGTCAGTGCATTCCGTTGCATAATTATTGCAGAATTGAATTCTCTCATAAATTAACATTCTCAGCGGATTGATCCGAGACAAAAAATCACCTGCTAAGGTCAAGTCGGGTCCAGGTTGTCACAATAGCCTTACCTTCCACCTCCCTTACCCCCATACAGTATACTTTCCTCTCGTACTAGTCAAACCTGGGAGACGAAGAGGAATTCACCTGAACCTTCAGTTTTCAGGTCCAATAAGAGGGAGAGCAACTTTTTGAACCTTGAAACTTGTGTGAGAACCGTAAACATTCCTCGTGTTACGAAAACATTCGCATTCGACCTCCCCCCAGATCCATTACAAAGGTGCCATGAAACGAAGGATATCAGGTGTTTTAGGTACCCATCGATTAATTGAACCTTTTCGGTTGGTCCTCCTCGACAACCTACCCCATACACCTATTCTTTTTATGACAGCAACTTTTTTTTTCCAAAATCGACTTTTTCGTATTATAATGGCACGTGTCAGACTAAAATTCAAGATATACGAAAAGTCAAAAAAAAAGCAAAGCGAGAGGATTCAGTGGCACGTAACAGAAGTCAGAAGACCTCCACGTGAATTAAGACTGACCCAGGTACGTCCATAAAATATTCATTTTTTGCATAATAGACCCAGCACGGGCCACTGAGATTCCGCAAGAAAAATCTCAAAACCGTTACCGTGTCACGGTCGCTGATTTTTTGCCGGATGTCATTTAATATATATCATTCGCGCCTAGGTAAAATGATTCCTTGTCCCCTCTCCTGACTGTTATTTTTTTTCTGTTTTCATTTTCTTTTTGCAAGTTAAGCATGATATACTGCGTTGAGTCGATTGAAAGTGATAATAGACACCAAGCAAACGTGTCGGGGTGCTACCGACCGAGCTCTCACGCGTGTAACCATCGGCACGTTTTGAAACCGTTACCGTTTTGGTTTAAAAACACCCGCTGTGCACGGTGCTTACGTGTAGAAAAATACTACATGTGTCCCGGGATATTGAAAATTGAGTAAAAGGTCAACCGGAAGTAGCTGAAGTTTCTGGAAATTTTTTTTCGGAACCCCCTGGACAAACGATAGACCCACAAAACAATGAAGTTTTGGTGAGAAGAACCCGTTAGGCTCAAAACTCCGAAACTCGTTGGACAGTTGGCGAACGACCTTTTCGTTCACTGTCCCTTTGTCCTTTCTCCAAAGACCTCTTCGATTATGTTAAACATTTAAAATGAAAAAAAAAGTTCATCAAACTGAATTGAAGAAATTGAAGGTCGTCTTCAATGTCAGTCCAAAATGGTTGCGTCAGGTTCTGATTTATCGGACGCCATCTTCTCACCAAATTTTTCTTCGATGGAATTTCGTTGTTGAATAACGTTTGGGTCGTGGTGACGTAACAGGGGGGAGAAAGATCCTGATTTTGGATAGAAGAAACGAGTTGAGTAAGGACAGGACCGAACTTTACGTCGCGGTATTAGTCAAGTACTTCAAAATTACTCCAACGACCATTCAAAACGAAACCTGAACCTATCTCCTCATCGTGAAAAGCCTGTGATTCACTGGTCAGAGCTCCTGACCAGCAAAACAACAGTTGGGGGTTTGAGTTCCCTCTCATTTCCTGTTGTACTCAAGGGTGAAAAACAAAACAACCAAAAAACCACAATGAAATTGAAGAACAGATATACCAATAAACTAACAATCAACAACCCCCATTTAAATTCAAAATTTATCTACAGCCACAAGACTTTAAATGGTCTAGAAAACCAAGAAGAACATTTGTTGCCTTTTCTCAGGTTTTCAGGTCCAGTCACGTGACTATTTTTTCGAATGACATAGTTTACAGGCGATTCATCTAGTACGTTTGGTTTTGATGGCCAACGGATCTGGCCAGGGCACGCGATATATTTTACAACGAGTCTTTAAATTATTTATGCTCGTAGTTAAGATATTAAATGACGTAATTATCTTTAATGATAATGTAGGTATGACGTATTTAATTATCTTGATAATCTTATTATACATTAATTACTTCTCTTCGGAAACCTGACTGTATTATGAATGGCCTTCGGAGATTTTAAGTCACAAAAACTTTACTACCTTCCAGATACAACAAGATACCCGGTTCTTTTTCCTCGCAGATTTTAGTCAGATAACTACAAAGTGTAATGAACCTGTAAGCAATTACCCGATTGCAATATGGGTGAAAAATCGTTGTCCTCAAAGGAAGACAATAGAGCCACCAAGAGAATTAACTTTTCTCTCTGGTCTTCTTTCTTCTGTTTTTCTATGAGTTGTCAGTAGAATACGACGGCAAAGTTATGAGCAAGTAAAAATGGAGGTAACTATACAGCTTTGTTATTAACTAATTAATTCCGTACTCGTGTCACATTTTCGTCTCGAATTCCCAGAGTTGCATCGATTTATGCAACAACACAAATGAAACAAAGCAAAACCCTGCACGGCCAAGTGTAGTTAAACTTTGCGTGACGTCGTTAACCTAAAGAAAAGTGTGATCAACTGTAGGTCATCGCTTATTATTATAATATATATAAAACACGGTAAGAAGAAAACACGATGAAGAGGATTGTGTAGAAAAGGCGAAAGTAAAACGCTATAGGAGCATTCTGTCAGGAATCCAGCCTTCTCAGAGCTATCTAAGACAACTTAGAGGGGCGACAGCATAGCTCAAATTGAACGGTGGTATTAGCAGGTAGAGAAGGACATAGACGGGTCTAATATTTGGGTGAGTCACTACTGTCGAAATAAGACGAAAAATCTAAATTACACCGATATTCAGACCGATAATAAATAAATTTATACTATATATAAATAAATAAACTTAAGAAAATTTTTCAACTTTCCACTTTTGATGAGGGTATGTCCTTTGGAGCAACCAAGGAATAACGGTCAAAACTCAGTTCACGCGAATATTATGATAATGTCCATGTTTGATTCGTATTCCATCAAATTGTTTTAATCAAACTTGAATAAACTAAATTTTGAAAAACATAATTTATAATCAACTAATATATAAAAAGAAACATAATCTTGTAATAACGAGAAGAGTATCATTTTATAAAAACAATTTGTTTTATAAAATCTAAAGAAAAATTTTCCATTTGAATGTAATAACATTCGAAGCAAACAGATAATAAAGCCTGTTTAAGAATTGATTATACCAAAAGCAATTAATTATAGGGTAAATATGTAACGGTAAAAGCGATAAATGAGCTGAATATATATATAACTCCCTGAGATTACACATAATCATTCTTTGTAAAGCTGATAATGTGATATTTATCACATTTACTGGCTAGTTTATAAAATCCTACAAGTCATAAGAGGAAATTTATTAAAAACATTCTCAGGTGCTTGGCTTGTGTCACTTTTCTAACAAAATTCAAGCAGCTGTGACATAACAGTCTGAGAACTTTCAAATTAGACGCAGCGGATACATGGAATAGAAAAACTTTTAATCACCATTTATTTATTAATTTTTCATTGATTGCCTTTGTTTATTTTTATATATTTATTTATCACTCACAATTTAATTTATTTCAGACAAACATTTTATTTAGTGGCAGAATATTTATTTTTTTGAGATTTGGGTAGATTTTTATTTATTCGAGTTTGTTTTTAAGGGTTATTTCAGTTTACTTATAATAATAATATATTAATCATAATATATATTCACCCAATTTATTACTTTTGCCATAACATGTACACCGCGTAAAATGAGGCTTATAAGTAATTTTCCTTGGACACATAAATAATCAAATAACGGTGTGTGATGGGCTTTCCCGAGGAAACATAAATCGTATTTAATTTGGAAAATTTAACAATTTAATCAAGATCCGGAAAGGAAAAAAATTTTCCTTAAACAAACCCGGATTTCGTCTAGCTTACTAATTATTATACACACAAATAAATAAATACATAAATAAATAAAATCAGCGGGGGAGTTACATAACCAGTGGCACCCTTCATTTTCTTTTTTTTTACATTATTAAAACCGGTAGAAAACTTATTCCGATAAGGTTTTCATGGATTCTTATAAGACCGCGAATCGATCGAGATCTCGAAAGTCAAGTTAAACACACCTGTGACTCGAAACTTTTACTTTCCGAACGGAGGTGGCCCTGTCTCGGGTGTGAAATACCGGTTAAATGTTTATTATCGAAATTGCCTCTTCGGGATTTGCGTTGTTTCGAGTAAAACTTGTATCCGGTTAACTAGTTTCGTAGTCTTCTTTTAAGGGCAGAAAGTTTTCCGGCTATTTAGTTTTAGCCTATGATCGAATCCACCGAAGCAATCCGGTAATTGCAGTCGGATCCAATCTTTTTGTAGTTGTCTGGGTACAACGGGTTATGGAAAAGATGGAGGTGCCTTTTCTTACCTGAAAGGTACTTTGGATTTTGGACACATGAACATTCTTTGATGGAAGGTTTTTAGTGTAACACAATTTCACAAAAAGACATCAAAAAATTCTGGGTACCATCCATGCAGGGTCGTACCTTAGAAATCTTATTTAAATTTAAATATTATTAAAATGACAACAACTTGTCTTTGTCTGATTCGGAAACGGACGAGTGGGAGGCAGAGAGAGAAAACTTTCGGCAATGTTTCCGAGTGTCAGAAATTTAAATAATAAATTGCTAGGTTTGCTTGTTTGTTTCAGAGGCAGGACCGAAATAGAAAAAGTTGAAAAAAAAGTTGTAAGACGGGATCGGCACGTTCCTCAACGTGTCTACGTGAATGAGGTGTCTGCGAATCATTGGAAGAATTTTGCCGAAAATTGCAAATTTAGCCAAAGGCGATTAGGTTTCCTTCAAACATTGTCGTGCTTTCGCTTGTCTCTTATGCTAATTCTAATAAATATGGTTTCCGTTCTTAAAACACTAACAGCACGATGCATGGAAAGAAACAAGCTCCAGGCTCTATATATCTAGGGGAAGACCGATATCTTAACTCCAGGAATAGAACTCCAGAATGGACCTGAGAATTAGGTTTGGAGTATAAAACAGAGCAGAATATTAAGACGAGTGTAAAAGAAAAAAGTATGTAGAAAAAAGAAGTATAAAGGTGAGGCTAAGAGAAATGCGTCATATATCTTGTGACGTCATTCGTATTGTGGTTCATCAAGAGGAGATGTTGCGGAAGGATTAGGGTGGTCCGGCATTCCACCTCAAAAGACTTTTCCCACCATCTTTTACAACCTCTTCAGAATACATTCAACCTCTTGTACATCAAAATATAGAACTGAGCAGAAATACCAAATCTCCGTTATCTGTACAAACCTCGTTTAAGGTTGTTCTCAAGGTCGCATTCACCCATGACACCCTGGGTTCTAGGATATTCAGCTGTTGACACCCACTCGGAACTTCTTTTATTTTAGCACGTTCCCGCGAAATAATTTTCTCTAATTGACACCTTTCCAAGGCTGACGCGTCTTCCTGTGGACTCAACACTTCAATATCAACAAAGTCTCATTCCTCATCAATTCAAACACCTTTCCTCCCTTTCAAACTGTTTATAATATTCATTTTGGGCACAAAATTTGAAAATAAATCGACAATAACAACAAGAATTTATTTCTTATTGGGGGCGATTGGGGAGCGGTGATTGTTCTCGTTGACTTTTGTAGTTGGACAACTGGCCCGAGACTTTCGGTCATCATTTGAAAAGAAACACGAAAAGACATAAACTATGTCCAAATTGAGAGAAAATTTCATGGCAAAGCGTAACTAGAGCATGATGATAAAAAATCATGGCAAAAAATTGCAAAATTTGCCTTTGAATACATAAATCATTGCTTACACCCACCCGAGGCTGACCGCGCTGTTCTCCAGACCGTAGCCACTAATTATTTATTTATTATTATTATAATTATTCTATCATTTGTTTAATATAGCGACCGCTGACACTTTGAAAATTTTTCTCTCGTCTTCGCTTTTGAGATTCGTCGCCGCTGTGGCTTTTGTTTTCCTTACTTTCTTTGTTTTCTCATATTCTATATCGTTACGGTGGACGAGTCTTTTTTTTTAATGAATATATATAGTCTACGGTACGGTTTCTCTCGAAACTATTTCTGTTTCCACCTTTCTTGCACAGAGTCGTAATTTTGTGAACTAACGTCTTGAGAGATAGTGTCTTTGTTTGAGTACACTTGGCTCCTTATTTTTTCTCAGCCAAAAGGTCTGTCCATCTTTAAATTTTTCAAAGAGGTCTGTGATATAGTGGTTAAGTGCTAGAGTAAGAAGTTATAGTCGCGAGTTCGAATCCTCCTCCTGTGTCTGTTATACCCAAAAAAGGGTGAAAAAGGATTTAAACTCCCGACGTGAGATAACAGTTAAAATTTAGAACTCCATTCCACATACTGGTCCTTTTAGGTTCAAAAATACCATCAAACTTAACTCACACTTGCCTTTATTCATAGTTTGCTCCCTTGCCTTTGGGTGATACATAAGCCAGAAACATTTATAAACATCTTCACGCTCATTCACTCAAGTTAATTGTTTTGTTTATCACAGTCTTTAGGATTTGATTACCCAAAAATTTGACCTCTAGTTAGGAAGTAGGTCTGAAACAGATCTTTGGAATATAGACTTTAATGGAAGGTCTGGGATGTAGTGGTCAAGTGCCAGACTAAGAAGTTGTGATTGCGAGTTCAAATGTCCTTCCGTATTCTGTCTTACCCAAAAAAGAAAGAAAAACAGGATGAAAACTCACTACAACTATAACTATATAGACCCTAATAGGATAGAACAAAACCGAATCCGTCTTTTTCTATCGTGGAACACAAAAATGAAGGATAAATATAAAAATGACAACATTACCGTGTCGTCTTCACATCCTAACAGTCATTCAATAGCTCAACTCGAAAACGTACCTGGAAACAAAAAAAAAATTTTTTTAATCATTCATAGGAAAAGAAAGTTGTCTAAGCAAATCATCAGGATCCGGCGCACAGAGAAAAAATTAATTTACAAAAAAATGTTTAATCATTACGTAACTGCGCCTAAAAAAGTATTTATTCATGGCAAAAATGTTTTTTTTCCTTTTATGTAATAGTTAACATTTTGGGGGCCTGAACTTGAATAGAGCGAGCGGGAGTGCATGCATGCGAGCGTGCGTCATCTATCACGCATGCCAAACACCGTTGTGAATGACAAATTTTTTCTTTATCTATTCAATCACACGTCAAACTCAAATTGACCGGAATTTATCGGAACTGTGAACAAAAAAAAAGTGGAAAATCTAGGTAGAGAAAGGATTTAGAGATGAATGGATAAAAATTAGGCTTTTACAAGGTGAAGCTGTGGACAGGCGCTAAATCTCCCTTTTTTCGTTCGTTTACTAGATTTCATTTGTGTCGTAATGACCACCGTCAGTCGTGTTTTAGGTTTTCATTCATGCCAACTAACAATAGATAAGAGAAAAAGGGAAAGCACTGCATTATGACTCGATAGTGTTTTCAATTAATAATCGGAAAGTCAATGTTTTTGAGATAAACAACACGAACTGTAAGCAAAGGAATTTATGGTGAAAAATCAAGCTTAAAGAAGCAAAACATATTTACAATAACAATCAATAACAACCAAAAAATTGCAACGGAGAAGAAGGAAAATTAAATGGTGCCAAAATGGCAGACACAAAAACAAAATGATTTTTCAAAATTGAAAACACCTGCAGTCAAAGGAAACGACGATAAAAGCCAAATACCAATGAAGATGGAAGCATAACCCCATTAGTCACCAAACTCTTCTTGCAGGAAAGTGGAAACGCCAAGAAAAGAAAAAAAATTTATTTAATCCTTCTCCTTTGATTAGGTCACGTGTCAAAAAATATCGAAAGTTTCGATATACTGATGAATTGACCAATTTATCAATCAGACAATCAATCAGTGTTCTATCAATAGATTATAATTTACTTAAATCACGTCACTGCTTCTTCTGTTGCCCTCCTCTTCTCCTTCTTCTAAATTCTCTTTCCTTTTTCAGAATCATTTTTAAAAAACTCTTCTGTGATATATTAATATATGTCTCTTAAAAAATAATTTGTAAGTTGCTGACGTAATTATTAAAAGAAAGTTTGAAATAATTTGAAGTATTAGGTCTACCAGAAAGTTCTGTCTAATAGTATTGAGTTTCAACACTGGTTTGGGTTTTCTCGTTTTGTCATCTATACAGTATATATACTGGACCAACAAATAAACTGAAACAAATATGATTCATGTTAGCATCAGTAACGAAACGGCTGATTAGCAGATTCGAAGTTCATTTAAGCCAGTGTATTTTGTATGAATTCAAATAAAGAAGAAATGATTCAGAAAGAGTGGATAATCCTATCAGAGTGTGGGATGAAGGTACAGTTTCTGATAAAACTTAAAGAAGATGGTTCGAGAAATGTCAACTAGATACTTTTGACCTTAATGATGAGCCTCGCTCTAGGCAACCGTCTTTAATCAACGACTATGCGTTCGAGATCATATTATAGTAAAACCTTTTTTTGACAACATCGGACATTGCTGATATAAATAAGTCATAAATATAGATGTATATTATATTGTTTAATAAAGATTATTTAATCTATGACACAATTATACTTTCGGACTATTGTAAAAACAGACAGAACTTTCCGACAGACCTAATGTAATACAGCGTACACAGTTCAAAGAGCACTAAGCACACGCTGTCAGCGTTTTAAAAACACTAAAAAACATTTCATTCACTTAACCTTCGTGAACATCTTCAGCAGACTGAGGATACCTGCCTCGTAAACTAGCTTTTATACCTGATGAGGCACCATAGATGGAGCCACTGTGGTCGGCGGAAGCAGAAATGGCGACAGTATTCCCTTAGTGAAGAAATTTTGGTTGGAGTCACAGTCAGTAATGACGGAAATTTTATTTTTCTTTAAAACTACGGGCTCTCAAACCTAGAATCTCACCTCATCTAACTCCGAACACTTAAAATTAAGCGTATTTTGGTAATTTCTAGCTAAGTATACTTTAAAACCACTCATCAAAACTTTTGTTCCAATAGTGAACATGGAAACATGTAAACTTACACGTGAACACAAGGTGATACGTTTGCTGAATGTGTTTCACGGTCAAATTTTTTTCTTATGTGACATTTAGTTAAAACTGCTGAAAAGAATTTTTGCTGCTACGGGCAAGACTAACTGCTTAAGTTTTGTAACTAACTGATCCATTTCCCGTTTCAAAACGGTTTTCATCACATTTAACTCAGTGCCAGCACATCCGCATAAACCAGTTTAATCGACAAAGGTCAAGACACATATATATCACAGCCCTTGCTGAGAGCCTTCCATTGCGAAATCTCACCAAATCCTTTATGTACATAACTTTCTTTCGACATGACTCATGGGAGGAATAATATCACGTAGAAAGTTAGTTTTCCGAAACCTAATTTATTTTTCATTAACATTTGCTTGTCTAATTGTTTTTTTTTTTTTAATGAAAAGTTTTGTAATTATAAGCTCACAAAAAATGCTCTCGTTTAGGTTAAGACTCGTTCCGACATTGTAGTACTTGGAAAAACTGGTTTTTACGGATACAAAAAGTGATCAACGTTTAAAGAAAATTATTTTGAAAACGGAAATTGCAAAACTTCGTAGACCCGTTCGGTGGGTAAATAACGCCCTGCTCTATAATGTTTAAGGGATTAAAGTAGGACGAAATCCTTGATCAGGAATGAACGAAAATAATGCATGAGTGGTAGTGGGAAAAGCAAAAAGTCTAAGAACACTAAATTCAGTTGAAGTAGAACAATAAATCATTTGTGGAGTTATTAATTTAAGAAGTGACCTGTCCTCCATGAACACTGCGAGACGAATTGCTTGAATGAACAGACGGCATGATACGCTACCGTATCGAACGACACAGGTCATCCCAGGTCACAGATGCAGTTTCCTACTTTCTTTTCAAGATAAAGCTCAAGTTGGAAAAACGCGAGCATTTTAACACCGAATAAAAGGACGTACAACACGTACGTTGTCCCGCTTGGAATGTAGACCCACTCAAGAATTCAGCCCGGACCTGAGTTAACCCAACGCTATAGGTGACCCTCAGGTTTGAACAACTTTTCACGTGTTTAGCGAGTCTATTATGCCCATAAAAGAAGAAACTGAACACAGAAATCAAAATCTTTTCTATTAGGCAAAAGAAGATCCCAACTTCTAAGTTAAATCAAATATTGACTAATGTTTCTCTTGTTTCATGAGCCTCGGTTCCCCTCCAACCTTCCTTAGAGTCGTCTTATGATGAAATATTGTCACGCTGATACCCTTGAGATTGTCTAAAGACGAAGGGAAAAACTCAAAGTTTGTTAGAAAAGTCGCCAATATCTACGAATAAAAAATTCCAGAAAATTTTACACAAACCAGTCACATGAACAAATAATCAAAACACCCAGAAAATAGACAAAAATGGCGGACCCGTGCCCAATTTCATTGAAACGCATCCAGTGGGTTTTCATGTCAGGCCAATGTTCCCTGCTTTTGAAATAGTAAACGAAGAGAAGAAACAAGAAAGTAAGAAAGCAAAAAAAACTTAAATTACCGTCTAAGACAAATTTGTTGTACTCAATTTCTTCTCCCCTTTGTAAACTCACAGAAAAATTTGAAAAAAAAGTTATATAAGAGTGTTTGAAATGTTTATTAAGTCACGGTTAATGCAACCGAGTTTCGTGAATTCACTCGAACTGGGCTAAAAAGAAAGAAGATTAAAAAGAAGACGAGACCCAGAGAGAGAGAGAGAGACGCCTCCTGCGTTCCAATCTCCACCGCGGGTTTTTGCACAACCCGAAATGGAAGATCCGTAATTTTCACGTACAAAATCCTCCATTTTTAAGAAATTATTCGAGAAACATTGCCAATTTTGGGAATAATTAGTCGTGACAACGTATTTATCAACTAAAATTAAAAACTCCCTTCAACAGACTTCATTGAAAGAAGTATTTTGTGAAGACTTGCTATAACTAATAATTTTTTTTTTAATTAATCCTTCCACCACTCTCGTATATATATTCAACAAAATCTTTGACAGACCATTGTATCATCACTCACTCCGTGGCGCTACAGCTACACAACAGCCTTGGCCTTCTCTACATTTTCCCGCCATTCGGGTCTCTTCCTCTCCGACAACTCCCAATTTCGGACTTTTGAGAATTTTACGCCAACCAACCATGGAGCTCTGAGTTACTGCAATTGTCTTTCCCCCTGGGAGCATAGCTTCTGGGTGGTTGAGTTCGAAGACATTCTTGCCAGATGTTCGACCCATACGATTCGTCCTGCTTATATGTAAGCCGTGATCCTACAATCATCCAGCGCCATTACTTCTTCATTGGTCCCGGTTCCAAACGAGTCATCTTTGTTTTTGACAGGCCCTGCTATCCGACAGATCGTTCGTCTTTCTGCAGCCTCCAGTAATTCGCAGTCGGATTTCTTCAGGGCAATGTACTATGCACTTATAAAATAATATTAATAGGCCTACTACTGAGTCGAGTCTTTACTTATATTTTGTATATTTCTCACTTTCTATTTTTTAGAATGTTATACACGTAACTTAAAGACACACTACCATTTTTATGAACACTAAACAGTAATTTGTATAAAATTTTATAAAACCTTCCAGCTTTTCCAAATGCCTGTGCAAGCGGGTCTTATCCGCAAAGAGTAAAATAATTTTATGGCAAATTGCGAGATTTCCGGTTCTGAGACCCAGAACTCGGGTAGACGATAAATACTTGAGGTGCTCATCAATGGTTATGTAGTCCCAGAGGTTTTAAGGGTTTCGGAGTTCGTCCAACCGGTCTTATCGGTTAATCCGCTCATTGGGGTTCTGAATGTGTGTCGCAATCCATAGACAACATCTTAACGAATTCGTTTTCACGTCACAAGAACTAGAATAAGTAAAACACAACCAAATCCAGAGAAATGATTACTACTACAAGACAGGAAGCAGCCACAACAAAAATAATAAGAAAATAAACTAACTGATTCGATATAAGTGGAAGGAAAGAAAAAAACAGAAGTAGGAGTGTGAAGGTAGAGGATTAAGCTTCACTCAAATCATAAACCGGCTTCGTGTCAGTTTTTATTAGGAACAATGCCTCCGCAATCAAAACTTTAATGTATTTATTTATTTATTGAATCACAAAAATTCATTACCGCGTTATGTGATTTGTTGTCGTAACTTGGGTCCAGTCCAGTTCTGGTGCAACTGTCAAGTTCACTGGAAACGTTTCTTACACAATCGTCCACCGCCTTCCACGTTTCCTTTCCCTCTTCTCTTTTATATAAACCAATCTGCTCCGATCCGCCATGCTTTTTCCTTACGAGTTTTGTGGTTCCTAGCGTCTTTTGCAGTTATTCACAGCTTAGATTGGTTGTTAAAAACAAAATGGATGATATTAAGACTTCTAGAGAATTATTTTGAGCTTCCCTATATGTTTTATGAAGTAATTTTGGTAGTTAGGTGTCAGTGCCACCGCGGTAGAAGTTCCGCTAATACACCATACATAAATTAGGTATAAATGGATCCTAAGTTAGAACTAAATCATCAAATCTGTAAATTCAAGTCCAAATCTTAAATTTGGAGCTGCATTACTTAGCATCTTTAAATTTTTGAATAAAAAAAAGCGATTTTATTTAAAAATCAACTCCATGGTTTTTTGAAAGCTTGGCGGTATTTTTGAAATCCAAAAACAAAAATTTCTTCCTTTCAATTTCTATCATTTAAAAATAAAGTTTCCGTAATGTGAATTGAGCTTTAATTTAACTGATTAAGATTTACTGAAATTATTTAGAAATAGAAAAACGCCAAATCTGTAGCTGTGGTGGCGTTAATACGTAAGTACCGAAATTTTTTTTTAACTTCAATTACACCTTCGAGTTTAATGCATCTGGTCTGTATTTATTTCTATCGAGTAGAGTTTTCGAATATTGGTCGCGGATCTACGAAAGGAACACTTACAGTATGTAGATTTCTTACAAACCGAGTACAAAACTTTTAGTCCGCCAGTAAAAACTCCAACAGTTATTCGTTTAAACAATATTCTAGATACCTCATGTTAAACGCGAGCGTCATTTGGTAAAATAAAACGTAAAAATCACTTAAATTCAAAAATTGAGACAAAATCACCAATGTAATAAAATATACACCGACATTAAACAATTAAAAGCAAAAAACAAACTGGTCTACAGCACTTAAAAAACCGTTAATTAATTGAAAAGAAAAAATGTGTGGCGTCCGTTGAGCAAAGCCTCCGCGAAAACAACTGAAATACGAAAATTACACCCACTGCCTTCTCATCACGATTCTGTTCGAGTTCTGCACAACCGTTCGTCATTGTTTTGTTTATTGTTTTTATCAACGTTAATAAGAGCTCAGTACTAGTTTAGTTTATTTATAATGAAAATATATAATTTATTAAAAATAAATAAATAAAAAGAAAATCACGTCCGCGTCGGTTGTTTTTTAGAAACTAATTACGTTTTGTTTTTGAAACATTTTTAAGAAAGACGCGAGTAATCAAAAGCTTCATTCAACACAGTTCCTGGAAAATTTCCGTTTTATTTCGTTTTATTTCCTCGAATTCTACGTTCCTATCTTTCGAGTTACTTTTGATTTTTTATTTTTTTGTGATTCACTAGAGGAAGTAGAAAATTTTTTTGTAATTTTAATACGGCAAAACTTTAAATAAGCTAAATAAGGTTTGACGGGCTTGGCTTTTCTCCCGTAGCACCTTTTTATTTTGTTTTAGATATTTTCATCGAAATTAATTTTAGTTTTGTTGGCCAGTTTGATAAAATATATGAAATTATTATTAAAAGTAAATTTTGTTTTAATTTTTTATGTACGAGGAAATCGACAGATTATCCTTGAAACACTCCTCCCGACTGATAATCCATCTCAATCCACTAGACTCCACACCACCCTTCCCATAGCATCATCTCTCTACTCTCTTCTACCTTTCTTCTTTTCATTTTCTTGCCTTTTTCCTATTACTTTCCACCTGCTATTTTATTATCACTATTTCCTCTTCTGTATTAAAATTATTATTACTATCTCTTCTCTGCTTCCTTCCCCTTCTCTCTTCTCTGCTTTCCTTCTTATTCATTCTATTTCCTACTGTTCTATTATTATTATTACTCTTTAATTCTACCTCCAATCACATCCGATTATCCTACTTTAGGGTATAGATACAGGTCAGTTATCTAAATATAAAGCCACTTTAAAACCAGACCAACTTCTTAATATCACGCTTTGAAACAGATGACAGCTATCATGTGGTATAAAAATTGTATGCAGTTGCAATATGCAGTTTAAATTAATTATAAGTGAGCATTCCATTAATAACGCGTCTCTATTTATAATAAGTTAATATCAAGCTTTGAAATACTCATTTATATATAGTAGGTGAGTTTTCTGAAATGTTAAGGGTATTCTGGTCATGTTCAGAACCACTTGTTTTTGAACAACTATTTTCACGAATGAAAAATAACAAAAATTCAGAGGTCAAGATTAACCGATCATCATATATCAAGATTAATAGAAAATAAAGAGATCAACCAAATATTGGTGACTTGCTTTGCTACAAACCGTCAAACATCTAAAGAGTTCAATCAGCTGTGATTTCGAATATTATAACTTTTTGTATATATAAGCGAGAGATCTGCGGTGTAGTGATTAAGTGATAGACTAACAAGTTATAGTCACGAGTTCAAATCCTCGATATATTAATATATCATATTCTTGAATGTTATGAATTACCGATTTCTTTCACCGGGATTACTTCCTATCAGTATGACACCCATGTCCAAATTCCATCCATGTCCGCAAATGGGTTAAATGTAACGAATTCAAATAATATATGGTAAAATATAAAATACTTTTAGTTTGGTTTTTAAAAAAAACGTTGAATCTAAATAATATAATTTTTCTAGCAAGAGTATTTACATAATTTTTTGAACAGTAAAAAAATGCAGTTGTAAGTATCAGTTTGTCATGTCTGTTCTACAAGTTTGTCATACTATCCCTGCATGCGTTCGCAATTGTTTTAATTGTTTTTCTGCAGAAGCTCACGAATTTGTTTGTTGTTATTAGTAAATACTGAGATTATAAAATTATCAACATCCACAATATAAAAAAAAATTCCAAAAATGTAAACAAAAAAAAAATTAGTTATGCATTAATGTTTGGCGTTTTCGCACTCTTCATCATTTCGTCTTTTCTCATTGTTCTTTCATCTTTCCGGCATTTAAGATCTTTCTAGTCTTTCTTTTGTAAAGAGATAAACTTTTGTTCTCGATTCTTATAATGTTTAGTTATATCCCGCGAGAACAATCCTCGCGTTTGGTTCGGTCAAAGTTCACGAATATCGTCATGTTGATTTTGATCATCGTCTTCTTCTTTTTCTTTACTCGGTGCTTTCTATTCTGCACACAGCTAAACTTGGAACCGTTCTAACATTTCTAAATATCTTTTCCTCTTTTCAAAAATATTCTCCTCCGTCTCCAAATTTTTAATTTTTGCAATTCGTTCCTTGTTTGGAGTGTAAAATCAGTTACAAAAGCCACCTTTAGGTGGTAGAAATTCCTTTTAGGCTGTTATTTGGATCAGTTACTACTCTTGCATATGAGCCAAAATAATAATTGCGTCACAAATAATTTCAATAAGGAAAAATAAGTAAATAGATAAACTCGAAGAGTAATACAAGTCCTGAGACACGCAAAACAACCTCATTTAAAAGGATGTCACTGGATGGATCATTGTCTAGGGTTTCAAGACTTTTAATATAATTTTGTAATGGGTTCGAAGACCTTTGGAGACATGGAGGGTTAATTATTCACCATACTAAGGGGCTATACAACAACCCCGGTTTGAAATACGAAACTGGTTAGACAGTGATCGACGCAAAATGTCGATTGACTTCCGTCATTGGGCCGGGTCGAAGTCTTACGTAATGATTATTGCCTCAAACCGGACGAAAACTTAAAAAACGAGCAGTTTAAGCACAAAAATTTTGATCGCATATCCCCTCGGGCAGTTACCAATTAAAATCATTCCTCGCTTTTTGCCTGATTAATTTCTAAAAAAACAAATTTGACCAAAATAATGAAAACTTGTCCAAGGTGTTTGTCGTTCGTCTCAATTCGAGGCATTTCTCCTTTCGGGGAATTAATACACAACTCGTACAGAAATTTATAATTTGAAATTAGATAATTAGAGCGATGGAAATGGAAAATGCCTCTCGCAAATAATGACCAGAATTGATTTATCCGTGTCAGTGGCTTGATGTGCCTTTGTGTGCCACACACACATTCCTCCGGCCCTCGAAAAGTCTAAGAGGTCGAATTTCAGTCTCAAGAGCAAGAGAAACAAAAATGTAGGACTGAATGTAAACAATGATGAAAAGACACAAATTCGATGGGTCCAAGTTGCGTTTTTTGTGGATTCTACTCTCCTCTTCCAAGAATATGTGGCCGTCATTGAGCCAGGGTGACGTTGCTTTTATTCTATCATCACCATCTGACGTGATCCGATTGGGTTGGGTTGTTTGCTCACGCAGAAACAAGGAAAGAGTTTCGTTTATCTTTATCGTCGAAGAGACCCCTCCGTCATATCCTCAAAGAAGTTTTCAACTGGTACCCGATTTGGTAGTTTTTGTCTCTGTCACGTGAATCAATGCAATGTAATCTCTTTAACAAACGTGATCAAACTAGAAAATAAATCAGCCGTAGGTTTTTGAGTCGATGTCACGTTACAAGTTGAACGAACTCCGGAAATTTAAAAGGAAAAGAAAGGAGCAGGAGCTAAGGTATCCCGAGCTATGGGAAAAGGAGCTCGAGTTATCAGGTCCTTGGCCAAAGTTAATTTTTAAGAAAATGTGGCTAAGTGCTAAAAATCACGTTTCTTCTCAAATAAATAAAAGAAAGAAAGAAAAAGTTTTGTTAATCAGAGAAAGATTAAGGCTGACAAGAGGGCAGAGCACTTCACCTGGCTAAATATGGAGCCTGAAGTAGGATTTCGAGGAGGGAAATGGTCCATTTTCACCGATTGCGAGGAATGTTTATAGTCGGGACTCAAGGTCAAGTGCTTTTCTTTTTGCTTTTTCTCTTTTGCTGTTTTGCGAAATCCGGGGCTTCGTTTGTGAAGAGTTTTCCCAGAAAATAACCGCCATTTTTTTCACACTCCCTCTACAACTTCGGGGTCGTTATTTGGTCTGATTATCAGTCTAGTTTTATTTCTCTCCCTCTTAGACAGAGATTTAGATTCAAACTGGCACGAAGTCCTACATTTGACTTTTCCTGAAAGCTTACAATTTTGTCGTCCAATCACCTCATCCTTTTAAAGTTGTGTCTTTTAAGTTGGCAACTAACTAATTTAGATTTTTGTGTAACCATCAATCAATAAAATTCTCAGTCACTTACTTCCCAATTTAATGTTGTACAGTTAATGTACATTTGTCACTAAAACCTCTAATATTATGAGCTGACATTTTTTAAACCTCAAATTTGATGTAAATAAGATTTTATAGGTTAGGGCTCGAGGTGCTGTATTTAAATAATAAAGATGGCTCACAATCATCTGAAGAGACAATATCAAATCGGATGCCGAGGAACCGAAAATAGTGGTAACTAGTTAAAGCGGGCACAGAACAGAAAAGATAGACATACTGTAAAAAGCTCTTTTGTTACAAGTTTGTCTAGTCTATCTTCCTCTCCGTTTCTCTTTCTCTGTGTCAGTGGCGCAGTCGTTGAAGTGTGTTAGCAACCCAAAACTCATCAAAAGTTATAGTTGTTGAGTTTGAATCGAATCCATTTTCACTTTTATTTGGATATAACAGGATATGGAAGGGGTATTTGAGCTCGCAACTATAACTTCTTAGTTTGACTCTTATCCGCTGCACCACAAACCTATCACAAACTCACCAGAAGAAGAGACCCAAACATTTTCCCAAATTTTTTGCCCTAAAATGGTCCTAAGGTCTTAATGACCGCATCTTAAGATTGATATAATTATTATGAATATTTCCGAGTTCAAATTTTTAGGCAACAAAAGACATTGACATTTTAGATAAGACGCTTTCCCTCCCAGGCTCCTGCCTTCTTCTACTACAAACACCAAAGAAGCTTATAAGAAACTTGTCGCTACTATATCATGTAAATTGCCGAACTGACCAATAAAATTAAAATTTATTAACAAATTAAAAGAAGGATTTGAAGTATAAATAAAATTTTGTTATAATATCATTTTGATTTATACTAAAAGGAAATAAGGTGACCAGAAACGAATCCAAACTGGTGGTCCAATCACATACAAAAAACTGAGAAAACTTGGGTGCAATATTTATGAAATGAGTTCTGGATGCGAATGTACATTAAAATCAAAAGCAAAAGGAAGACTCGAACACACCACCAAACCATAAAGAAATGAGACGTTGACTGACAGAAATAAAGACCAAAAATTAGATGAAAACCAAATTTACGTTTCAGTAAAAGTGATAAATCGGCCAAATACATATACCTGGTGACATTCACTATCACTAACTAAGCTCGGTTAGTGTGATTTTTTACCATTTGACAAATAAAATTACTGAATATTTGTCATATTTACCGGCTAGTTTTTAAAAGTGACGAGAACTCATAGTGAAACATCATTATCAGTAGCTGCAGCAGCAATAACAGTCCCTCAATTTTTCAAAGACCGCCTTATTAACTACTAAAAATGAAGTCGAAGCAAGAGATACAGTACCTTCTCGCTCCACTAACGACTTTCAAAATTAATTAGTATTATTTTGAGTCATTATTTCATTTAGTGAGACCATATAGGAGTTTAATTGTTAGAATCAAACATTAATTAATTATGGTAAAAGTTATTATTATCGATCATTATTATTAATATTATCCGTTGGAAACCTAATTAAATCCTCCGGGCTTTGGTGGGACATTGATTACGACATATTGAAAAATTTTTATTCATTTATAATAGCCTGAGATTGAGATGCATCTAAAGTCATTAAACACGTGGGCACGTGACTTCCTCTCATTCGTACCCGAGGGAGTAACCTACTGTAGACGAATTTCGGCTTTGATCTTTCCTATATTTCTGGGTTCTTTTGGCCTCAGTAGCCAACTTTAAAATCATCCATCTCCCTTGCTAATAATATTTACAAATTTTGACTTCATACAGTGTTCAGAATACAGTAAACCACTCTAGAGGGTGTTTTTCTTATACTGCTTATCTTTCTGGAATCTTTTGAGGGAACCTTTTAATCGAAGTTAACTAAATTTGAACTTAAGCCTGTAGATAGCGCGAAAAAGGGGCGTTACCCTTCCTCCCAGTCTTTTAACACAACCTAAACGAGTTGGACAAGAAAAGGGAAGTGCTAGCTATGAGAAGCAGATAGAAAGAGATCTGTAGATGGTTATATAGACAATTTCACCAGGTAAAAAGAAACATCATGAATGTTAAGAAAAAAGAAAGGGCAACAAATGGAAGTGGGCAGAGGGAGAGAGGAGGCTAAGAGAAAGGAAACCACAAAGATAAAAGGCAGATAGATAAACACTAAAGTCTGATTAGTAGATAAAAGCAAGAAGTGCAAAGACGACACAAATAACAGACCCTGAGAATGAGTGAGAAGGTTTTCACCAAGATACCAAAGATAAGAAAATGTTTTGAATTGACGAAGAAGAATGGATTCAAATATAGAAAATCCAGAAACGAAAAATGGTAGATGAATACCTAAGAAGGTTTGAACCTCAAGACCAGAAGAAGGAGAAACGTGAAGAAATGGAAAACGCGAATGGTAGCGTTGGGTGGTTGTGTCCATCACCTGCCACTCCTTTGCCCCTTTCTCTGTCTCTCTCGAAGGGTTTTCAAACATAATTAATTATTCGTCAATCGCGGGGCTGTTATCTAATAAGATTAGATTTTGAAAGAATTCCGTTTTAATTGAGGACAAGTTTGACTTGTGTTTTCCTCGGCTATTGTTGCCACCATTTTTTGTT
Source organism: Columbicola columbae (assembly GCA_016920875.1). Lineage (NCBI taxonomy): Eukaryota > Metazoa > Arthropoda > Insecta > Psocodea > Philopteridae > Columbicola > Columbicola columbae. The sequence continues at coordinate 2,378,304 of JADMLL010000001.1, read as the reverse complement.
CTAAAGTGTTTTACTTATTGAGGATGACGATGTTGTTGTCGGCGCGCGAGACAAAAGAGACTGTACGCGTCGAGTGGCGTAATCCCAAACAAGGTATCCAAGTAGGTGCTCACCTCATCTTCTTCCCATCGTTTGACGATTAATCGGATTTAATTGGTTTCTAGATAGAGTTAGTCCTCTTCGGGGGTATAGTGACTCAAGAGGTTGGTTGTGGTTACCTTTCTTGCCCTTTACACAGAATGAAACACATTTGTTGTCACGTCCCCGTGAATTGTACTGATTACAAGACGTGTTGTTGTTTTTGTTTTTGTTGTTATTTTTATGAAGATGCCAGAACTTCTAGCAAATTGGCCGGAAATTCACATTTAATGTTTACCATTTATTTTTGGTGTGAATAGTCAAAATGCCTTACTAGAGAAGTTGAGGATTTGAACCCCCTTCCACATAGGATCACACTAAAGGGTGAAAAAACCGGATTAAACTCAGCTATAGACTATAAACCTATAAATGAAAGTAGATGTTTGGGTTTTATTGTTTAGTAACAGCTCTGGGGTTAAGTTCTGTGGTCAAGTGAAGGTACTGTGGTGAGGACAACCTTAGAACAGTATAAAATTAACTTTTCATGAAGGTGTGCAAGACATTTGAAATGAATTCAATAATGAAATGTGCAATATTTATGACAATCAAGTAGTACTAAGCTTTTGACTTTTAAATTGAAAATAATGTCCGAAAATACAATATGTGTTGGAACGTGGAGACAAGTCTGTGAAATCTCAATGAGTATGACATCAGTCTAAAAAGTAGACAAAGACGGCTATCATAGAGGGATAATCATGACTGAAATACTGATTCCTACCCAACACACTATCGAAGACGCACAAAACCGGACCAATTCTTTTCTATCCGCGACCGTCAGTTTCGTGGTTCCAAACTAATTTCAGACAAGAAAATCTTATGTCCATATAAAGAAATATAATTAAAAGTATAAAATGATACTATAATTAAAAGGTAATACAAAAAGAAAATTAAAAACCTGCTTCAAAGAACCAAAACAAAAATAATCATGACCGCGGAACGAATTCTCCCATCGAGAGCCTACTTCTCGAGTCCAAAGGGTTGCTGTAAATGGTCAATAACTAAGTAACACACAAACAAACAGACCTTCTACCTATACTATCCCTGTGGGTATTAATATTACACATCGCATTATGACAAGGTCAAGGGCACCACACACGATACAGCCAACAAACTAAACACCAAAATTCAAATTTCTCGCGAGTAAAATAACTAAGAAACTAACTCTTTCGTCGAAAACTATAAATAAATAAACAAAGGAATAAACAAACAATTAATTAAAACAAAACCAAATTAACATTAACAATCAACCGGGCCAATTAGTTTAAACAATGAATTATTTATTAAATTTGTACAAAAAACGAAACAGCAAACAATCTAACTCAACCTGGTCATTTAACTGAAGTCTCCTGATTCTATCTCCTGCCTTTGTCGTATTAGATACTGTGGCTAAGACGAGATAAAATATGAAATCTTCATCTTGCGTCGTTCTGTCGGAGTAAAATGGCCCAATGCCATCTCCAACAAAGAACTATGGCTCAGACGAACCAGAAACACTTGAAAGCACAGGTTGGAGAGAGGGAATGGAAGTGGATTGGGCACACTCTTCGCCAGGAACAGAACCAGATCCCAAAACAAGCCCCCCACTGGAATCTACTTTGGAAGCAAGGCAGACCTAAAAAAGACTTGGAGACGAACAGTTGAAGAGGAGCTGGCTGTAGCAAAGAAAACAGCCCTCGACCGAGTCCCCTAGAGACACCATATACGCCCCAGAGGTGTTATTATCAGCTTGAGTCGTTCTAGGAGTTCATTGAGGCGTTCGAGGAGTAGCCTGAACAAGAAATCCCGCAATCAATGGCAACACGAACGCGTTAGGCTTTTGTCTAATTCGATTAATGGATCAGAGGAACGGATCAAGGTTTGTTTTAAATAATTTAGGCTACTTGAAGGGAAAAAGTTACAAATTTTGACCGAAATGAAGCGCTTGTTATAAGGTCGACTGTTTAATTGAGGCCTAAGAACTTGTTAACACACACCAAAATAATTTTCTTTTGTTAACACTTATTTATTCACTTGAGGGGTAACTCTCACTTACCTAGCGATAATGAAATTTATTTATTCTTCTGAAGCAGGTTTCTAAATTTTTTATTTATCGTCCTATAGCTATTCTACAATTTTATATCGTACAATTATAGTTATAATTGAGTTTTAACTCCGTTCTTCACCCTTTTTGGGTGTGACAAGATACGGAAGAAGGATTTGGACTGGCCACTTTAACTTAGTCTGGCACTTAACCACTACATCATAGACCTACCACTAAATCTCACAATTATACGTCTTCAAGTGGAGATACAATTTTCTTCTTTGAAATTTGCCTGCAACCATGGACTTGCAAATTTAAAAGTCCAAGGAATAAAGTTGTCTAGGACTTTTTCATAAATTTTAAATTTAGTTTTATAAATGTATAAATTTATACATGTTCGTTTAAACGCTATAATTTTAAGTTAGAAATTTTGTACAAAGTTTCTATTGGTGGTTAAAAAACGCTTCGAGTGCAAAGAAATAGATTTTAATAGTTTTGGTTTTGATCATGTTACAGATCCAATCTTTCTGTCTTTTTTTTACTGTATATAACAACCGGCCTGCTTTGTTCTTATCACATTTGGGTTGTTTCTCTGTCTCCCACGAAACTTTTCTAGTCTAATTAAATTTAAACCCGCAAGGACCTTCGGAGTTAACGTGTGAAAATATTTTTTTTACAAGAACGCCATTTTCTCTCTCACTCTCTTGGGAAATGATAAATATGGGATTAGGAAAAACTAATAATTCAAATGTTAAAACCCAGTTCAAAGTCCATCCACCGGTTTTTTTGTTTGTCTCAGGGACGCATTCAGGAACTAAATCATTTTGGAAATGGGAATGAAGGTAGGCCGAGGCTGTTTCTTTCATGCCGACTTTTTCATTCTCAAATCCAGGCCCTTTGAAGATCAACTTCTTTCTTCTCCTCCTCCTTCTTCCTTTCCTTTTTTGGTTTGTTTTTAGTTTTTATTATTTTCAAGTATTGATTCTTAGGTTGGTCAGTTGATACGATCGATGCGTGTGCTTTTGGTACAACTGAAAGTTCGCTTGTCCTTGGTGAGAGTAGTTTGATGCAGTTTAATACCGATTCTCATAAAATTATTTACACTCTAAATATTTGGTCTACCGGATTATTTGTATCGGGAATGTCCGATGTCAAAAAATGATTTTGATCTAATGATCTGGACAGTATCGCCGTCGATTAGAGATGGCCGCCCAAAGCTAGGCCCATTAGTGGCTTGAATAAACCGAAAATCTGTCAATCCGTTCTAATATTAATACTAACATACATCATAATCGTTTTAGTTCATATGCTAGGTCAGTATGTCTATTGTATAGGTGATAAAACGAGAGAACCAAAGAAAATGAGTATACACAAACTTGAGTCAAACTCGATGTAGATCAGAGAGAACTTTCCGGTAGAGGTAATATATAAATCAGAGTATAGGCAAATCGTTTTGTAGTTTATAATGTCAGACAATTGTAAAATCACACACTCTACAAGCTCAATGTCTTCGAATCACAAAAAATAAAACAAAAGTTATTCACAGGTTCTAAACCTCTATGAGCAAATTAACGGTTCAGATAATTAGTAAACATCTGGAAGGAGTATTCTGTAACACCCTCTCTGACGTCATTTGTTTGAAGTCAACTATTATACTTCACCTCAATTACGAGTAATTGTTAAAAAAATGACTAGAGGGCATCAGTGTTAGAAAAACCGGAAGAAGAAATTCCCAGACCAGATTACTACCGCCACCGAACATCCCGGGAGGCAGAGGCAGTTGTCTCTGTAATTATAAGCAAACATTTCTTTCTCCCCAAATTTCTGTATTAATCCGCCTAATGACTTAGGAGATGGAACACACCGTGAAAGTGTGAGAAGAAGTGGAAGTCCATCATCATACCATCGTTGCTGTAAGACCGAAACCGTCGTAAATGGCAATGATAATGATTTTCTAATGCAAACACGCGAAATTATTAAATAAATATAGTGTGAAGCTGTGATAAAAGTAAATAAATAAATAATTATTGAATGACTAAAAAAAAATCATTCAAACGTAATTAAATAAGGAAACTTTTCCCTTAATCACACTTGTCACATTTTCAGGTATGACTGATAACGTGAGAGAGCTTCCTCTTGGGATCACAACCAATCACGCATGCGATTGTTACCTCATTCCACTGAGCTAATCGTAACCACAGTTGAATGTAACTTGGTTACTTAGTGTTACGAGTGGCTTTTCAACTGTTACTTGGATTCTTCTGGGTTTGTTTTGCTTTTGTTTGTTTAGCTGAATACCTTGACCATTACCAATCCTACGTGGTAAATGAGTTCTTCAGGTTTATCATCGACGTTACCACCAACTTCTGGTCTTGCCGTCCGACTGTTGTTGAGTTTTAACCCTATTTTTCACCCCTTTCGCACTCCTTTAATTTACTTACATTTCAGCGCTCATTATGTCTCATATTCATACATTTTTTCACTTTAGATAGACTTTTGTGTTTTTACACTTTCTTATTTGACATGTTTTTTGATTTGTTTCAGTTCTAAGACTACTCTTTAACTTGTCTTTCTCACTTTCTGTTGTCTCCTATGTGTGTTCACTTTTTTTTGCTTCAAAACTATAATATATATTGTAAATTTATTAACTGTTTGTTTTGTTTATAATTACAGTTGAGTTTTAATCCCGTGTTTCATCCTTCTCTGGTGTAACAGGATACGATACGAGAATTTGAACTCGCAACTCTAACGTCTTAGTCTGGCACTTAACCACTGCACCAGAGACCTGTGTGCAATATTTATGAAATGAAAGCTTAATGTTATGATTGAAGCTTGATGATTACCCATCTTAGGTATAACAGGATACGGGGAGAGCCCGAAGTCGCGATTATAACTCCTCAGTCTGGCACCCAAACACTATACCACAGACTTCCCTATTGTCCACCTATTGTAATTTATTACAACCATTAGAGATGTGAGCAAACATTCATATCGTAATAACTCGTAGTCACGTTAATAGTCTTCCGGCGGATGATTCACAGGAAAAATCCCGTTTTATCAAATCCTGTTCTCAGACCAGACACCTTCCTTGTTTCAAACCTTTGTCTTTGTGTCATCTCCAATATTTTGTTAATTATTGCTCTTTGATTCATTACCTTATCTGTCTTTGGTTATCGAGGAACAAAAAACCTTCATGTTAGCTTTCGACCTTGATAAAATCAATTTTATATAAAAAATTTTTTTGAAAAAAGTTTGGCGCCATTGATTCCTCTCTCTCTCCGCACATCTTTGTAAGAACAAGTTTTCGCTTATGAGAATTAAAACCTACAAGAAAAACCTTTTTCTACTTAATTTATTAACACCTCGCAGTTAATTAAGAGACTAATGACTGCATTTCTATTTTTATTTGCCAAGTAGGCGGATCTTCATAGGCTTTCCATTCACTATTTTTAGAATTGCTTCTCTCTCTCTCTAAGACCTTTTCGCGAATCAAATCGAAAAGGTTGGGATTTTTTCCTTTATGGAACTCCTGTTTGTCTTCTGTTGTCAAACTTTTGTTGTCTTAGTCTTCGGTCTTGACCAGTTATAAGAGCCAAGGATTCAAGGTCATACCTTTGACCCATTTCCATTGCTATTCTCTAGCAATCTAACTACCTCACTACTTGGTAATTAGATTGCTTGCTTGGAACTTGATTACTACACCCCAAAATCACAAATTTGACAATGGCACACTTGACTCTGCAGAAAAATACATTGTTGCTGGTGCTGCCACTATCAAAGTGGCTAAATCAGGAGCTGGTGTGGGAACAGTGTTCGTATCGCTTATCATCAGCTATGCGAGAAATTCATCTTTGAAACTACAACTTTTCTCCAACGCCATTTTAGGTTTCGCTATGGGTCTCTTCTGTTGCTGATGTTCTTACTCCTCTTCGCCTTTTGGGGTATATCTGGATTTCGTATGAACTGAAAAGGTCTTAGAGTTTTCTTTCAAAGTAACTTCTCTTCCTCCTTCCCTGTGTCTCTGGCTCTTTTTCTCTCCAAAAATCCCGTTTAATTAGAAAATAATTTATTGATAATAGGTTTCTCTGACTGACTGGCTGACTAGATTTGCTTTAATTTCACCTTTCCTCAGGCTTGTCTTCGGGGAAAATTCACATTTAATTGCTTTCATTTTCATTTTGGGGGAGGGGGGGGGAAGAAAACGTTTTTCAGTGAGAAGGAAACCATTTATAATAAAACATCCGGGAACCCCCCTCCCCACCCCTGATCTGAGAAATTAATTAACCTCCTCGTACATTTGGTGCACTAAATGAGGTTTAATTAATTGTTTTAATTTTTCTTTTTATTTTTTGCTTCATTTACTCTGCTCTCATTACTCTCAATTGCACTACATGAAATGCTTATCACTTTTAATTTAATTATCGTTAGTAAATTGGTCTAATTAAAGGTTAAAAACAGTACAAAACAAAAGGGAGTCGTCGCGAATTGAAAAGCGGAGAATGAAAACGGTTTTGTCTGGTTAGTCTCAAAGCTAAATAATTCAGTTCGCAATCTCGACTTCAATAACAAATTTCACGTTTTTAACTTGTTTAATATTTTTAATGATAAATAATTTTTGTTACGTCGGTTCGTTGAACCAGGATTTTAGAGGTTAGAATATAAGGACGATAATTTTGTCCGTTGATTGTTCAGTAGACTCAAACTTGACCCTAAACGAAATCGAAAAAGATCGAGGTTTTGGGGGTGTTGTAATTAACTGATTTGAGAGTTTTGCGATGACGTAATAATAGTAGTAATAATTATATACAATATATTGTAAATGGTGTGCATCTGTATGTATATAGTTACAGTTGAGTTTTAATTTTGTTTTCACTTTTTTTGGGGGTATAACAGGATACGGGAGGAGAATTCGAACTCGTGACTATAACTTCTTAGTCTGGTACTTAACCACCACACCACAGACTTTCCGCATGTATATTATGAAAAAATTTCTCGTGGTGAGTCGTTTCCCTTTTCATCCAGTCCCAGGCACAAACTCAATTAGGCGTCTACTAGGTTATTCCTTAGTCCATCTACACCCCCACTACATGCCAGGTATCGTCGTCCTCCGTGTATTTTAGACACAGACGTACTCTTACCTCACAGCCTGACTGACTGTGCCCTTCATCCACCCAATCTAAACCACACAACCCCTATTTTGCTCACTGTACATACATGTTTTACATAGAATTCCGCTACAGAGCGTCCATCTTCTGTTTTTAAAGACAATGAACTCTCTTGTCTGAACTCTTTTTCCATCTCTCTCTTCTCTCCCACCAGGATTTCCTTCAGCTTTTTCTCTGCATTTTAAATTTCCTCCTTTTACCCGAGACCCAAAGCTTTCGAAGTTCCAACTCTCTTCACTTCTACTTGTCCAACACCAAGGATGCATTCCAGGGTTAAATTCAAAACTCTTCCATCCTTTAGACTATACATCCAGTTATCCTATCCCTGGGGTTGAGACACTGGTTTGTTTTTTAGATTCTTCTTAAAGACAGACAGACCAACTACTTAAAACTATTGTCTCCCTTAGAGAAAGATGGCAATTAGAGTGGGGGATTAAAAATCCAAAACTGGGACAATAACGTCAAAATTACATCGTGCCTCTTGTTGGGCTTAACCTACCATTCAAACTCTTCACTCTTCTCTACTACATCTAGCCAAGGGATGGATTACGTTTTAGGCACACAGCTATAGTTTAAACTGATACGATACTAAGAGGAAAACCGTTAGACAAGCATGAACCAAACCTGATTGAATCTGAGACTTGATATAAATCGACTGAATGAAGTTACGTTACGTTTGATACAGGACTTGTAGGAAAGGTTATGTTTGTTTACATGTTCATTTTCGTTCATGAACCCTTAAAGTCTTTAAACTAAGACTAAAATTAAATGTTGAAGCTCAAAAGTGTTAATGGCGGCTTAGACCTTTAAAAGAAAAAAGAAGTTGTGTTATTTACAATGAATGCTCTTCATTTTATGTACTAATTATGTAATGTAATATTTAAAGGGTGTTTGAAAACGTAACCAAACACTGATATGAACAAATGAATAAATTTTTTTTTGTGTTCGATGTGCGGCCTTTACGCCATTCACAAGTCACTACAAAAAAATGATGTTCAACATGTCCTAAAAAACATCATCCGCCCTCATTTTCTGTTTTTATGTACTGAGTATACAGTTATTTTTTATTTAATCATTCTTCCTACAAGTGATACAGATACACAAATAACAGAAACAAAGGAGTTTTATTATTATGCTAGGTTTCCCTTCCTTGAGTGTTGGATGTGTAAACGATTGAGCCTCTCCTTAACTATTTCTAGGTTGGGTTTTCTGACATAATACAGGTTTTATACACAATTAATATACACTGAGATTTCTGTCTTGAGGTGGGTAGAATTAAAGAATTATTTATTTACAAATTTGAGGGTTTATATTATAAAATTATTTAAGACTAATGGGTTATTGTCACCCCGTCATTCCCTACTTAGGGCTCACCGGTGAGGCATAGCAACATTTTGATGGGTCATGGGATTGGGCAGGACGTGCACCCTCCGGCTGACTACCAAAGACTATGGGGTAATTCGAGAATGAGTCATTAACAGTGAATTATTTTCTAGTGAGTTTGTGGTTGTGAATGTTCGTATTAGGATATACAGAAAAATAAATGTATGAGCCGACAAAATTTAAATGTCACGAAAGAGGGCATCGGCATTTTAGATGGGTCTAGGTGGGACATGGCCCAAAATCGGTTGAGAACCGCTGTTGTAACCTTACTGTATTCTCGTACTTATCTCTTATCCAATTCCTGAGGTTAATATTATTGTTTCGAACTTACAGACATTTAGGAGTTAAATAAAAAACAGTTTGATATCACCACTTTATTGCAAATTACAGCAGTACAGCCAAATATAGACTTTAACCCATTTCTGCAGTAATACCATTCAATACTGACGCCTTGAGGGATGGTTTTACAATGTGCACTTTTCAAAGGAAAGCCTTTCGTGACAAGAAAAGTAAAGTGAAGACTTGAACGGGCTCACTTACAGTATCATACATAAATGAGATGTTGACTGACAGAAATAAAAACCAAAAATAAGATGAAAATCATATATACGTTACGGTAAAATGGATAAATTGAGCAAATATATATAATTCCGGGCAATTATTCATAATCACCAGCTCGGTAAATGTGACAAATTGATGAATATTATCACATTCACCGGCTATTTTATAAAACCTCCAACTCATTATTGGGGAGTTTAATAAAATGTTGCTCCTGTGTCCCAATGTTGCTTCTGTGACTTCATCTTTAATATTTACGGCTTCTGATTCCGAGTTCACAGACTGACGAGAAAAGATGAGCAGAATTTTTTTGAATTCGCCATTATAAGTTGGAGATTTTTTGACATAGCCGGTAAATGTGATAAATATTTAGGAATTTGTCAGGTATTGACGTAAAAGATTTAACCATCAACATACGCTTAGGTACCAGTGCTGCTATTTTCTTCTGCGGCAGCTTCAGATCCAGCAAGTGCTGCCCCAGCTGATGGAGCTCAAGCGCCTGCTGCTAAGAGTACTGAGAAGAATAAAGTTTTACTGGCCAGGGTTATTTTCTAAAGTTTTCGAAGGTATTTGCCTAAGCCAGGAATTTGTCATATTTGCAATTGTGGTGATTATGAATAGTCCCCAGGAATTATTTATATATTCGTCCGATTTATCAATTTTACCGTTATATATTAATATATAACTTATACCTTTATCACAAACCACATAAAAAAGTCCCGGAACGTTAACAGATTAAAAAGTTAAGCACTCTGGCTAGGTTAGAAAACACTCCCAGGCTAAAGACAAGGAGAGATGGTGATATGATTGACATAATGCCTTTATGCTACACTCACAAACTACTTATTGTAATGCTGTCATCAGCGAAATCTTTTTATTTAGAACAAAAGTCTGTTTAATACAGTTGTGATGGTTGCTGGAGCTCAGTCATTTTATATTCCGTACGTTAATCAATTTTTTTAATTGTTACAAAAATAACTCATAAAACCCAAGATTTGAATATATTCAAACAAAATGTCCGAACTTCCAATCCAAGACAACAAGCAAACAAAATTTGAAAACATTATTAGAGAAAACATTTTTTTAAATAGATAAATTTCCTCTTCCATCAAAAACTATTCAAAACGTTTCAATTAAAGAGTTTCATGTCCAGTTCAAAATTTTCCAAATACTAGATGGCAATCAATTTTTATATAACAGACCACAAATGAATCTAATAAAAAAAGCCTGACGTAAAAAAAAACACTAAAACACTAAACAACCTGCAAGATTAAAGTATTAAGGTGAACAGAGAGACCAGGACAAGTGCACCATAGAGTGCAATATCCTGTAAAAACGTGCTCGTTGATAAAAACAAACTCATTCATGTAACAAAATTATTAAATTCGAGATAGAATTACAGGATAATGAGAAACGTAAAACTAACTCGCTAACGACAAAGACAACGACAAAAGTCTTCGTGCTTATGAAATCAATTTCACTTTTATTCGAGCTCGTTTAGACAAAAATTAAAAATCTTCCGAGAAACACGTGGAAAATTTTGTTTTCGAAAACTCGTCCGACAATAAACAAATTTTATGATAAATAAATAAATAAAAATAAACAAAAAACCGGGGAAAACAAATTTTAAAAACTTCTGTCTTCGAATATCCAGTAAAGGTTCACTCGAACATGATTCCCGGCACCGATTTTGAATTTTCATGGCACACCGAATTCCATTTTCATTTCAATCGAAACCCAAATTTCAAATTTAAAGCATCTTCGGAGAAGAGATCAATGTAGGACTCAGGAGCACATAAACAATATGTAATTATGGTCAATTTTTGTTTTTAAATTTCGATAACTAGTTTAACACTAATTTATTATAAATAATTAACATCGAATGAGAGAGTGATCAAATTCGATAAATAAATAAATTAGTTAACTAATAAATAAACAATTTTAGCGTTTCCAATCACCACAATCAGTTATGTCGATCTTTTGTTGCGAGTATTGTGTTTACACTCGAATTGATGGAAACGTTATTGCTGTCGTCAATTTTCCGTTTTATCTCTATGTTTCAAATTTTCCTTTAAATTTGAGAGCTCAGTGGACGCCATTTTATTAAAATAAATAAAAACGCCAAGAAAATGTTGTTAAAATTGATAAGTGAAAACAATTAAGAAAATTTGTTTCCATCCTTTTGTTAAGCGTCAGCGATCTGTAAGTCCTAAACCATAATAGTCTTTGAGGGGTTGTGTTTAGAGAACAGGTCAGACCAGTCTCAGGAACGGATGAATGAGATCTGAAAACGTGAGTTTAGCCTGATTAAATGAATTATTTTAGAATTTATTAATGAATATGTTATTAATTTATATTAATTTATTATAGATTAATTTTAAGGGGCTTTCGAAAATTTTTCATACAATCTACGTAGACTCATAATTTTGTCTTGTTTATTTAATTTTCTTCCCGACTTAGTTTATCCCTAAATCTTTTATCCGCTCCTGAGGTCAATACTGATCTGTTCTCTAGAAACAACCCCTTAAAGACACTAACGACTTTTATGATCTAGGACTGCAGACTGCTGAAGCTTAAATATACGAATATAACTATTGAATCTTAACTATAATTAATGGAAATTTTTCGAAAGCTCGCACCATTCAAATTTTTCTTCTTTTTGAGTAAAATCGCGTTAATTATTACATTATAGAGTTGTTACTTGAAAATTTTTTAAATTTGAGTTTACAGAGCTTTCGAAAGATTTTCCTCGATCCTCGTAATTTTGTCTTTATTTATTCAATTTTTCTCGTAAGCGAGTTCATCACTAAATCTTAACCGTCCTTAAGACTGGCACTAATCTCTAATCTAGACATGACCCCTAAAACCCACTAACGACGTTTATGGTTAAATACTTGCAGACTGCTGACGCTTAACTAGGGGATGAAAAAAATTCTTCTTACTATTTTTCAATTAATTTTATTTAATCTTTTTAATTTTATTTTATTTTATTTTATTATTTTTATTTTATTAATTTTATTTACATTCTCTTGATTTTATTTCATTTTATTTTCAATATAATGGCGCTCATTTAGCTCTTGAATTTACAGAAAAAATTTGAAATTTAATGAAAAACAGGAAAATCAAAGACAGCAGCTAGTAACGACAACAGTCACAACAAAAATCGATTAGACGGACTGTGGTGATCGGAAACAAAAATATTGCTTATTTATTAATTAATGAACTAATTGATTTATTTATTGAACTTGATCACCCTCTCACTAGATGTTAATTATTTATTAATAAAACGGTGTTATTTAAGCCATCAAAATTTGAAAGAAAATCAAAATACAAAACAAGTGGGAAAATAAACGACAGAAACGACAATAGGCGACAATATTCGCAGTGATGACAACAATTCGAATTGACGGCCAACCAAAACACAAAATAAAAAAATGGCGGCTAGAAAAAGTTTTACCTTTTGTTCTTTGTTGCTGAAGTTTAATTCTCATTTAAATTATCCAAAGTTTTTTTTAAATTTAAAAAGCACAATTTTTTTGGAAAACTCAATTCGGAGCAAAAACGCGGATAAAAACTTATTTTTTCTTATGACAACATTAAGAAAAAAAAGAAACCAAAAACCAAAAAACCAGAAAAATAAGAAAGAAATCACAGAGAACAAATCTCGAAAAGGTATCCGAACATCACAGCAAAAAAAAAATTTTTTTCGAATTCAGGTATCGTCGACGGGAAAAATTTGTTTTCGAAAATCGGGATCGAAACGAAAATTTAAAAAATCAAAACCGGTAACGCGTCACTTATGAGATAATTCACAAAGCATACTGATCTTAAACTAGCGATATTAACGAAATGAAAGTGAAAACGACCTGACTCTATGTAGGTATCCGTACCTGTACGGGAACCTCGTTCGAACATGTTTCGCTTATCGAACGCTTCGACTATTTCCTACGAAAAGTCTCTGTTTCTTATCGGACTCGTGATTAAGTCGATTATGTTTAGTTTATGACGTCTCCTGTTTTTTTACCCTTTCTTCTTCTTCTTCTTTCCTTTTCGTCTCGAATCAAAATTATGCGAAAATTCGTTTGTTGAATAGTTAGCTTATGTAAGCTGTTGGGACTGTGCCATTGTTGTTGTTGTTGTTTTTTTTCTCAAGATTATTATTATTATTATTGTTGTTTCAAATGATTATCTTCGGAGTTTTGTTTTTTGTAGAAAAAAAGAGACAATGAATTTGCTGTTGGTATTTTTATGGAAAACTTGACTGACAGACGAGATTTTTTAACACTTTGCGCTCGGGAACTTTTTTTGCGCGGACCAACCAGAAACTACAAAGTCTGTACCCCCCACAAATTTTTAGTCGCACTTTAAAATTATAATATTTAAACATACTTATATACAAAACCATACTAAGGCTAAAGCGGGCCCTAGGCAGCATTGTAATTCCGGACCAATTTTTCAGTCGTGACACATACTTTAAAAAATTTAAAACCCCATTTGGGCCCCAAAAATTACCGGCCCCAGGCTGCCTAGTTCTTAGTTCGCCCCTGCTGATATAAAATTATAACAACAGTTAAAACAACTGCGAGTGGTGGTTTGGTAGAAATAAGGAGACAGTGAAATTGCTGTTGGTATTTTTATCGAAAACCTCACCGAAAGATGTGATTTTTTAACACTCTGCGCTCGGGAACTTTTTTTTTTACGCGGACGAACCAGAAACTATAAAGTATGAAAAGGATTCCACAAATTCTTTTTTCTAACCTCAAACCTTTAAAATTTAAACACACTTATAGACCTATACAATTATAACAAGAGCCAACAAAGGAATGATTTGACGCCGGTTTTAAATCTGTTAAAAATAACATTCAAGCGCTATTATGCTCAAAATGTGCAATATTTATGAAATGGATTCCTTACAAGAGTGTGCTATAATTATGAAAATCAAGTAGTTCTATTCCCACGACTTTCAAGTTGGAAATAATGCCAAAAATGCAGTTCGGTTCCTGATTGCGGGCTGATTCCAGATAAGAAAATCTTATCTCCATTTATGGTGATATTATTGTAAGATACAGAATTGTACTACAAACATTGTAGTTATAAAGATTTTACCAAAGGACATTGAGAACCTGCTTGAAAGAAACAAAACAACAACAATTATGTTCGCGTATCTAATGAAGTGGTGAATAAGAGTCAGAGGTAAAAACGGACAAATCTACTAGTGCAGGGATGGTGAACCTATGGCACGCGAGCCACAAGTGGCACGTTTGAAAATTTTGATGGCACGCACAAAAACAAAATTATTATTATTTAAAAAGTTCTTTTTTGATAAAAATTAATTAAAAATTATTTGTGGCACGTCACCTATTTAAAAACAGAATTTTTATGATTTTGTGGCACGGACATCAAAAAAGGTTCGCCATCCCTGTACTAGAGCATTCAAACAGCTTACGTAAGAACTACTCTAACAGGTATTAACTTTTTTACTACTGTTCTAGGTGCGCGTGCATCAGGTTTGCTGATGATAAAAATGCCAGCAGTGACTTGATCGGCATTGTGTTCTAATGTCTTTAATTTGTCGATTATGCGAGAGGTCGGAGATGTATTGGTTTAAGTGCCAGACTAAGAAATTATAGTCTTCCCCTATTCTGTTATACCCAAAAAGGGTGGAAAACGGGACTAAAACTCAACTATAGCTATAACTCATAGGTGTCCTGCTGTCGGATTAAATTAAGCTCATGGTGCTCTAGCATGGTATCGACTTTCCCGCGAAAGAATTCGCCGACCTTCGTCTGTTTCAAAATGACCTTGTTCAAGAAAAGTCCTCCTTTTATACTAAACCTCTGAGATGTGTACACCATTCTGACACAAGAATTTTCCGGTTGGAAAAATTATGGTTCATAACATCTGAATCATCTTTCATTCATTGGAGTTTCGGGAAGTCGATGTGATACATGAAATCAGCGAAGACATTAGGTCGAAGGCAAGGAGAAATGGTGACGACTGTGGACTCTCCATCTTCCTAAGGTTAGTGGATACTTTGTTGAATCATTGAACTGAATTTCAGAGAAGTCGTGAACACTAAACCGGAACCACAGGCAAGAAAAAGGACATTAAACTTTATACTTAATGTGATTGTGGGTTTGTGACTGTCAACAGGGATTTATGCCAGTTTTCTGTCGGTGAGTGTGAGCTAAAAAGACCGAACCGAACTAATTTGGATTCTACACCAATTAAGTGAACAAACCGTGACTGGTTTGACGTCTGTTTTAGGCTCTACGTGGTTAGGCTAATTATGGTCAAAGTGTGCAATATTTGTGAAATGAATTTCTTGCAGAGTGTGCAATACTTATGAAATGAGTTCCTTGCATGAGAGTGTAAAGTATTCTGGACGACGTTCGCATACCGATTCACGAAACTTACCTCACGATCTCAATCAGAGCCTCACACACATACCAAACACACACACGACCTGACACTCCACATCCCTCTCATGACGCAATATACTAATAATAATAATACTATTACCCAGCTACAATAATAACAACGGTCATTGTTATCGACCCACTCAAAATAGGGAACCTAACACTTGGAAAATTTAAAATTCAAATTCCTTTCTCAAAACCATTTCCAGGTTCTTCAGAAATTCCACTGATCCAGTGACCAAGTGTCCAATAATGGAGAAAAAAAAATTGTGTTACGTCGAAGTGGTGGTTTTTTAATAGATTTTCATCTCCTCCCACGGCCGCTCGGAAGATCAATCGCCGCTCTCCTCCTCCTCCTTCTCCTCGTCCTCTCGCTCTCAGGCCAACTTCGATAGTAAATAAATCTTAACGATAATGATTTCAACATAACTGAATATTTGTTATTAATTTATTAATTGGAGTATGATTTAATAGCGGGTGTCCTAATACCGGTAAAACTTGGTCAACGAAGTTTAGGACAGGTACCAACTTGGTATTTGGCCTTTAATGGATTCTGCAAACAATTTATTGTGCTGTTTAAACGAAGGATTATTCCAACGTAAATAAGCAAATTAATAATAAAAATGAGAGAACCTCGTTTTTTAGGGCATTCGTGTTTTTTTCCTAACGCCATTTTAGGTCTAGGATGACTATGTTCTAGGCAAATGGTTTGGATCGTTTTTGGAAAAGATGTTACTCACGGGGTGGGGTGGGGGGTGTAATGCGTTTTTCTGGTTCTTCTATTTCTTGTTGTTTTTGTTCTCGATGATCGTGAGTTTGATTTCCAGGAGGAGGAGAAGAGTCGAGGGGGTGGTTTTCTTGTTTTCTGTAACTCTTCGTGAGATTTGGGTTTGGTAATTGGCGGTTTGGACAATTTTTTTTTTGAAGTTTTACCATTGTTGCGTTTTTAAATCAAGTTCGGCAATACCTTTGATTTTTTTGTTTGGCGTGTTCGCATGTCTCTTTTCGTGTTTTGTCGGTTTTTGTTTTGGTGTTCTTGTCAATTAATTTGATTTAGGTTTTTGGCGTTTGTGAAATTTCGATGAACAAGGGAAACGTAGATTAAAAAACCGCTGGCTGAACAACTGGAGATTGCTGGAACAAAATGTATTCACCAAAGCAAGAAACAATTGGAAGTGGGAAAAGCTGGAGGAGACTTCTGCTTTTCAAGAACCTGACTTCTATTAGAACATTACAATATGTCCTGAGTCCTGTCAAAGACAACAATGAATATTGGAGGTGTTACAATCACGAACATATACCAAAGATAAATGACGTGATCCAATGATCCTCTGGAGAATGGACTCAGAAAAGCTGAGCAATCAGGTCTTTAAACACTTCCTCAACAGGAAAACCAAGCCGGCGTGGTTAGTGGAAACTGAAAAAAGACCTGAGAGAAGCAGAGGTCACAGCAGAAGACGTACAAGGGCGGGACACCCTGAAGAAAAAATAATAAAAAAGATGATTTTACAGGACAAAGCAAAGCTGAAAACGGGGTCGAAATGAATAGAAAAGAGAAATCGAGAACGTAGTCGAAAAATGAAAGAGTTTTAACAAAAGTTTAATAACATGAAACCAAAGAGAAGAAGAAGGAGAAGATCTATCCTCTCCTATGATCCAGGATGATAAATCTTCTTCCACGAGGAATATACTAACTGTACCTTTTGTCCACTTAATTACTGTAGTCATCATCAGAAGACCTTGGGTTCCTGTCTCGAAGAAACTGTGAAAATGGTTCATCCTTTACCAGAACTCTTCCTCATGAGTTACACTCAATTCAATTAAACCGACGAACAAAGAAAGTTTCGTTTTGATTTTAAACAATGACGGGGTTATGCGTACCCGAATGGAAAACGTAAAGTGAGTTAATGAGGAACACGTGATTCCAGGATGAAGTCAAAAAATTAGGACTAACATTGTAAACATCACAAAATGACAAGTGTAACAACGAAACGCCATTAAAAACTAATCGAAAAGACAGCGAAGATGTTGTGCAATCTGAATCTCATAACTGCCAACCTTTGTCTTTGTAATTGAAATCGAATTTGCGGGCTCCGTCTTTCGGTTCCCTTCCCGACATTTCAAGATACGCGGTCAACCGTTTTTCAAATCTTTTCCATCTATTCTGGATCAAAATTTTTTTTTTTTTACATCATATTGGCAGTTAATTAACTGTTCGGGAAAGACTTCCGGTCTTTTGGGTGATTTTTTAAAATTTTCGTGGTAATATTTGTATAGTGTTTGTTTTATGGTACTGTGGAGGCCGCGTAACTTGGTTTTCGTGGAGGCCGCGCAAGCAGAAGAAAAAAGGAAAAAAAAGAAAAAACAAGATGTCAATTTTTCGGCTGCATTCTGTACGCATCAATAACAAATAAAATTATTAAGCATTCTATAAGTATTTGCTTTCTTATAACTTAAAATGAACACGCCTACTAAAGTACAAAGTTAACTAAGGATGACTTGAGCTGTTGTGCGAGTGAGCTGAGAGTGCATTCTCATTTGCTACCAAGAAATAGACAGGCGATCAAGTGTCTATATTAACTTCCCGGTTTGTTGATTTTTATTGGTTCAGAGAGTGTATGGAGGAAAATTAAAAATGGCGAAGGGTGAATGGCTCTAGCAGCAGCAAAGGGGAGACTCGGAGGTAGTTTGTGGAGTGCAGTGAAATTTTAAATTTCTGTTGTCAAAACTCAAACTCAAAACTTCTCTCCTACTTGGAATTCAGTGTGTTAGGAGTTTCTGCTCCTTAGGAAGTGTAGTCTCCGAGAGTGGAGGCTTTGAGGAAGATGTCACCAACAAAATCTGCAAAAACCAGAGCGCCATTTGTCTTACTCCGCCTCATTTAGACATTGCACAACCTTTCAATGAGAATCAAACCAACGATCCTCAAATCAAATGTCAAATCGTCGTTTCTCTACAGGTGTGAGACGTGGAAGGTGACGGAGGACATAACCCGTAGAACCCAGTCTACAGTGAATAGGTTCCTAAGTGTGATGGTGGGAGTGAGATGGCCCAATGTCATTTCTAACGAAGAACTATGGCTCCAAAAGTACCAGAAACCATTGAAAGCACAAGTTAGAGCGTGGAAATGAAAGTGGAATGGGCACACTCTTCTCGGAAAAAAGAACAGATCCCAAAGCGAGCCGTCGATTGGAATTCACATGGAAGCCAAAGAAGAGGAAGACCCTGGAAGACGTGGAGGCGAACAGTCAAAAAGGAGATGGCTGCAGGAAAAAAACAGCCCACAACCCCTTGAAGACGTCCTATGCTCACTAGAGGCGTAAAAGGACTTATTTTGTACTTGGAATTCTGTCGTACTCAGCCGCTGTTGCAAAACAGTTTGCAGTCCCCAAAAAAAGTCTCTAAATATGCGGTGACCTCCGCACTCCGTTCCACCGAATACTGATGTATCGGAGATCAAAGGCGAAGGTCGTTTCATGTCCAGACGATTCTAAATATGGTATAAAGACAATTATGTTTCTTTTTGGTCTTTTTACCGATGGCCAAGGAAACCTCACACACAGACACACACTTTAATTAATTATAGTCATTAGGAAAATTAATCCCATAGTTTAAATTCTTTTCCCTTTAAAAGAAATTACATCTCGCAAAAAGAAAAAGTCACATGTTAGGGCCCATCCCAAAAAATCATCTGGCGGAATATGTTCCCTAACATGAAAGTTTATTTTATAGTTTTGACAAGCATTTGGTACCCAACCAAGGTAACACAGATAAAACGGAGCGACAAATTTCCCAAATCCTATGTCTGTACCCACGTCCTAAATGATAACAGTAAAGAAAAGACGTGCGAATGAAACCATATACAACCTTGATAACTATAAAATTATAATATTTATTGAAATTCGTCGTTGTACACCGGAAGTTGCGATAAGGAGGAATATTATTATAATAAATATTAATATGTTTCAAAATTTTCTTTCTCTCAGACCACCATTCATTTCTCTCAACTTCTAACTTACCGATGTAAGCTGTTTAAGGTAGCAACAGATTATTGTTTTGAAATCTGTGGTGACTGTATTTGCCACGGTAATATACCAGAAATACCATTTATACCAGAAATTATACTTATTTACCAAATAAGCTCGGTAAATGTGATTAATTTCTAAATATTTATCACATTTTCTAGGAAATTTATAAAATCCCCAACTCGTAATGGGGAATTTGATAAACATTTTCTCAGATGTTTGGCTTCTGTCACTTCTTCATCTCTGATGTTTGCTGTCTCCCTAAATGCACTACCTGCTGTCAGTACAACTTTATAAACTATTAATTGTTGGCATTCAACAGCTAAAGTACAATCAACTAAATTTTTTTCTAATACATCATCAAACACAACCATTAGTGTTGATTGGTAGGTAATTCCAATTAAACAAAACTGTTGATCTGTAAATTTTTTGCTTCAATTATGATACCTTAAACTGATACTCAAATGTTACCTTCTCGATTGAGGAAGAAATATCAAAAGCACATCTCAGTCGGAGGTGGCGATTCAAGGGAAGAGTCAGAGGTGCGATATCAATCATCCAGGTAAGAGATTTCTCTCACTAGAAGGAACAAACACGCAAAGGTATAAATCAAAGGCGAACAGGAGGTGCGAGGAAGCAATTGAGTGGCACGGCCAAATAACGGAAAGCCGCCATTTCCCTCCGAAGCCGTAAAGAACAGAGAACTGGTTCTAAAGCACTCAGATACCTCGGTAATCGATTTCGTGATTAATAATAATGAATTTCATTTAAAAAATGGCAAAGGATCGGGTCTAATTTGGTCGGGAAGGAAGGTGGAAGAGGGTAGGAGTGGGGAGAGAAAAGAAGTCGAGTCCTTCATGAAAGTAGCAAAACGTTGTTCAACAAAAGAGCAAACGGCCAATTATCGGAGAGAGAATAAAATGTTAAAATTGAGGTAACAATAAAAAATGAAGACCCATTGCGACGACATTGACCCAGACATGATTGCGCCTGCGCTTCGGGGTTCACAATGCCGTCCCAGTTGCGCACCGTGCGTTACATCCACCAAGGCAACCCCCATTTATGTTTTGTGCATTGTATGCAAGAATCGAGTCGTGCAATTATTTCTATTAAATCCACCTCTTGCG
Source organism: Columbicola columbae (assembly GCA_016920875.1). Lineage (NCBI taxonomy): Eukaryota > Metazoa > Arthropoda > Insecta > Psocodea > Philopteridae > Columbicola > Columbicola columbae. The sequence goes on along the minus strand of JADMLL010000001.1, from coordinate 2,357,469 downwards.
TAACCGACGGTTCACGATTGTTGTTAGTGGGGCCTAACGTGGAAACCTTTGAGGCTTTCTGGTTAAAACTGGAGAATCTCTGATGGAGGGAGGCGGGATAAGTCGACAAAGACACGTCACTCACGTGTCTCTTACAAGATCTGCCTAAGAAATGAGGATTGTTGGTCGAGGAGGAGCGCCAACCTTTTTGGAAGATTGCGACACGAACCTTAACCAATTTTGGTTAGATAGTGTGTGAGCAGGCCTGTCTTCGTGTCTCCTGAGTCAGTTTCATTCGCTGCAGCAGCAGATTAACATAAACTGGCACATTCCAACTGGCTCTCTTTCCCCCTAAATTTGTCTACTTATAATCTTTCTTTCCCTCTCTCTCTCTTCACTAGTCTGTCTTTCACTCTTTCTTTGTACCTGTCCGTCCTGTCTGTCTTTCTTCTTTCTTCCATCTTCTTGTTTCTTTTTCTTTCTGTTCTTATGTTTATCCTCACGTTGTCCATCTCTTCTTTCCTTCTCCTCTTCTGTCGCACTCTTTCATCTCTTTGTATGTTCATACATCATCCCTTCTTTTCTTTTTGTCTATTTAGCTTCTCACCCTTCAGTGTTTCAGTATTTGGTCGCTTTTAACTTCATCATCAAACTTGTGACCTTTAGCACTTAATCCCCAACTTGAAGAGTTTGACGTTGATCGGGAGCCATCCTACATATACAGACTCGAAGCCTATAGGCTGGCAAAACTTGTTTACAAGTCGGACTTCTAATCATAAATAAACAGAAACCCCACAGTTTTCGCCGTGACCTTAACCAGGATACCTTGGTCGCGTACCATCCTCAACAAAAACAGAGCGAACTAGTCCAGACTGTATAACTCAAAAGGACAGAATAAAAAATTGCGAGCAACACTCTCCCTTCCACAAAATCGGTCTTACTTCACTAGCCCAATTAGCCCAAAAAAAATGATAACAAAGCCATTTTCATTCTTTTTTGTTAAAGGCAGACATACTTCGAGTATGTCCTAAATTTCAAAATTCCGAGAGAACTCCTCGAGTAAATTAATTAATTATAAATGAACAAATCAATTCGATGATGTTAGACAATTATTTAATGAAGGAGTCGAAATAATTGATTTCCCGTGAAAATAAAAATGAAAAAGTCGATTTGCAATCGGCGAATGTTTCAACAACCCAAATCAAAGGAGGAAAATGGTCAGATTTGCTTAATTTTCGATTTGTTCGCTCTTTAATTCAAACAAACATTCAAAATGGCGAATATTTGATATGAAATAAACAAAAAGTCAAAGCCCGATTGACACAAGATTGTTGGGAATCCTTTGAAGATGATGTCACGGTTTCAGGTTTTGTTTGTAGTTTCAAGGGAACGTTACTAACCCACACAACACCTCGATATGAATTCCCGAGAAAGATTGATGATTGTGTGCAATATTTATGAAATAGTTGAGTTTCAATCTTGTTTTCACCCTTTCCTGTGTATGACAGGGTACGGGGGGAGGCTTTGAACTCGCGAATACAACTTCTAAGTACCTATGCTACTGAACTACTAAACCACAGACCACCCACATTTTATTTAATTATATTATTATATTTATGGTGTTTGTCTCTTTCTCTCCTAGCTTTTGCTCCCTTCCTCTCATATATACACACGCATAAATAAATACAAACAAACCAAAATCTTCCCATTTTTAGTCGTGTTGTGTCTGTTGTTTGAAAGAATTGAAATGGTTTTTGCTGTTTGGCGTGCCAAACAGCAAAAAACCGGATTCCAAACAATTCTTTCAAACAACAGACACAACACGACTAAAAATGGGAAGATTTTGGTTTGTTTGTATTTATTTATTTATTTATTATTTCGCCTTTTCCTTCTTTTTATTGGCTATTAAACGCGCAGATTCTGGTTCTAAACAAAAGAGTGGCTCTTTAAAACACCATGAGAACCGAATTTATGACTTTGTGAACAAAATAAGAAGCTGCTTAAATCAAAAACAAATAAAAAATGCGCATTTCTTACTACTAGATTGTTTACGTGAATTTTTATTTATTTATTTGAATGCAAAATAGTTTTATTCAAAGTAGTCAAGACCATCAGATTTAGTGGCTTACAATAAAATGAGATGTGGGTTAAGATTTTGTGAGAAAAAAAGGAAGGGAAAGATGGCAGAAAGATAGGGAGGATAAGTGATGGCAAAAGATAAAACAACGAGGCTGATGGTCCCATGTCCAAAGAACATAGAAAGAAGTGAGGGAATAGTTGCTAACTTTTTGCCACCCCGGCTACCCAACGTCGTATATAAATTATAAAAGAAAAAATTAGTCATAGCAGAGGAAAGAGCGTATGGGAGAAGTCTTTTTAAAAAGAAACTGACAGAAACAGCAGCAGCTTTACCATAAGAAACTTAATCGGGAGCAAAGACATCCTACATAGAGTAAAGAACCCAAAACGTTTCGATCTTGACCAAGATATAGAGTCTTTCAACTCTTTCTTCTTGGAAAATAAGAAAAGGAAGACAGAAAAAGAGTATGCGTTTGTTACAATCAACTACAATAATCTATAACCCAACTTCCTTATAAACTAAAGCCTCTAGTGGACGACATGAATATTACAGAAGCAATACTATACCAGTATGACAATAGTATATACTGTATACAACAAAAATATATCAGTACATCTAATATACGTTTTCTTAAAACTGTGACAAAATTAGAATGAATAACTATTTTCTTTAAAACTTCAGATGCCATATATTGTACATATTTTTTTCATACTATATATATTATATTAATATTCGGGAGATCTATGGGATAGTAGTTAAGTAACCATAAGTAAAATTACGAGACTTATTTTTCGTTTTTCAGGGTTCGCACAAATGCAGCTTCCTAATTCGCATTAAATGAAACCTAACTTAATCACACGTCTGTAGAAAACTACAATAACATCGATAAGAACTTATCAAAAAAAGTGAAACAACAACAGCTACAACAGTCACATTTCAATCGACAAACCTACAAAACCTTACAAACCAAGAACTCATTTTTCCTAAAAGTGTTTCCGATTATTTTCGAAGTTATGCGGGAGATCTGTGATGTGGTATTTTAAGGGCCAGACTAAGGAGTTCAAATCCTCCTCCCGTATCCTGTTATACCCAAGAAGGGTGAAAAACAGGACTAAAACCCAACTATAACTATAACTATAATTATAATAAATGCACACAAACCAAATTCTGAAGATTTTTAGTTGTTCTGTGTCGGTCGTTTTGCAATTTGTGATTCTATAGTGTTTTGCTAGAAATCCTTTTTTCGTTTTGCGTGCGTTCGCAGAAATTTAGAAACCTGATAGACATAAAGAGAGAGAGAGAGAGTTAAATTCTCGAGAATTGATTACAAAAGATTATTTTTCTCCTTTTATTTTGCGAAATAATCGAGAAAATAAATAATTTCGGACAAATAATAAATGAGATCGGATTTCGGGCCTTATAATTGAAATTCCTAGATTCAGGCTCGATTATGTGTTATTGAGCCTGAACCAATTGCCTCACTTGTTTTGTTTACTATCGACTATTAAATAATTAATTAATGCACGCATATGAATTAGTGATAACACGAGGAATTTGAAGGACACGTGAATTTTTGTGGAATCTCCTTGGGGCTAATACCTGATATCACACCCGTTTTGCACGTTTACACCGTTTTTCTCTCTCTCTCTTTTCTTTCTTTCTTTCATTCTGTTTTCTCCTACTCTCAGTCTGTCTTTTTGATGTTCCTCGCCTCTCTTACGTCCTTTTTCTCTCCTTTCCTTCCTATTCTTTACGTTTTCAGTTTCTTTTAGTTTCTTTTTGTCTCTCTTTCTTTTGCCAATTTATTATCTCTCGCTTTCTCTCTTCTTCTATTTATTATTATTATTATTTCTTCTTTCCTCCTCTCTCTTTCACGTTGTTGTTCTCTCCTCTATTCTTCACTTTCTCAGTTCTCTCCCTTTTTCCGTCTTTTTCTTTGCATTTGTCTACTTTTCATTTTTCATTCCCTCTCTCTCTTCTCTTCCCATTTCTTTTCAAATTTCTCACTCTTTTTTTTTGCCCGCAGGAGGGGGAAATGCTTTATGCACACTTGATGACTTTCGTACATCTAGGTAGTGTCGGACTCTTTTCTGAGAGTTTACTGAATAAGCCCCCTGACCGCTGCATCTTTGAGGCATTGAGGAAGTCTAGAGACCCGCCGGGAGGCATTACTGTTCGGGCTTCCTCTGCCTCAGTTGAAGTATTCTTCGGTATTTTACTGTCGGCCGGGTTTCTTGCAAGGTTGGCCTTGACGCTCTCGCTCGACGTATTCTTTTCTCTTCATGACTTCCTTGCAGAAATCAGAGAACGCTGTCCAGCTGTCGGGATCTTCTACTATCCTTGCCACTATATTCGGGAGATCTAGTTGTTTTAGTCTGGCCTTGGGTGTGCTCCTTTGTTGGCTCCATTTGTCGCAGTGTCTTCACTTTCTTCTCCTTTAATTGCTTCTTTTGTTTTTCTGTTTCTAACTTTTTAAAATCCTTTCAGCCATCTTTTGTGACCTTTAATCTCTAATCTCTTTTATTTTTATTGAAATTACTTTCCTTCTATTTTCTACTTATTTCGTTCTAGTTCTCTTTTCTGCTTTTAATTTATTTCTTCTATTGTTCTGTTTGTTTTAATCCTTAATCTCAACGTTTTTCTTTTCTATCCTATTTTCTTATCTATTTTATTGAACTCCTCTTCTGTATTGTTCCTTCCGATAGCCTTTTATCAAGTTTACGACCGTTCTCATGGCTCTGTATTGATTCTAATGCCGTAGCAGTTCACCGGACGGTAAATGTAGTTCACGTCCTTCATCCGTTATGATTGTTTACTTGGATCAATGTCTTGCGTTTGCGTCATGCGCTCGCATTCATCTCCAATCATTCAAATTCTTTCCCTAAATAGTTTCCTTGTCACCGATGAGTGGACAAAAAAGTAGAAAAAATTCTCCACGAGTGAGTCGTCGTCCTGTCAGATAATTCATTTAAATATCCGATTAATTACAGATAATAATCCTTGGGAACTGACCTCACGGTGAAAAGTGATGAAAATTCACGAAACCCAAAACTTTTCAATGAATGAATGCCATTAAGAAAAAGAATTTGAATCGGAGAGCACGACGCGACCTTGACGAAGTGACAACTATGCCAGTCTAACAAGTGACTAAATAATTCTCGAGCAGAAGACCTTGTCAGCTCTTCCTGACCCTGAGCAATTAGAAGAAAGCAAAAAAATTTCACTTTCACAATATGGTGACACCTAATAATCACCGGGTTAGGGGAACCCCCGAACCGGTTTCCTTTCATCCCAGCCGTTCGAGTTGGGCAACCGTCCTCCAATCATCTCACCAAACAACCGTCTCCGCCATTTTCCCTTCCAATCTATCTTCACGTTTGATCAGAATTTTTTGGGTAAAAATGATGTTGCCTAAGAGCCCTCCCGTATTAACTTATTTTCTCTGCAATTGACTTAGCATAGTGGCCCTAGATGGTAACGTCAGAGTCTATATTAGCCTAACTCTCTTCAAAATACCAACCGGATTTGATTAGATGGCAAGGGCGGATTTTGAGTAATTAGAAATTTACACAAGAAATCTTCTGCCGAAATTAGAAATCTTTTCTTTTCGATTTAGTCTTATTGCTTAATTCGTCCTTTTTATTAGTCTATGTAGAGCCGTAAACCGTCTAACAGGGTTTGGGTTTTAATACCATTTACCCCCTTCTGTGTAACAAGTTAGGATGCAGGTTAAGCTAAACACACAAAATACAGATGTTATAACAGACGCCTTACAGGTATAGCGATACAAGTGCCATGGTTGTTAATTTCTGGGCTACAGTCACTGAAAATGACTATCAAACGGCAAAGGTATCAAAACGGTTTAAATTTAGATATCACTTACAGTTCATATTGTAAAAGTCAGACAGCCTGTAGCCTAGAACTTTGAATCTGAGCAAATCGGATTTAGATTTAAGTAGAGTGTGTCGTATTAGTTGGCGTGAAGTTGAACAGGTCAAAAGACAGCGTTTAAATTTTTATGTACAGTAGTTTCATCAGTTACATAATAAGTCTGGATTATTAGGTCAGAGAGATAGTGCAGTGAAGGAAATGTTTGAACCAAGGTCAGGGTCAGACCAGATCAGATTTTAACAAAATAGTCTGGTAGCTCAGGGAAGGGTAACAAAGCTTGGTTTAGGTTTCCCGAGTGAGGGAGGGAGGACACTTTATACGACAGATACAGGAACAGATGGTGCCATACCATAGAAGAGTAAAAGGAAATTTGAGTTTTGAGGGGTGGAAGAAGATAGGAGGAAAAAAATGAAAGAATCAGTCGAAGAAGGCTATCTAGCTTAGTGAAAGAAAATTCTTTGAGGTTTCTCTCTAACAGTCATCCCAACAACATCTTCTGACACCATCATCAAGACTTTTTAGTTCGACTACTTTCATCCATCCAGTCTATTGACTAACCTTAAACATCATCCGTTCTCTTTTTTCCGAATCCGGGCATCGTTACGTCCGGTTCTTCGACTCTGATTTGTGAGTGTAGCCTTCATGGAGATTATTTCACCACGACAACCGGACAAAAGAAACGAAACGAGAATAAATTAATCGGAATTAGCCGAGATGTTCAAAAGTGTGTTCTATCGAGACTAGGTCAGGTTCCCGACGCCAAAATCGCTAATTAATTTTATTTTAAACAAGAAATCACACATTAATACTAAATAATAATATATAGTGTATTTGACATAATTTTATAAACAGAAGTTTATCAAATACCCATTCTTTCCAATTCCTTTTGTCGTCTTCCGCTCGCTCCCCTGCAGTCATTCTGCTGAAAGTATTCCTCTGCATAGGACGCATACTTTCTTTTCATTTGCTGTAGTCAGCTGTTTCCTTTCTTGTCTCTCTTATAATTATTTTGACGGATTTGTCTGACCCCTTTGAGAATCCCATAGTATCAATATATATTACCTCGAGAGTCTTCTTTTGTCTTATTTCCTCCCATGTTTCTTTTTCCTGTTGCCTCTCAATACCACTCTTTTTATTCATTTCTTCTACTTCACATCTTCTTCTTCTTCTAACTTTAAATCTTTTCTTAATTTTTTTACACTGTTAGTATAATTTTTTATTTGGCTTTTTCTTCTCTTTTGTAGAGCTTCTCATTCTTTCTCTTTTATTCTTTCATGGTTTCTCAGTATTCTCTACTTTCCTTTTCTTAGTTCCCTCTCCTATTTCCAGTCCAGCTCATTCAATACCGCTAAGATCAGGATGCTTTTTTTTCACCCCTATCCCCTCCTTTGCCAAGTTCTTAATTATACTATCAATTTTCTTAGATTCTCTTGTCAAACCCCAAATCTCTACTCTATATAACTGTGTTCGATTACATTTTGTATATTAATTGTATGACATAATCTTCGTATTTACATTATTCTTTTTAACTCAGTTGTCATCCTTCTTCCCGTGGCTGTTGTTTCCTTAATGTGTTCATTCCTGCTTCCGTTCTTTGTTCTCCTCAAACCTTAATAATTATAACTTTTTTTAATATTTTGCTTAAGTAATTCACAACATCTACACATTAATACTAAAATTACTTGTAATAAATATATTTTTTAAATATAATTTTAATTTTTAGTAGCAAAATATGTCAAAAATAATCTCGTTCCCCTCTCCCTGCTTCTCTTTCTCATCATCGTTATCTCGACTAAACCCATTAATTAAGAGTAAAATCGTGTGGACCGAACCTACGTCAAAGAATCTCGACCCACTCCAAACCAATTCTCGAAATCGAAAGCAATAATAAAAAGAGAGAAAAAAATCCGAGATTAGATCATTTTTTATCCCGAAATCGACTATAAAGAAAGGGGGTCAAGGTCAAAAACGGAAAAGGTTGAACTTGGTCTACGTGCCAGTAGAGAAAGAGCCAATGAAAGCGGGCGTTGCTTGGCTACCTCACTCAGGTCACTCTTCCTGGAAGAGTGGTAGGTTGGTAGGTGAGTGAGCCTGGGGAGCCTGGAACCGGAACTTGTGCATCCTCCTTACGAGTGATTAACTATCTTCACCTTCGCCGGTCCAAACTCGTTCCATCATCGACTATCAAACATCTTTAAATCTAAATTTTCTTCGGTGATCACTCTCCAAGGTGAATTGCGAAACCCGTGAGTTTGTTTATGACAACGTGTTTCCCTTTCCACGGTTTCTCGAAGAACCGGAAACCTTAGATTCGAAAAATTGTATAACAGTCTGATTTTCAGGCGCGGTTTTAAAATTACTCTTTGATTACAGCCACCTTTTAAGTAAATATTTCGTATTTAGCTACTGACTTAGCCTTTGACCCCCCTTCGGCGAAACTTGAGCAAATACTTACTCGTTTGACTTTATGGTTATGGGTGTCACTCGTTTGAAAAGTTCAGGTGTGAACCTTCTAAAAATAATTTCTCACTTGTTATAACTGACCCGAAACTTAAAGCGAGAGAGAGAGACAAAAATATTGCTCAAGACGAATTTAATTAACGATTGTATATTAATTGCGGGTTTTATCACATTGATAGGATTCTCTTATAAGGTTCGGACAACATTTTGATACTAGAAACCAGGTATTTAGATAAAAACCGAGAAAGTATGACCGTGGGTAGGCAAGAGTAGGGTGGAAAGGAACGAGTGTAATCTTGAAGAATTAAAAGAAAGCGTCATCGGGTTCTTGGAAGGTGGTAATTGGACTAATAGGGTTATAGTTGTTCAAACTAGATTCCTTTGAGCTCTTGTATCAGACTAAAAAAGGTGTGAGAGGCCACTTACTCCCCGAACTGACTCACAAGACCTTGTTGAAGGATAGTAGTCAGCAATCGAGCGACAGGTCGTGTCGTGTTTCCTTGAAAGGTTTGTTGTTGTGGTGGTGGTGGGGTTCACCTTTAGGTCACGGTCATCACATTCATCTGGAAATTAGTATTTCTAATCAATACCGACTGTATAAGACGATTGGAGCTCTTTTATAGCCGAAACTTTTCCTTTTGTCCAATTTTTTATTTGGACAAGGTCAACGCCCATTAGTATTCGGCTATGCGTCCGGTTTCCGTGGCCATCGATTTCCTTTTTCAAATCGGATAACAATATGATGCTTTCTTCTGCTGTTTTCGTTTCCTTTGGTGATTTCTTTTTTGGAGGTTCTGTTAAAAGGTCTCCACTCCTTCTATATCATTTCTTTCTTACTGAAATTCGTGCAAAGCTACAGTGGGTTAAATGAACTTCTAATTACTAATATGGCCTATAGCTACTAGACACAAATATGATCTAAAAATTTTAGTACATTAGAAATAACACACTATCCGAAAGTTAACACTTAGACAATGTCCGACATAGCTCTTGCAATCATTAGAGTAGGAGTAAGTCTAAATTTAAAAAAACTTTCTGAAGACTGAAGAAAGAAGAGACAGTTCATTGGGGTGAAAGAGATAAATTAGGATTGAAAATCCTCGAACGTTTGGTGTGTATACATTTAACAGAAGCACAACTGTAATTATCGGTCTAACAAACCCGATCTCTCCACTTTAACAGCTTTCTATTCGGATCCAACATTAGTTCCTCATACATTTCTCTTCTTTCCTGTTCACTTTATAAATGACAAATGTACGTCTATTATATTATGAAACTGTCATATTATCACATCGGAAGTGGAGCGTTTAGAATAGGCTGTCAGTGTACGTGTCACGACTTTGTATGACCTTGTCAGATGACTAGTAGTATCATTTAAGAAACCAATTACCAAAAGGAAGATGACTTTAGATTTATAGCATGTCATTTCCTGTTGCTTCTAAATAGAAATATACAAATCCGAAAACTTTCAAAATACACGTGGGACAGGTTTCTGGTTTGAAGATCACAATGATAATGAGACGACGAAATTAGGCTATTTTCCTTTATAAACTAGGAAAGAATGACAGTTTGCAAAATGACTTACAGTGAAACAACTTTGAGGTTTCGAACGACGGCTCGGACTTTTCAGTGACGTATCCTCTTCCGTAAGTGCAGGGAAATCATTTCCGTCATGTTAGTCATGTTACCTGTCGGTGAAACATTTGCGGTTGACTTTCGGTCACATACTACAACCCGTAAAACGATCGATTACATGATTGAGTGACCTGAAGGAAAACAATGGTTACAGGAAACTAAAAGACAAAATGGCGGAAATGAGTTTCCTGAAGCGTATATAAACAACACGGGTTTCAAATCGCACTTCCAGAATCCAGCCAGTTTGCTATTTTGCACTTTTCGGTCTTAGCCTACACACATTTTTTCTCAGTCATTATTGAAATAGCCTGTGAATCAGTGAGTTTCGGCTTGGATTCATCATGTCATCGTCATTCTGGGTGTTGTACCCAGAGGCTGGATCGGTTAATTTATGAGTTTCTGTCTTCCTCCTCCTTCTGCCTGCACATTTTCTTCTCTCTTAAATATGTGTGAGTTGTTTTTGTAATGTTTCTTTATCTTCCCACAGTATTTGACTGTTTATATTAATTTTAGGTTGCGGTTACTTTTTTCTGTAACTTTTATGCTTATTTGTTGTGATTTAGTCAGAGCCATTGCTTCTGAGGCAGCAGTAAAAGAATAAATAATTGAATATTCTTCAAACTCCTGTCTTTTTTTTATCGTATCTTCTTTAATCGTTTCATGATCTGTCTAATATAGTTATAGTTGAGTTTTAATCGCACTTTTCACCTTTTTCTGGATATAACAGGATACGGGAGGAGGATTTGAACTCGGGACTATAACTTCTTAGTCTGGCGCTTAACAACTACACCACAGACCTCCCGCGAATTATCTGTCTAATACGACCCCATCCATCTAATATCATGAGTCTTCGTGGGTTTGTTTTGGTAGCGCTTTTCTCTCACTCACAAACACCTCTCTCTGGGGGTCTAAAGCTTTCTCTTCCCCAAGAAGGCTTTGGTATATGTTTATCCTTCATTATAATTTCACAAACCCGATAAATAAAAAACACAATATTATATTCTGATTGTCTTACAATTCCTATTCTTTTTGTTTGAGATTTTGAGGTGCCAATTACATATGGTATAGTTTTCTCTTCAATTCAGTGTCATTTCACTCTTTTCTATCCCCGCATACGGTTATTCCAGTAATACAGATAGAACATCTTTTTATCTTCTTCATATCTTCAATATTAATTATTAGATTTTTTATATTTCATTCCTTTATCATTTTTGTTTCAGTATATTTTGGTCAATTTTGTCTGCATTCATAATTAATTCGTATAATTAATTTTTTCTGTCTGTATATACAATATACAACTTAAGGGAAAAAATTTTTAGTTTACTCATTCTACGCTGATAGTCAGCAAAACTCTTTCTCAGTCAGTCAAAGTCAGAACTCAGAACAAAGTCATCAGAACTCGTGCTAAAACCCATTTGCACCCACGGGCTCCAATTATGGGGTTTTTCCGCCAACTCCAGCATACAAATCCTGGAACGTTTCCAATCCAAAACTTTTAGAATCCTGGTCAGTGCTCTTTGGTTTGTTCCAGCCAACGATTTGCGTGTTCCCACTGTAAAGGAGGAAATCGCCAAATTTTTTCCTCTTGCCCACCGGTCTATCCCAATTTTTCTGCAGCATCTCTTCTCATCAAAACCAACGACGTCCTAAGAGAAATAAGTTACTAGGGGCTCAGAGCTACGACCAACAGAAAGCCTGATTTCAATTTTTAGTTTTTTATAAATTTCTTCAAACATAGTGTGTATGCTTATAATACCAATACAATTTAATATTAATAATAAAATAATGTTTCGGATCTCTTTTTAACTCTTACTTCCTTCGAAGAAGCTTTGGTGTACTGCCTGAATTGTTGTGATACGATGAATGAAGCACTTATATACTCTTTATATTCGTGATAAGACACTCAGCAAGACCTAGACTAGTACATTATCAGAATTTAAACTGGTTCTGTCAACATTCAGTTGAACTCGCTCATCCTGCCTGGCTATACAGTCAAATAACATTTGATCTACATAGTATTTCCAGTTCCGGTTGCAGTCAAGGCACTTGTTGGTATCTGTCGAATTTTCGCAGATAGGTTGAGAGATTTGCATACCTTGAAAGAACTTGGTATGTGTGGTGGTTTATACTTATATTTTTGTTTTTCATTCTGTCTATACCAGTGCACCATGACACCATGTAGTGCACACATCTGTGAAGGCAGAAGTAAAACCAGGTAAACAATCATCCAAACTATCGAAGCATTAATCCACCGTAAGAAACATTCAAATTGTATTTCGCAACTTTTTCACAGCTTCCCAACCCCTCACCCTTGCTTCCCTTAGACCCTCCGCCACCATCCTCTTCAACACCAAAACTTCATAAGAAATGTGTTTCGCGAAAAAAAACTTCGCCAATAAATTAATTCAGGGTTAATTAAATATTTCTCTCTCTCTCTTTGATTGCACCACTTGGGCGCCGTGATGTTTGTCTTTCGCGAATTCTCTCTCTCTCTTCGTTCGACAGAAATTAATGGAAGCAAACCTTGATGGGAATTTATTGATCGTTAGCAATAAGAAAAATTTTTTCTTGGAAGTGTTTTGATCGTGGAGTCGAGGATTTTATTTGATACTAATCGTCGTCATAGTATTCTTCGGCTGGGCCTAAACTACAACGTGCATTATAATATCGAAGCCCACGGTAGTTAATAATCGCCTGTCAAAAATGTCAAGGGGCCTTAGGATGGACCGTTTCGTAATCTCCTTCTCCTTCTTCTTCGTGTTTTTGGATAAATCAGAATCTAAGATTTTGTTCTTCATTTACACCATTAGACATTTTGAATTTTGGCTTTTTCGTTTTTGTAGGCGGGGGCTTATTTTGTCCGGAGAAAATCGTTTTATTTTGGAAAGCTTTCAAGTTCATTTGTGGAAAGCGGAAACACAAACTGGGAAACAACTGTGCCTGTTATTATGAATCTTGTTTTAATTATTTATTTTATTGCCAGGCGACGTCATTTGCATTATTATCGTTAGCCTTGAGTTTGAGACTGCAGTGTCTTAGCAATGGTTTTGAACCTCTCAGATCCTGTTTTGCTATCGTGTTACATATATGATCTCTTCAATAAGTTCCCGGAATGATTTTTCCTTTTCAAACAATTTATTCAGCATCAGTTTACAGCATTTTCAGAATTTCTTAAAGTATGTCTTCTCGAGTTCTTTTGATCCTTGGAAATCAAAAGAAATTCGTGGGTGTCAGGTCGCGGTTTTAGGGTTGGAGGGTTGAGGCACGCCCATTTTGGTCAAGCCCTGTGGCAAACCTTTGAACACTCCACAGTATAGATCTTTGTTGACTGTTTGTCTTGCGGCAAGAAATTACTTTCAACCACATGTTTTGTTTAATCAAAATTATTCCGGGAACTTTTGGAACAGATAATATTTGCGAAAGCGAAAGCTGTACCTTAGCAGCATATTACGCCATTTCTTGCAATGAAATTGTTGTCCAACCTGCAGCCCAAAGCCCTGCAGCTCTTGGACCCGGTCCTATCCACATTTATAAGGTTGTGTCCCACCGATTCTTAGAATGGTGGAGCTAGGGTCAGTTTGCTTACGCCTTCGTATAGTCGCCTTTATCCAGAACTATCACCGACCGCCCAAAGGTCTTTAAGTTTTTGAAACGTAAATCAGTAAGAAAAGGAGCGGCCATGTCCTTACTCAAAATTTGCAGAACTTCTAAAGCCCAAGATTCGTTTTTGAAGTGGCTCACCTCATGTTTGCTGCCGTCTGCAAAGGTTTCAACTGTCATCACTGGAAGGACGAGGTGAATGCAGTTGGGTGACCTTTGGATGGGTGATGTCGTTGCCGTGGAAGGTGAGTTAGGAAAAGATGGAAAATTTAATTATTTTAAGACCATATTTCCTTCGTGTCTATCTGCCATTTATCTACTCTCCTTCCTCCATCTTTTTTATTTTACATGTCGGTGGCCTTTTCTTTCCACCAACTAAACGAACCGTAATTTTTATAAGAAAACAACATTTCTTCGTTTGTCCGTCTGAAAGTTTCGTTTTTATTTTGTAAGGGCATTGTGCCAAGGCTTAAGGTCGCACCCCGCAACTTCATCGACAATTAACAGCCAATGGTCATCTGTCAATCTAATGTCGGTACTCGTCGCTAAGGTCACTTACGCAATCATCCGGTCTCTCCTTGCCAAATCCAAACCTTTTTCTTCACTGTTTCATCACGGATTCGGGAAGAATCGAAGTTTGTCACATGTTTACGTTTTGTGTACAGATCATCTTATTTTAATTTCTTCATCTTATCTCTTTCAGGAGGAAGGTCTTTGGTGTAGTAGTTAAGTCCCAGATAAGGAAGTTGTAGCGAGTTTAAATTCTCCTCTCTTATCCTGTTATATCCACAAAGGGTGAAAAATGGGTTTAAAACACAACTAGAACTATTTTTTCTTTCAGCCTTTCTGCTGTAGAAGGTTTGTGGGATTTCTAGTTCCTTGAGATCTTCCTCTGTCTCCAGGATTCATGTCAGCCGTGTTTTCTTCTTTAGGAAGTACTGAATTATCCTGTTGATCAGTCTTGGGTAGAATGAACTGTTTAGATAGTACTGGAAACCTTCAGGGGTATCCTCCGAGGAAACAAAAATCAACTTATTGTCCTATTCCTGCCGACTGTTCGTCGATTCTTTGTTAGAAAGAAGAAAACATTAAAAGAAGGCTGTGAAGTGGTGTTGGAGCATTTTGAGATGGCCTGCCACAACTTATCTTTCTCTATTTTGCTAATATCAATCGGTGCCATATTATCACGTAGCCTGGTTTTTGTGGTCGTTCTTTGTCCATTCGTCCTTCAGTCTGTCCTTTGTGTGGTTTGGTATGAAGTTACGTGCGTGTGTCTACCACATATACACAAACTCGAGATAACAAGAGTACTTTTTAACACATTAAACTAGAAAAAAAGAGGAAATATGAAAACACTAACGTCGGCGTCTTTTCATTTTGTTTTTGAATCATTATTATTTAAACTAGCTTTCGTGTTCTCTGTTTGCCGTCTCTTGCAAATATTATTATTATTATTACAAGTTGTATATTTATTCTTTTTTAGCATAGATATACGTATTCAGTATAAGGTTATTATTTCACTTATATTTTATCTTTATTTCAAGAATCAAGTTCAATGGTCTGGGCAAAAGACTCTCCTGCGATTTTCCACTATTCTTGTTCCTGCAATGGAACATTTATTGCAAAGCAATAAGTTTGTCCTTCCAACTCATATTTTGTTTACCCTTGTTTCTGGTTCCCAAGATTGGTGTCTGTATTGTGGCTTCTTTGGACCATCTTCCATCTTGTGTCCTCATCAGGTCTCCTGATCACTTCTATTTTAGTTTTTTGATAGTTTAGACTACATCTCACCTGAGAAAGATACAGGAAACGCACTCTGAAAGAGGTAGGTATGGTAAACAAAAAAAAAAAAAAAGGGATCATCCGATGACAAGGAAGAAGGTTCGCTCACCACTAGTGCAATACACCATCCATCAGACCGAAGAACGCGGGAGAGGTTGCTGTCACATCGCTTCCATGACTACCACCAGCCAAAATCAAAGAAAACCACGTGAATGCGTGCAAAACCACACAAAGAGAGAAACGCAATTTCCGTTAATAAACAATAATTATGGAAATCCCCATCATCAGAAGATGCAATCCATTCATCACTGACAAGAAGTCGTCATTGGTCTAAGTTGCCAACACTCAAAAGAAAACCTCTTCAAGTCCATGAAAGGAGTCACACGCCGTAAATTAAGTATTTTGTCACGGGAGCTTGACTCGATATTTCTTTGTCACTGACAACGCAGGACCGTAACCGCGACTGGAAAACACTTTTCAAACAGTACATGCAGGATGGTTTTCAGTTATGTAACCCCGCACTCTTCCATTATTAAACAAAAACCGAATTGGAAACAACCTGCCTCGACACAAAACTCTTTCTTGCGTTTACGCCGGAAGGCATTTCAACGAATTTAGGGCCTTTAACTCTTTCGTCATGACCTCTATTTACGCGCGAAAAAGAAACATAGATTATTGAAACGCCCTTTCCTGTGGTCCACCGGAGGATCCGAACGGTGGTGGTGGTAAGATGTTCCCATTCCAACCAGATTTTCCTCACTCTCGGTGTTAGCTACTTTGTGAAGACATGACTAATGACTTAATGAACTTTTTTTGTGTTGCTAAACTAACGTAACACTAACCTACATCTGTGTTTTAGCAAATCATAAGTGTAAAAAAAAATTTTAAATATTTTTTTGTTTTATGAGGTGTGGAGGTGTGCAATTTGTTCCGAAAATCTAAATTGCAGAAAAAGAATGAAAGAACTAGGTTGTCCAGGTTGTCCCGGGGCTTTTTGTGTGTGTGTTGTGTGTTTTACGTTCTGGAACTTTTCTTCCTAATTGGTTGGATGAAGCAATACCGAGTGAACTCTTATTCAAAGTTGTGGCAGTGGATGGTCCCGTTGCTACTTTGACCACTTAAAGACATCTTTTACGTTTATATTGTTTACAACAGGACAAAACAGACATTTGGTCCGTTACACGTCGTTTATGGATATGGAAGAATAACCGCATTAACCGACTTCAAATGTTATTTACAAACTCATTTCATCACTAAGGGCATAAATGAATCACAATATCTTTCTACTAGTCAAAGTGAGAAGTTCAATTCGAATTGATTATTGTAGTGCTAAGCATAAGTATAGAGCCACAGCAGACAGGGATCGGTGTAGGTCAAAAATCCCAACCTTTTTGCATTTATACGTCATTCGAATGTTCTAGGAAGAGCAACAATATAAAATGAATCTCAGAACCGATTATTTCGGTACCAACACTCGGCAACAGCTCAAACAATCGCGATAAATTTCACTGTTAATTCTTATTGGAAACATTTTTTTATTTTAATATAATTCTATTTATTATAATATGTTTTATTTCAATTTTCATTTAACAAATATTCACCTAATAATATATAATATATTATAATACAATGACTACACTTGTTTTCTGTAAGATAATGAGCTCCAGAGGAATTTTAGACTCACTTTACTTGGTATACTTTGTATAGTTTGGTAGGTTTGGTAAATTGACAACCCGATGAGAGAACGTACCCAAATGCTGTATAACTGCACATATTTTTCTCTAATATACTGTATGGGGCGAAATATTAGAATAATTTATGATGGTGCTGGTGACCGATAACAACTAAACAATGCAAATAAATAAATTTTGTGGCAAACCCTGGGTAAATAAATAAATATATAAATGAAAAAGTAAATAAATATAAATAAACAAATTAACGGCAGACTGTAATAAACAAATACTTATGTGAATAATGTTCCAGCAAGTTTTTAGTTCGACTTTCTTCATCTTCAGAGCCATCATATTTGCACGTGTACCGTGGGAATTCTAACTAAGTGGTTGGTCGAAGGTTGGATAACTTGCTTTATCTCTGATAATATAAATAATCGAACATGTGTAGTTTTTCCGGTTAGTTTTCAGTTCTATAAATGCAAAATTCTGTAGATGGATGGAAGGGGTGTCTCTTTCTGAAGACTTTTGATTCACTACCGGATCCCCTCTGAACTGGTTGGAACTACAATGGATTGGATTCCCAGTTTTGTACATTGGGACAAACAGATACGGGAATGTTTGCTCGGCCGTGAACTCCCTTAGAATCAACAAACAATGACTATAATTGATGAAAGAACGGATTGAAGCTAGATTACAGACTAGACAAAGGTTAATCCGTGACTTAGAGAGGTAATCATGGATAAATGTCGCTCAGCTGGTCGACAACACCACCACCATCGCCACCTAGCTCAAGGACTGGGAAAACCTTTGATACCTAAAAGAGGTGATTAGGCGCACGCTAAGATTAGTGTTACTCACCGGATAGGGTGAAACCGGATGTAATCTGGAATACACTGAATGTGAGGAATGCACAGATGGACTCATAGGTCAAATGCTGAATAATTAATGATCAAGGAGGAGACTGGTATCAGTCAAAGTGGGATAGCGTGCACAGGGTGTTTGGAAAGGATCACCAACCATACCATCAATACCACAAAAGATTTTTGTTTATTTACTCTCTCTTGTAGTGTTTATATGACTTGTAATTTAGGAAAGATATTCAAATGTCCTCCGCGACCTTCATTTTTGCCAGCTAAACATTACAAAATATCTCATTTTAATTATTTATTTATTTATTTATCTAAAGTGGGCGTTCAGTTAATTAATAAACTAGGATTAACGTCAGTTGGACTAATTGCCGGATGTAGTAAACATAACCAAATCTAGAGGATTGTTTCAGGTCGGAACACGTGGTTAAAATGAGAGGACGTAGGACTGAACGTATAAATCTCAAATTTACTGTAAAATGAGGTAGGGGTAAGCACACAACACCAAGACGAGTCTAATATTAACACTCGAGGCCTGTTTTTTGCGAACTTTTAATTATTTTTAATTATTACGAGAGAATTGAAAATAATAATTTTCGTTTTAGCTCCTTGTGGGCGATGACTTTTTCCTATCGCTTCGATCTAACTTAGCTTTATACTAAATTTTACTTTGTAGTAAGGGGTTTTATAAAAGATTTTGATGAAAAAGTGACTTTTTATATGTGGAAATACGTTTTATAAGAGGGAACAGAACTTTTACTTTCTGTATAATCTTTTATACCTTTGTTATTTATATAATTTTTAATGAATATCGAAAACTAGTATCATTGTTTTGCTCTCTACTTCGTTCTTAATATACTGCTTTTTGAATCACGTAAATATTGTTTTTGGTTTGGTTTTTATGAGCATTTCTCCAAACCCTAGTGAAATTCACCACCTCTTTTTGGCTTGGCACTTAAAGGGCTAAGACTTTTCAGCGACAAGAATGAGAGTGGTATGAGGAAAGAAAGAAAAAGCAAGACGAACAAGAGCCTGTGTGTTGTGTGCTTTATATTTGAGAGACTTTTGAGCTGAAATTGTATCCTAGATTCGAACACTTCCTTGAAGGTACCACTAATCTCACACACTTCTGAAGGCTATAAATCCTTTTACAGAAATACAAAATGAAATTTTTTGCCAGGACCATGTTTAACTGACAACCGAAAGGCAATTAAATAGGTGAAAAATAGTTGAAAGGTGACAGACACTCGAGGGTGGGAGATAAGTAGGCGTTGGAAGTGAAACGAGACAATTACCAAATATAGAGGAAGGGTAATAAAAGCTTAGTTATAGCCGTCGAGAGTAAGGCTGCCAAGAAAAACAAGTTGTAAAGAGGGTAATTGCCACAAAGACGTCAATCGGGGAATGTCATTTGCTGAAGTTACGAGGTTGACAGAGGAAGGAAGGAGGAAAGAAAGGAAACAAGATCGCGCGTTGGCTGTAAAGAGTGAAATAAAATCCGTCAAGGTGGTTTCCAGCAGGATGGTGTCCGCCAAGAAAACGAGTCTGAGCAGCAGGAAATGAAGGTCGGCTACAGGGAGTTAAAACACACACTCAAAGGACAAACATAAATCTGCGTAAAATATGCTTCGAGTTGGTGGGAAGTGAACACGTGAACAACTTTTGGCTCTGTTTGTCCTTTCGGCAACGACATCTATTTTCCTCCTCTTTGAAAACATTAAAAATGAAAAAGTAATTAGTCTAATTATAACTCTCTGAGGGAGGTGATCATGTGGACTAAGAGAAATTCAATGAATACAAGCTACGAAGTGAGTTGAAATGGATTTCCTGTTTGACAATAACAGAAGAAGGAGATGGGTCTTCTACCCACTTCCCTCTCTCACTATCTTGATTGCTGGTTTCCAAACTTCAAGTTACAGATTTTCACTTCGTCCCGTTTGTGTTGTACTTTTGAGCTCTTTAAAACATCTCAGTTGAAGTCACTTAGGAAGTGAACTTAGGAAGTCACTTACTGTGTCAGTCTATCCAATATCCATTTGAAAGCTGATAAATGGCGAAAATAACAAAGACCTGGACCATCTATACAACTAGAACGGTAGCAGCAGTAAGGAGATAAAGAAAGAAAACAAACACCCACCAAATGATAACGCAATCATATCATAAATATTGTGGTAAGACAGCGGGAGGTCTGGTGTACAGGTTTAAGTGGTAGACTAGGAAGTTATAGTGGCGAGTTCAAATGCTTCTACCGTATACTTTTATACCCGAAAAGGGTGAAAAACGGGATTAAAACTTCACTACAACTCTATATTGTGGCAAGACGAGCGCCGAGATCAAAGTCAACCAGCAGATTCCGATCTGCTTTCCTGTTGGAAGGAGCAACATCGAAGAACTAAAAATCGCAACAACGTTTATTAGAATTTGAATATATACTAAAAAAATTAAAGTTTTGAGCTCAAATACTCCACAGTCCGACGTAACAAGCAAAAAGCCTTGATGTCACGAGATCCCTCATCAATAACCTCTTTCTTGAACGTCGTGACAGTTCTCCGACATCTCTACCTTCCACTTAACCTAACTCACATGAACCTGAATCAAACGAAAAAAATCCAAATAATTTAAAATCCTATTTTCAATATGTCTCTCAGTTATCTTTGTTGTTCAAATGATTAAAAATGTAATTTCGTTTGGACATGAGCGATTGTTAGTAGTCACTTTTCTCTCTCTCTGTCTATTTCCCCTTCTCCGGTGGATGGAAGAGAGAGAGAGAGAAAAGGGCGATTGGAAATAAGGTAGCACCTCAAGAAGAAAGAAAGAAAGAGAAAAGACCTTCAGTACCTGATTTAAAATAAGAAAAAAGAGAGAAAAATACTAATTATTGTCCCAAATATTAATCCTTGATGGTCGTGTCTAATTAAGATTAGCCTAATCGTGAAAAAACAAATGGTCTGGTTAACCAATGGGTTAATCTAAAAATTCCTCCGATTAATTGAGTTCATTGATGATTGCATGCAAGGTCGACTTTATTAAATGCTTTACCCTCAAAATTCCTCTCCCTAATAAGTTTGGCTTTGGACCTGATAAATGCCTACCTGACTGACTGCCAAGAAGGGTGGAGAAGGAGGAAGGGACACCTGTTGGAGAGTTTCACTCTGGTCAAGGACTTTGGGTGTCGCTCGCCCTTTTCATCTCTTTTGCCCTTTTGGTCAAGGAAATTGTCCTCTTTCGTTTTATGACCTGGTCGTGACCACGTATTTCCTTTAAGAGAGATTGGATTCGGGTTTATGGTTTCTGGTCTACAGTCAAACCCATTGTCATAGAGTAAATAAAATCCTATTTCCTTGAAACAGATTTCTTGTTGTCACCATTTCCGATTCCTGATCTTTTAAGAGCATTTCCCAAGGGTGTGGGCGGATTAATGAACTACTTACACCACTTGGAGGTACCAGACCACCCGATACCAGCATTGTTCGTGTTAGGTGAAGATCTATCAATACGAATTTTAAGCTCACATAAGCTCTATGATTTTGTCTAGCATGGTGCCTCAGTTTTACGCGAGCTTTTGACCTAAACCAACCTCATGGGTGTGACAGCGTAGCTCTTGTTATACATCCAGTGGTATCTCTGTAGTTATGAAACAAAGTAAAAATTCATTTGATGGACCTCCGATGGTTTTCTGACGTTTGATTGTACCTGAATTCTTAACTCTCACTTTTACTCGTCATTCAATAATATAGGTTTGCAGAGTCTGTCCCAAAAGTTCCCGAAGTGATACTTAGTATAAACCTCGGCTGAGGATGATGAAATTTCTAGAGAGGATTCTATTTTCGAAACTAAGTCGATAATCCATGACTGTTTCTTGGTTCTAAAAAGATGGTACTAGTGTTGAATATGTTTTAAAATTTCATACCGGGAACTTATAGGACAATTTCTCTACGTTAAAATACAGAGACAGTGGTAGAATAACATGACGTTCAGTATGTAACCTCTATTAAATATATACTTAAAGGTCGACACACGAGTTAAACGTACAGTTCAGAAACCAACAGAACCAATACACAGTCTTCAGTAAAATGACCTTGACAATAAGAAACCGGAAACTACAGCGAAAAGGGAAAACCCAATCAAACGAGTCCAAGGTTTCTCACACGCTAAAGGTTAATTCATTTTCGAAGTTTGTAGAAAGGACTCGATTGGTGTGTACGAAGGAAAATATCAAAAAGAAATCATTGCAACCCACCTGAAGATATTGATGATGGCAACCACCACTATAATTTGTGTATTTATTAGATGCACTTCTCGGGTTTTGGAAAAAGAACTGTATAATATATCTTATGGGTATAATATATAATTTTAATAAAATATTGTCTGCAAGGCTCCTTCACCCAGAAGAACTTTGCCTGGAGGATGAGTTTTACTCCACTCCTCGTAAAGGGCTTGGGTTATATCCTTACCCTCTTCGCTTAGTGTAAGAACCGGCCTCTCTCTTAGGCACTCTTATGTTTTGTCCTTAAGGTATACAATTTAGATTCGAATTTGGTAAACGCCCTCCTCCAGCCTGTCACATACTCCTGCCACCATACATCTCTGTCTTCGGCAAGGGTGACACACTGAGCCTCCTTCCTCAGGCTTTGGGACCTCCGACGTCATGAAAACTTAATTCTAAATGACCAGGTCGCAAAATCAACAAATAAATGTTGAAAACTAATATTCATATTGTTGAAACTATAAAATGGACGCCGACAATGAAAACGAGCCTAAAGTTTGGTCTTTAAAAGGGAAATCGGGGAACGGGTCGAACCTCATCATTTTTCGCCTTGATCCAAAACGTGAAGTCCAGTCTCTTCGTTAAGCGATAAGAATCAGGCTCAGGTTCAGACCTTTTTTTCTTCAAACTCTTTGAAAATGGCGAGAACAGGTGTACCTGAAGTACTCGCGAACTTAATAAAAACGCCCCGCCTTTTTTTTTGTCGAATATGAATTTGAATTTTGTTAACAAATACAAAAACTCAATTTACATGGAAGGAATTTAAGGCGCGTCCTTAGTTAACTTTATTGTGATGAATTTTATTCATTTTCTCTACTTTTTCGGTTTTCGTTGCTAATCTCGACTCGAGGTAAAGCTCCTTCTATTATACTCAGAGTTAGTTATATTAAACTTTTAGCTAGTATGTCGCTCCTGTCAATTTTTCCCGTGTAAGAGAAATTTCTCTTAATTTGACAAACGTTTGGTTTTTTTTTTAAAATAAATTCGGGACTCCCTTTAATCCAGTAAACAATTACTGTCTATCTGTATGAGTCTACAGTATTTTCCGTACCGTTAATTAAAAAAAATCACTTCATCTTTTGATTAATTTCCTGAAGTTTTTACTTTATCATCGTATTCCATCCAACTATCGATATCGTTTCAAAGCTAAGATCCTCCTCTTCAGCCGAGGTTTATACTAAGTATCACTTCGGGAACTTTTGAGACAGACTCTGCAAACCTATATTATTGAATGACGAGTAAAAGTGAGAGTTAAGAATTCAGGTACAACCAAACGTCAGAAAACCATCGGAGGTCCATCAAATGAATTTTTACTTTGTTTCATAACTACAGAGATACCACTGGATGTATACCAAGAGCTACGCTGTCACACCCATGAGGTTGGTTTAGGTCAAAAGCTCGCGTAAAACTGAGGTACCATGCTAGACAAAATCATAGAGCTTATGTGAGCTTAAAATTCGTACTGATAGATCTTCACCTAACACGAACAATGCTGGTATCGGGTGGTCTGGTACCTCCAAGTGGTGTAAGTAGTTCATTAATCCGCCCACACCCTTGGGAAATGCTCTTAAAAGATCAGGAATCGGAAATGGTGACAACAAGAAATCTGTTTCAAGGAAATAGATCGCAGACCAGACAACATAAACCAGAAGGCTAATATTACAACTTTATTATTTGGCAAAACCGTTTGGCTGAAAGTGAGATGAGTTGGGATAAAGCTCAACAGAGAGATATTAATTATTCTCAAGGCTAATTATTACTGTGCCTTAAATAAATATCAAATTAACTGCCCTGCTTGGTCCGGAAACATATGTTGTTCTTAGCTTTTTCGTTATTTTTCGGTATTTCTGAACGAAGGAACCAACTTCAAGTTTGTGTACATCTCTTATTACCAACATGTGAATATTTTGGTTCCATCGTGTCCTCAAGGACCATGTGTTTTATCAAACTGGGTCCTTGCTCTTCCGACTAGTCCCCCAGAATCAGATTCTCAATCCATTTCAATGCATTATCCATCTCCTGGGACTAAAGTGTAATCTGTCAAGACTCCATTTACAATTTGATGGAAGCAAAAGTTTGCCAGGATGTGAGTTGCAGTTACAATAAATCAAAAGAGCCTAACGGGTCAGCCAAACAAACAACCCACTAACATCGTCAACAATGAGCTGTGGAAATCCCAAATCCGTTATTAGATTTCCTCTTGTGACGTCCCGAGGCGCGGGATTTTGACAATCAGCCTTATTTCCATTCGTCTTCTCATAACCCACCGCCCTCCATAATTAATAGTTCTCCAATTGAATACAAGAAGAAGGAACGGATTTGAAATAGACGAATGAGAAGTGAAGAAATAATTGTTTAAGTGAAAAATATTTTTTAAGGTTCAGGTATAATATTTCATTAATATCGAATACTTTCACTCGAATGAACAAAGCAAAGAAAGCTATCGATTAAATAATGATCAGACTTCTTTTGATTACGTAATCCAAAGTCGATTATAATCGAATGCGTTTTGTGACAATCGCGCGCACCAGCTTACGGATTCTGTTCTGCTCGGATTCTGGTGCTTCGAGTTTCGTAATTTTGGTGGTGCCTCCGTGGTGAACTTCTCTCAAGTTCTCATTCTTTTCACCGCCTTTTTGTTACACTTTTGAGGTTGTTGCTAAAGGACTCATTCTATCTGGGTGATCTAACCTATCTTTTCACGTGACCGTCTTTCCTTTTGGGTATTAGTCTGTTATTGTTGATGTTCAATGAAGTTGAATGAACGAGGGCCAAGGATTCCAAAAAGTCTGTCGTGTGGTTTTGTAGGAAGAATTCCCTGTCTCTTTGGTAACTTTTGATCACGTGATTTCCTAATCAACTCCTGTTGTTCATTTTCCAAGTTATGTCGATCCTCGACTTGGCGTCCTGACTTTAACGTGGGTCAGTTCTTCATTTATAAGAAATAGGAGGGGTAGAGATACTTGTCATTTTATTCTTTTCTTCCTTGTTTGTCCCTGTCGGACGCCTTTGTCGTCTTCCTTGGTTTCTATGACCCGTTGGCAGAAGCTTTGTAATATTTGCCACTTTTTTGGTGAGTCTAGCTGGTCCTGTATGATGTTATTCATGCCAAGAAGTGGAAAGGTTTGGCTAGGTTAACCCAACTTAGTCACCTTCTCATCTTCACCAGTTTAACACTAAACTTACCGATAATTTACTGCTTTCATGTCAGGCTATTTATAAGTCAGTGCTGCTCATGTCCCATATACATACATTTTTTTCATTTTTGGCAGACTTTTTTGCCTTTACAGTTTCGTATTTGACATGTTTTTTGATTTGTTTCTGTTCTAAAACTCCTCTCCCACTTGTCTTTCTCATTTTCCTTGTACTGAATTTTTTTTTTGTTTTCAAACTATAATACACTAAATTTCTTGACTGTCCATTTTACTTATGGTTATGGTTAAGTTTTAATCCTGTTTTTCACCCTTTTTGGGTATACCTGGATGCGAAAGGAGGAATTGAACTCGCGACTGTAACTTCTTAGTCTGACACTTAACCACTACACCACAGACCTCCCGGATTAACGGAAGGAAACGAAAGGAAAAGGAAAAGGGAAAGGGTGAAAGAGATGGTCGAGGAGGAAACAAAATAAAAGTAAATCCAGGTCAAGGTGGTTTGGCCATATTAAGAATGAAACAGTTGGCTTCAAAAACGGAGGGTAAAAGGACTGAAGGGAGGCCATGGGACGGGTTCATCGAAAGGTTTTCCCAAAATGTTGAGGGATCTGGGAAGGAGAGAGTTTAACCAAAACGGTTATCTTTAACAAGATCGGAGATCTATTTCTCAGCGTGAGACTTTGAAGAGTGGTCTTATAAACCGATCACCAGAGCATGAACGTAATAAAGTCATCGCTGTAAGATTGTCTACTGAGCCAGATGTTGCTTTTGGTTACCAACTTTTTGTTTTTGAGTTGTCTTGTGAGAAAATAGTCACCTGGACAGTATATCTCAGCCAAATGAAGTATTTAATACTAAACTTACCGAAGAGGTCAATCGACCGCTTTAAAAAACGTCCAATGTCAGTACAATTGTAATCGTAAGAATCACGATTTTTCCTAACATTTCCTCCAGGAAAATTAGAATGTCCTCTTAAGCATTAGAAGCGGTCAATTGACAGCTCATGTGATTTATATGTATTTATAATCAGAATATTCTCTGAGGCCAATTATTCAACAGCTGGTAATACCCTCTGCTTGACTCCTACAAGACAGTATTTATGAAACGAATTCTACATGAAAGTGTGCAGTATTTATGAAATGAATTCCTTGAGAAAGTGAGTTATTTATATTAGGAATGACCGATGTTGTCTAAAAAGGATTTTGCACTGACATAATCGTGACAGTATTCTCATCGATTAAGAATGGCCGCCCAGAGCTAGACTCATCAGAATGCTCAAAACCACCAAGTTTAAATTTCTCAAACCATCTGTAAGTTTTATGATAAACTGTACCTTCATTCAACACCTTGGACAGATTATTCACTCCTTCTGTATCATTTCTATCTTACTGGAATCCGTACAAAATACAATGGCTTAAATGAACTTCGAATCTACCAATCAGCCAATCTGTCCTCAGTTAATACTAACATGAATCATGTTTGTCTTAGTTCTTTGCTAGGTCAGTATGTCTACTGTATAGGTGATAAAACGAGAGAACCAAAAAAGCGTCAAATGAATAAACACAAACTTATTCAAATTTGATGTAACATTATCGGACAGAACTTTCCAGTAGACCGAATATAAGTAAATTCAAATAACGGTCAATTGACCTGTCTGATAAACATGACCACAACTTCAGGAGGCATTACTTTACAACTAAACAGAAGAACTCAAAAAAAAGTCATAAACACGTGCCGAAGTGATTCGTTACTACCATAATCTAGACCGTGTCAAAGATGAATAACGGACACGCATATTGAGTTACACGTTTGCTCTTGGCTTCGCTATATTTACTATCTCTTCATACCTCTACTAAATGGAACACACATGGTTTAGCAGTGATAAAAGTTAGTTGGAAAGATAGCCATCTATTTCTTTCTCCCTCGGATGACGACGATTGATTAATTAAATAGCAAAAAGACTTGTTTATAATATCAAGAGCCTGATGGTTGAAGATATTTGCATCACCTTGAATACTAATAAAGTTATTTACGAGTTTTTTTTGTAACGTTACTCAAAGAATTCTATTTTTCACGTTCGTAACGTCCAGCAATGGGTGAATACATTTTCGCAAACACATAGTAACGAAATCGAAGAAAAGAGTTGCGTGTCGATAATATTATAAGTCTGCAGGGGGCCCCCAATTTTAATTTCAAGGCTTATTTCTCTCTCTTACTCCTCATCCTCCTCCTCTTCCAACACTTTCTTCCTCGAAAGAGTTCATTAATGATGTTCGAAAGCTTTTCTGGTAAGTTCAACCAGATTTAGCCAACTCTGAACACGAGGATCTGGTTTTTTTAGTATTGACACTAATTAGTTGACTAATTAATTTTGGAATTTAGATGAATTTAAGATTCTAGAATGACTAGGGGAAGGGCTCTGAGGTAAAATTTGGATGATTTTGTAGAGATGGTGCTTGGTTGAAACACTCACAAGCCCATATTTTGAGGTAACTTTCTTTGATGAGTTCCTTGGCTGTATTCGTGTTTTGGTTAAGTTAGTTATAGTTAGTTGGTTAGGTTATTCTTCTTGTTAGAGCGTCGTCTTCTTTCTGTCTCAGTACTTTCCTAATGTAGCAAGCGTTTGACACATTTCGCGCGATTACAGGATGCCATCATCCAAGTGTCCTAATATAACGTTGGATTTCTCGTTCTGTGGCAGTATTGAAAAAATTTGAGCCTAAACTGTGTCGGTTGTTGTGAACTACCAATCTTTACTTGAATGATTCTATGTTACAAACCAGACTGACCTACCTTACCCGCTAACTATTAATACTTAGATTCTCCAAACGGCGAGACAGCAACTTCGACCTCTTTATGCTTGATGAGTCAAAATAGTAATTGAAATGTTACAAAACCTCCCTCTATCAATTAGTACCCGTAATGAAACACTTTACCGATGACAGAGCAGAAGAACTGGAGCAAGAAGTCTAATACTTCATACATTATGAAGTGAAGCTAACAAATGTCATCAAACGGACATCATGAAGAAAGACAACTTATTAAGGTTCTCATCAAATTTTTGGAGGAGTTAAACAAGCAAACAGCAAGTAGAAGGGAAAACGACCAATGGCCCCCGTTAACTGAGTCGAACTCATCTACCTAATAACATTTTGATCTAGTTTGACGCGTAAAATTTCAAAAGTCCGGTTCTGACTCAGTGGACACGCGCAAATCGTCCCCGTGACAATGACATAACCGGATTATGCGACTTTAACCATTGTTCTTATCATCTGGAATTCTGCTCTGAAAATTATTGACTCGATGATGTAACTATCCTAAATTGTTATTCTCAAATTAGGGAAAGGGCGCGGGGGAGGGAGCCGATTGAAGAAAAAATTTTGCGAACATGGTGTCTTCACATAGAGGCTAACCTCAAACTACACATTACTGGTCGTGACTATGCTTCTTTGGACAGTTTGGATGTCATCTTCAATCTCTTCAGCGGAAGGTCTATGGTGAAGTGGTTAAGTGCCAGACTAAGAAGTTGTGATTGCGAGTTCAAATCCTCCTTCCGTATCCTGTTGTCCACAAAAGGATGAAAAACGGGATTAAAACTCAACTACAACTCTATATCACCACCTCACTACTATTTACGTTACATCTCTTTCAGGTACCTCAGGTATACCAAAGACATAAGTAACAACAACGCGGCACTCTCTTCACACTGGTGACTCTCTTTATCTTCCGGTTCTCAGAGGTGGTCGTTGTTAGCAAGACGAATCCCCGTAGAGTCCAATATTTTGTCACTGGAACCCAACAACAGTTTTTCCCTTCATCTGTCTTTTGTATTTCTGGCTATAAATTACGCGTGCGCAATAAATAACGTATTTTTAGGATTCAAAAATAAAATAATAAGGATGACCGTATGCGGGCGTGAAGTGCTTTTGTGCTTTGAATATTAATTCGGGAGGATGGTCGCCATGTATCTCGGCTCTGAGGCTTCATCAATTATTCATCTAACTCTCGAAATCCTCTTCGCCGAGTTTCTCTACCGTGTCATGTAGGAAAAAATATTGAACACTAGTCCTTCCGCTCTCCTTTCGAGAGAATTATGTCTCCTTTTCTATACTAAAAAAAGGTCAAGATTATATAGTAAACAAGGAAGTTTTGATTTGTGGCCTAATTACGTCTTACCCGAGAGTTTCATCGACTTTGACAGCCTGCCATCTTTGTGTTTGATATACACCGATATGTGGATTTGGATATGTCTCTCAGAGCTACCGGAAATCAGACTATTTCAATATTATTACTGTAACTCATCATTTGGTTTGATACACAAGTTTGATGTGCGGCTGTTTTTGTTTTAATTCTATGAAGCAGGTTCCTAATTTTTTTATACTCTTGTGATTGTAATGATTATAGTGTGGTTTTACATCTTAAAATTGTATCTCTTCAAATGGTCTTTCTTATTTGAAATTAGTCCTCGATAACAAACTGGACAAAATATTCAGGATCTCATTTCGAACTGGAAAGTAGTGGGTATGTTAGTAGTTGCTTTTCATAAATAATGCACACGATTGTTTGCTTTTCTCGTGAGGCGCTTTCACCACTACACCTCAGATCTTCCACTTAGCTTCCTTGGAGGTGTTTTTTAGTAACCCTGATCCCAGCTATACTGAGATGACGTCTATCTCAGAGATTGCAGTTGTACAGCTTCAAAAGCCAGAAGATCGGCCAAGTACGACGAGAATTTCCTGCTTCCATCACCAATAGTAAATATCTTATTTAACCTGAAAATCCAAGTTGCAAAAAACAAAGAAGACAAGTCCCAGGTTGAGAAACCTTAGCCATCATCCCGCCGACTACATTCTTAAATGGGGGTCAGTGCGCAGAGTTGGCTTGGCAAATCCGACTGACAAAAGTCCGGAGTCATGGACGCAGAAGAAAACAAGAACTTCTTACCATTTTGTAATTAGTAAAATTAACTTCATTAATTATCTATAACTATAACTAATGGACAAGAGGTGATCTTTTCACTCCAGGTTTAATTTACTAACGTCTCTCCCTTCCTTCCTCTCTCTCTCCAGACAGCAGACATGGCGAAAACATGGCGCCAAATAACACACACAAAAGCGAGAGCGGTCTGAAGTTGTTTTTGTATATAATATTAATATTCTACTCGTGTCTCAGTGGTCTGTATAAATGATGGGATCTATTTTTTAAAGAACTCCTCAAAGTTCCTCCTTAAATACCTGGAAAAACCTTGAAAGTGGTGGGAGAGCTTCGGAGGCAGGAGGAAGACGTTCTCGGGGTGTCAAACTGAACCTTCGTCTGTGATTTATGAAGCAATTTATTAAGGTTCGGTGCTGTCTGGAATCTGAGGTTTTGTGGCTTGTGACACAGTCCAAGGATGTATTTATAGAATTTTTAGTGTAATTGAAGTAAGTGAGTCAGAAAAAGCAGTGGGAGGTCGTTGAGCAGGCGAAAGGTATGTCTCAGCATCGGTAGCGATAACCAATTATAGTTAGTTTGGATTATTTACAACGCAGACAGCAGGCGCCAAAGACGAAACCCAAAAAAAGCTTGAGATCCGGGTTCCTCGAGCCAAAAACAAATTAAAAGGTTTTTTTTGACTTCAAAGAGAACGTTTTGGGTGAGTAACCCTCTTCGGCCTTGAAATTCTTGACAACTTTTCTTAAGGAACCAGTTCACCCATTTTTATGTCGGCTAATAAAAATGGTGAAAGAAAACCTGATGAGGGAACGGACAAATCGTGAAAACTATCAAACCAAACTGTCATTCCTCCCAATCCGATGATGGGTTTTAGGCTATCGCGGCCGCTGTCAGAAGTGTTGGAAGTCATATCTCTCTCCCTCTGTTTCTCTTTCTCCTATGCGTCTCTCTTGAAGATTTGTCAGAATACGTATGAGTAGCCTTAACTCTGCGACCTTCAGGCATCTTCACCTGATGACGCACAGCATCCAGCACACTGGTTCCAATTTATTTGTGAAAACAGAGTCAGTTACTTCAACAAGTCGAGTAAACGATATACAGAATCTATCTCAAAAGTCCCCGAAGTCATTTTTGTTTCTTAATACATTAATTCAAAACGGTTTACTATCTCTTTCTGAAAAGATGGACGCTGACCAGTCTCGTTTCAAAGCTTAGATCTCCAATAAAAGTTCTTTGCACAAATTTCTCTCTTCGCCCCTCGAGCCAAATACGCAAAATCGTTCCGGGAACTTTTGGTGCAATCCTCTCCTTTTCCTTTTTCTGTTTCATCTGAGGTCGTCCTATTTGATAGTTTTCTTCCAGGAAGCCCTATCCTGGGGCAGGTTATCGGAGGCAATAATCTCTCTACGTCTCTTTTAATAATGCTCCATCATGTAGTTGATCTTCCAGTACCACGGGGCGCTGTCGGTATGTTAGGCTACCCTCCCTCGCCAAGAGAGAAGAAGAGGGACGTTTTCACTATAATATGTCTTTTCTATGTTTTTCAGATCCCAGATTTTGGAAGACAACAGCAGGATTTGCCTTCAGACAAAAAATTTTTAACCAATCACAGTCGAGAAAGGTCAACCAAATATGCACCTATACGGAAATCAGATACATCAGCAAAATCAGCAAAACATCAGGAACAGAGATAAGTGACAATGATGTATCTCAATAAAATAAGACTTCAAGCTTGGAAACTCCAATCGACCCTGTTTTCGTAATATAAACACAATCTAAAAAAACAAAAATAAATTCTCATAGGTTGCCCGTGACAGTGACATAATTTAATAGTGACAATCACTTGAAATACTTGATGGACATGCGTCCGTTTATATTAGAGCCCACTTGAAAACGATTCCAACCCACCCAAGTGAACCAAAGTCACCCGAGTTCCTAGGACAGAAGACTATCGGAGGACAGCATCCCACGTGTTTTCACGACCGCCATCTTTGTTTACAAAAATTCAAATTCAACAGCTTTTTCCTTCCGTCAATTTTGCTCTCGTTTTCGACCTTAGTTGTCATCTAAATTTTAATTCACCTAATTTTTTACTTAACTAACAACATTCCAAGTGTGTACGTATCAGCCCAGACCAATAATTTTCGTGAAAATAAAAAAAACCGTTTAGAACAACGATTTGCGTCCATTTTCATGAGAAGTTATGAAACTCTTAAAGTGTCTCAAGTTCAACGACTCAACTTTTCAACTTAATTAAATTTGAAATTTCGTTTTAATTAAAATAACAAAAAAGAAGTTGTTAAAACAAGTCAGAGCTAAACAACCGAGGCAAACTTTTACCCCGTACGACGTGGAAACTCAACTCAACAAAGGAAACTGAGGAGGAAAAAGATGCTGTGACCCTCAGCTTCTCTATTATAGTAATACTAATAATGAAATATTTATACTCTTAGGCGTACTAGAGTGTCCTACCTGTTTTTGACCACTTCTTAATGAATATGGTCGTAAAGGAGGAAATCAGATGATTCTCTCTCAAGTACTCCTCTTGACTGACGGTTCATTCCAATCTTTCTTCCTCATCCCTTCTTGCCGAACCACATGGCCAATGACGCCTCAAGAAATATAAACCCCTAGACTCCACAATACACTTCTCTTAGCATCATAACTTTCTTCGTGTGTTTTCTTAACAAGTTAGTGAGTTGTTGGATTTTTGATACATTCAAACCTTTGACCACCAGTTCCTAACAGGATGACGACAAGCAAAAATCATCAACTGTCTTTTTAGACTTTATTCTAAAAGCAACCAGGCTGTATTCAAACGGCCTGTATCACCTGCTGTTGTATCACAGAACAGTAATATCAGTAAGGTTTCAAAAATTAAAAATTCCGTAGTTTTATAAGAGTTATAACTATGAAATTCGATATTTATAAAACGAGACAGTCGTTTGGTTGCACAATTCCTTAGAAAATAATTTTTCGTAAAAAGTGTGCAATATTTACGAAAACGAGTGCGAGAGATAAATATACTCCCGACTCCCTCAGACAGTTTTGGTCTTTCATTTTGATACACGTACTCACTTCAGTAACTAACTTGGCAAAACCTCCCATATTGCATATTGTAAAAGACAATCCTCCGGAAGACACGGACCTCAAAGGTTGAAAACTTAGCAATTTGATGTTCACCTTTTTGCAAAATTCGATTTTAAGTTATCTTTAGAAATCAGTTGGGATTACTCTATTAAAGATTACAAGTATGTGGCTCTTATTTCATAAACAAAAACTTGACGCAAAAACGCTTCAAACTGTGCGTGGCCAATCGGTATTGGTAAAGAGAGAATGTAGGTTTGCAAAACACCAATCATCGATCCCCCAACCCTCCCAAATAAATGGAGGCTTCAGGTCACCAACAATCGGCGACCACTTAAACCAAAAATTTGAAACAAAAGTTTTACAGAATTGGGGGCGAGTCTCAATTAAACATATAATTATGCTAAGGTGTTTGTTAAGAGACGCCGCGGTTGAGGCATGAAAGAAAGACTTAAATTCAGGTTGGTCACCTGGAAAACTCGTAAAAAAAGAAACAAAAGAACGAAAATAAATTTTCCATTGAAATGTAAACAAACGAAATGGAGGTTTCACCGACACAGATAAAACCGAGGCAAATGGCGCAAGGCGTTCACTTTTCTATCTAAAACATAATCTAGGTGGACTTAAATGGCAGACGAGCAAGGTTGTCCCGAGGTTGACCTCCCGCGAAACGCTTTACCTGGTCGAGGGTGAATAGGTCACTTGGATGATGGCACATCCCGAAAAAGGGATTTTCTTCGATTGTTTTTGTCGCAACAAATCTCCCTTGTTATCGAGGAATCGCCATTTTCGTTTTTACTCCTGCCGTGGCCAGGTCAATGAAAGCGACCTTGACCAAACCTGGAACCTACGTAGAAATGTGTTTTAATGTGATGGATATTTATTTATTTATTTATTGTATGGTTCTGAAGGAGGAGATGGACAGGCCGGACGGACGAAGGAACCGCATCCGTGGTTTGGTAATAACATTGAAAACGGGTATCAATGTCGTCGGGCTTGGTCCGTTCGGTTAGTTTGTCTGTCTGTCCGTCCCTATTATTTGGTGGTACCTTGCTCCTAACGGGATCTTTCACGTAAAAGTCTAGTTTGTTCTACCTTTGTTGGATTGTTCCTTTCCTCCATGCCTTTGTACCTTAACTCTTTTACTGTTTCTTTATCACGTTCTTCTTTCTTTTGTTTTAACCCATTTGTCTTGTTTTGTTATTCGTTTAAACCATAGCATCCTATTCTACCTTCATCTTCTGGAAGAGTTTCAGAAATTAGCTTTCACAGATAAAAGTTTTCTCATGAAGTCTCTGTTCGTGTCTTAAATGATTGAACATTTTGTTTCATTTCATTTTCATGCGCTGTATATTCGTGCCACGCATGTTGAGACGCTGTTGGTCCAGAGAAGTCGATAAGCATTTGTTGCAGAATCAAAAAAGGCGTGAATCAAGAACAGAAAGAAGAAGAGGGAGAAAGAGATTCCAACAGAACCCAAGTTATACAACAAGTCACAAATTATACGATTCGGTAATAAAATAAAAAACGTCCAATCCGAAGGTACAGGTCGGGAATTTATCCAAACAAATCTTAATCTCAAGTAAGGAAAGATGAAAGCAGGTCTTAATCTTTCCAAAAGGTCATATCATCCAGTGCCTAACTGCCAGACAACAGACCTCCTAACAACACCATCAACAATCCAAAATATTATCCACCAAATAATTTATTTACTAATAAATTTATTTATGTACCTGAATCGTAAACTTGAGAAACGTTTGAGTCACGTCATCGAACCGAAATTTCAAGTGAAAACAAAGAGTCTGGCTCAATGAGCTTATTACCTGTGTATAAATACCATAACAAAGGTCAAGTTATCTTTACCTGTTTAATGCTATCTACATTCATATATTTATTTTTACATTTATACTCACATCTATTTTTATTTAGTTTAGTTTAATATTGGTTAATTTACGATCTATTGGTTTTCAAGGAGGAGACTACCGTTACTGTCATTATTTATCGGTGAATTTATAGATTATATAGAGCAGGGGCCGACAACTTTTTTCGGACGCCGGACTATTTTCAAAATAAAATTTTTTATGGGAACCGCACATTAAAATCAACTTAGATGGAGCTTTTGTATCGTATACGGGTATAATTATTACTAAAAAATAAATATAGACAAAATTTATCTTTTATTGACCTACAATAACAATGATGTCAGAAAACAAAAATTTTACAATTCTTAAAAGGGGAAAAGGAAAATACACAATTCCAATTACATATATATATATATATTTAAAACGTATAAAATATTAAACAAAATAGTTTATCTTTCATTTTATTCTCCAGATTTGTTGATTCTTCTTAAAAGTATTAATACATTGGTGCTTTGCGCGGGCCGCGTAAAAAGTTGCAAAAAATTGCCGACCCCTGATACAGGGTATATTTATAATTATGCATATATTGTTTTATAATATATATATAATGTTCACTGTGTAAAAAGTAATAAATCCCGAAATATATATAAGTATATATGTTAAAGTAATATTAATATATAATAGAAGATATTGTATCTACTATATATCGTATTAATAGATGGAAAATTGTAAATTATTTCGGCTGTCCTCCAAATAAGACAGCGGGACCCTGTGGTATATTTAATGTCTTAAGAGGACACCACCTCCCTTTTAATCTTCCACCAATACTACAGCGTCATCGAAGGAATCAAAAATTTTTTAATAAAAATAACTCGGGACGAAACGGGTTAAGGTCGTTAGGCTTTTACGAGTCACCACAAGCCACCAATACACAGAATTGCCAGCCAGAAAGGACAATTTCGAAACGGTGGAGTTACTATCCTGTCAACTGTAGTTCAAGATGGCGGTACACAAAAATTCGATCATGGTACGTGAGGAAGGACCTAATTACCCAGGAATTACAAGCACGTGCGCTTGCGCACACACGGTCAACTAGTTTTTTTCGTGTCTGTAACACACTCAAACTACACCGAAGTGATATATTCCGTTCGTCACAAATTATCTATTTGCCCCAAATGATAAATTGTGAAATTGCCCAATAAATAGAGAGAGAGAGAGAGAGAGAGAGAGAGAACGTACGTGAAAACGAGTGGGTGTCCACCAGATCAGAGGTCGCGTTTCAACCCCAGGCCATCATGCTAGAAAAATTAGCAATGGCGTAAAATTTTGTAATGGTTTCGGACTCAATCTTCTTTGTTCTTGGTTTTCAACAAGTGTTTGGCGTTTGCGAAAATATCCGAGAGAGACGAAACCCTTTTTGACAATTTCTACCTATATTCGACCTCCATCTTTTGTTATTATTCTAAACAATAGTGGGCTCATTGACGAGGATGTCCATCGTGTAAGTTTCAACCTTCTGCCATTTTTGTCTTTGACTCGGTTTCTAAGAATGCGGTGGAGGTGGCATGAAGGAGGCAGCGAGTCACTTTTGGATACAGGAGAGGTAAGCGCTCCGGCCCACGACTCCAAGGGTCTTGGGACCGATTCCTACCTAAGTCTTTCTTTCCGGTGCTTCCTATACTTGAGATGTTTTGTTTTAAATTATACATCAAAACCCTTCCTACCAAACTGCGCACCGGTGCGTACAGTCTTAGTAGTATTCCCAGCCAGCAGTATAAGGTACCTGTCCCACAAACATTCATGCCATATAAGGTTCGTCCCTGCAGTTTCCGGAATCAGTTTATAATCTACTTAGAAATGTTCCTAGTATTCTGATATTGATCTCGTTTAGAGTTAGATTCCCCGCTAACCGCTAACTTTTACACCTATGGTCCACCTCACCAGCCAGTTCTACCAACCACAAAAAATCGTTTTGGGAAATTTTGAGACAGACCTCCCATTTCAACAAAGAATTGTTGAGATGAGGAAGATGGGGACGGAAAAAGAAAGGAAGAAGAATCACGGCAGCGACGTTCAACTTGACATTTTCAAGCTTAAAGGTCCCATGTCACAACCTTAGGCAGGTCTATCAGTCATGTGACCAAAGTACCTCCATCAAAGACCTAGCCTATATCTTTGTCTATATCTCATCATACTTACAACCTAAGTTATCTTTCTTACTATTGCATCATTCTGGAAACGCACTAATCAAAATGGCGGTGGAATTTTGGAAAGGAAAAAATGATTGCGGTAGTGGATATGTTTATCTTACAGACGTTTCACAAATTTCAATTTGAAAAATTAATAAAAAAAGAGAAAATTGTTTTTTTTTTCTTTAAAAGATGTAGAGATTTTTCAGGCACAGATTTGTACAAAAATAGATTGAAGGTACAAAGAACCAACACCTAGATGGATGAAACAGATAAAGTGAGGTAAAGTTAAGGACAATTCGCGGTTGAAGGTCGGAGAAGAAAAAAGCTGAAAAAATTTTTTCAATTTTTTTTTCTTTAACCTCTTCTCGCACCAGACTTTTGAATCCTCTCAATTCAATTTAATTGAATTGAACCGTTCTTTTGGGCGGTAGAAAGTCCTTGTACCTGATTTAGCTTTCTCCCGTTCTTCTCCTTTGTGCTTTGTTTGTGTTGATCCTTCCGAATGAAGCTTTCTGTGACTTTCATCTCTTCTTACCATCTTCTCCATATCACTATCATCAAAACTTCGGCAAATAATTTTATCTTCTTCTTCTTCTCTTAACTATTACTTCTTTAGTCAGGAGCTTTATTATTCATTCTTCCCTAAAGTAACGAGGAGAATGGTGCATCCTATACCAACCTCCTAGGAAAGGAAGACAGAAGAGCAATCGCAATGTTTCGGATGGGAACATACTTGTATAAATGCAAGGAGGAAGAGGGTTAAATTTGCAAATTGTGCAACATGCCGCTGGATCCCAGCCACGCACTACTAGATTGCCCGGCTATGGAGGAAGAGAGGAGTACAAATATTGACGGTCAGTCTGTCTGGGAAATCCTTGGGCAGAAGGAGAATTTGCCAGCAGTTGCCGCATTCTTAAGGAAGTTTTTCAAGAAGCTGGAGAAAGCTTAGTGTGTGTTTCTTGTAGTGTGTAGTGGGGTGGTGTAGGGCTATGTGTATAGTTAATGTGTATAGTTAGTGTGTTAGTGTAGTGTATATAGTTGATTATTTGTATATAAAATTCATATATTTTTGTAAAATAAATCAACTAAATATAACAATAATAATAATAATAATAAAGTAACGAAATTCATTTCTAGAATCTTTCAGACGGTCTCCTGCAGAGACTTCATCCAAAGTCATCTCTGTAGTACGTTATACCGACATCTTGTGTTTGTTCTTTCCCAAAAGCTTCACTGAACGTTTTTTATTTGTTCCCTTTCTATCGCCTTCTTCATTTGACACCTTTTTGATTTTATCGTTTTATCACTTATATAGTATACATACTGACCTAGAAAATGAACTAAAACGAAGATCATTCATTGTTAGTACTAACTAAGAACTGATTAGCTAATTCAAAGATTTGAAGTTCATTAAAGTCACTGTATTTTGTATGAATTCAAACAAGAAATGGTACAGAAAGAGTGGAGGATTTCTCCAAGGTGTTGAATGAAGGTATAGTTTTTGATAAAACTTGCAGAAAATGGTTCCAGAAATTTCAGTTAGGTGGTTTTGACCTGTCTGATATGCCTAGCTATGGGCGGCCATCTTTAATCCACGGCGTTACTGTCAAGATGATGTTAGAGCAAAACCCTTTTTTGACAACATCGGACATTGCCAATATAAATGAGTCATAAATAATGGCAATTATTTTACTCAGTAAAGATTATTTAAGATGTGATATATTTATACTTTTGAATTATTCTAAAAACGGACAGTACATTCCAATAGACCAGATGTATGCAGTACGCTTTTCACAACCCTTCTTCTCCTAAGACTCGCCTATGAAACAAGTCGATACAATTTTAATCACAAAAATTAGATTTCTTATGCAGAAAAGTTGGCCACCCCTGATATATACCATACAGTACTTATATTTATACAAATCGGAAGCTTGCTGCCAATAAGCCAGACATAATAATTAAAGATCCGGTGAGGGAGTCCTACCAAATCATATATGTGGCCGTTCCTAATGACCACTACATCACAGCAAAAGAAGCAGAGAAGCACGTCACGAGGTCTGTGACCCAAAAGAAAGATTGCAGGTCCCCACTAAGGTGGTGTGAAAGCACTTTTCACGTAACACGTCCCTAAGGATCGTGGAACGTGCCGTAGATTCCACCACCGATAGATAACATCTGTAGTATTGTCCAAAGGATACTCTAAATAAATTACAAAATTTGTTTGTGTTTACAAGTTCTAAGAGGATTTTGAGATTGATAGGCTTCGAATTAGTCAGGGCCGAATCCTCCTCCATCCCCTTCTTTCTTTTCCTTTGTACATCGCAAAATCCCTTCAAGATCTTAATCAAGAAGAAAACGATGGCAAAACAGGCGGAAAAACAGTGATTTTCGAAATAATTGAAAATTGCATTTCTGGATTTGGCCGACCTTTTGACCCGCATTTAATCCCCTCGAGCCATTTGATGGCGCCACTTTTAAAATATTTTCAGGTCTTAATACCTTGTGCCTGGTCATAGTTATAGCAAACAGGTTCTTCAAGGTCTCTTCATGTTTTTTTCTTTTTCTTATTTATTTATTTTCTTCCTTCGCGTGCCACTGACTAAGATATATAGCAGTTTCTCGCTCATTACTCCAGTTCTTCCCCATTTTTATATTCATTTGAGAGCTGCCGTTTGAGTTTGATATTCCTTTGACGGTCAGTACCTTCTGATTGAACAGGTTTTTCATTTCAGGTTTTCCCTTTTTGCTTATTATTTAATTATTTGTTATTTTTAAAGTTAGTACTGTAATTAATACGGTTTATAAGTAGTTTCTCAGTTATCTCTCACCAACAGTCGTCGTCTTCACCTGTCGATCTCTGTCTCTTTTCTCTCCGGTTTGATTGTTCTCTAAACACCTCCTCCCTTCAACCTTTCCACTGTATCTCTTTTCCTCGTCTGTTTGATATAAAATTGTCTTCACGTGTAAATCCCAGTCCGTCTGGGTTTTGTCATGACTCGTATGAGTAGCCATGGGTAGTTTTTGGTCTTCTTTCCCGAAATAAGGGTGGACCTTCTCAATAACCCTACCTTCCTTGAGTCAGACCATCTTATTTTGGAAATTGAGGAAGCGAGGATAACACAGTGGCGAATCATCTCGGGCAGTGCACAGTTCTATCAAAATACAGTGATGAGATAAGATGCGCTTTATAGTCTGAAATACTCATCCAGAAACAGAATATATTCGTTATACTAAAAGACTAGTTTCTCAGAAAAGAGTTTTTTGCTCTCCAAACTCAAGAAACTTTTAAAGAGAGAAAGATAGGAGAGAGAATGAAAGATAGTCTCTATCAAGAAGAAGAAGTTATTCCTTCCCCACATTCCTATTGTCTCTCTCCTCGTCTTGCTCTGCAAAAGTAAGAATCGTATCATGAAAATGACATGTACGGCAATGCATACACATGATCAATACAGTTTTCGTACTATCGGAAACATTCTGCTGGAGCAAGGAATCGTCCTGCTTCTATTCCTCAAGGACAGATAAATCAACAGCACTCAACCAAAACAAACGTGTTGTATCGTTCAGTTTCAATATAGAACAACGAAATGACAATTTACTGTCATTTTTATAGATAAAACAACAAAACGGAGACGCTAAACACATTTAGGACCACATCCTAGACCAGTCTTCGTGTTGACAAGTCTAAACACCGAAGACTATCAGGCAGGCCAAGGGTAGTCAAGCCCAAACCTAAACCCAAACCAATATTTTGAAATATGTGAATGAAAGCGGTTTATCAAAGAATTTACCAAAAATATTGCACAAAAGCCTGAATGATAATGAGAGAAAAAAGAATTTTTTCACACTTAAAACATGTTTGCTAACCTGGAATCTCGTTAAGTCAGCAAAAACTCACCATTATCGTCGTCCAACCTTCAACGCCATTATCATAATTACGATAACCATTTTGAATTATTTGTTGCTAACGACATTTGTTAGCGTCCACCTAAATAACAAATAACGTGTCAAATTTAATTTATAAAAAATTTGAATTTGAATTTAAATTTAAATGACCGCAATTAGCTTTTTGTTTATAAAATGTCGAATTAAGAGAAGTTAGTTAGTTAGTTGGTTGGTTTAAAAGTATTCAGTTTTAGGCTTTAAGTCTCTTCTTAAGTTTGTGTTTCTCTTAATTATCTGGTTCACCAAGACATTAAATAAATTTTTAGGCCCCTTACTAATAACAGTTTGTTTAGAAGGTGTTTCAATGAAGTTTTTCTTGTTGTTCTACGGTTGCAGGACTTGGCTGAGTAATGTCTGTGTTGTTACGTATAATAGTTACCCGTTTTTGACACTGTAGAGAAGGGAGATGAGGTGGGGGCCAAGATGAAAGATGTGTAGATGAAAAACGTGGGTCAAGATGAGTTAAATATGGGTTGAAAAGGAGAAAAGTCCTTTTCCTCTGCAGGTTCGGACCCACCACATTTTTGGGAGAAAATCGAGAAAATAATTTAAACAGTGTGTCACAAGTTTTATCCGTGACCTAGTTCACATTTTGATTAGTTTTATAGAGTATTCATTTGAATGGGTTTCTTCCGCCGAGAGACACCGCCAGGTACGACTAGTGTAGTTCCAACTTGGATCATGCTGTCACTGCCGTAAAATACAGTAAAAAGTTCTGGTACCGTGGTATTTCCGCCCGACGTGTTTGAATTCCGTGCCTAGAAGCTGTGGTGCAAGCAGCTTTGCAGTTACAGCTTATTGATTTTGGTGGGTTCTTTCTAGAGACCGGCCCAGTCAGTATTGCAACCTTTGCCCGGTGATCATCATTTAATGTAATCTGAAAACTTTCGATTGAGTCCACATGTTAGATTATCAATTATAACCAAATTCTAAATTCGGGCTCGACACGTTGGAATTCACGAACTGTCCGGCATATCAACACAATCTGGTTCAAGCTCTCCCGATTTTTATTTCCATCTTCCCTCAGTTTTCAGTCGTCCCATTGAATTGCGGAGAAGTCGGTAGAGTTCGCGACAGGCGGTTGCTGACTACAAATTGAAGTAGATTCAAACTTCCGGTTTATAGTAGACCCAGGGATTTACACTCGGTTTACTATTATATCAAATATTTATTTATAGTTGACAGGCACTTATCTTCAGGTACGAGATAAAAAGTAGTTTTTAGGTCTAAATTAAGGCGTATTTTCATCTAGGAAACACCAGAAGCGAGTTTGGACATAAATGTTAATTTAGCTAAGAGGAGTTGACTACCAGTCAATTCAATTATGTCTTTCAATTTTTTAAGGGACCTCGGTAGAAATAGGTCACAAACCTCCAGATCCTATATTCAAACCTTCTTGATGTCACACATCAGTCAATTTTTCAATACCCCGACGACCATAACAACAATCACTCAGTTCCTGCTCCCATTTCTCTTCCTCCCATATCCTCCCAAATCTCTTCCTCCGTTCTGGTGATACATTTATTATCCATAAGTAGAAATTTTTATAAAAACATTTACCTAAGGTCATTAAGGCCGCCTAAAAAAATTAGGCTCACGTACGTTTTCATTTTTGTTTATTTATGTTTTGCGGGAGCTCGTTGAAGAAAACGGCCGCAAAATGAAAGCTCACAATGGAGGGACCAACGATTTTATTTACATTAAAAATAATTTCAAATAATGAAAAAAATGTAAATAAGTATGAAAACACTTTTGGCGAGAAACTAAAAGAAGAAGATGAAGTCGAAAATGATGAGGAAGTTCTTAAGCTCCCATTGTTCCAGCAATAATTTCTTGTTTGATTCATTCGTTCATTCATTCCCTCTTTTTTTTTTTTTATTGTTTTGTGTCTGAACTCAACCGAAACTTTTTATTTTTTCTTCTCATTCTTCTTCTTTCTTTCTTTCTTTTTGTCTAAATAGTTAGAAGAAGAAAGAAAAAAACAGGGTCAGATGGTTGGACTAGAACTGTTATGACCATCTGGGACGAAATGATTTGACAGCCATCTCAGTACTCCTGGGTTTGATACTTTAAGTTTTCAAATGACTGACTAGGAGAAGAAGAGAAGTTGGTACATCGAGGAATAGATGAATAATAACTATAACAGGAATGACAGTAGTAAGTAAGAATGGAAGGAAATGGTTGAGAAAGAGTAATATATGAGAGAAGTATGAGAGGAAAGCGAAAGCAGAAGATATAGCAACTAAGAGAAGCGCGAGTCTAGTGTCTTGAAGTGACAGAAGAATGTCGTAGAATGAGTAATAAAACCATTCATTAGGGATAATGTAGAAGATGTATCGCCAGCCAAGAGAATCATTTAATTAACCAATAACAACCAGTTCATTGCGGGCAAAGAACAATAAATATATAAATAAATAAATAAATAATTATTTTTCGCTATTTAAGCCTGAAATTTAGGCTGTTCAAACTTCAGAACTGATCAGATTTGAACCTGACCCATTTAGAATTGATTGGTATGACACAATCCGTTCCCATCCTTGAAAGTTTATATTTTTTGTAGTAGGTCATAAATTTCCTTCTTCAATAATACCATTTGGCTTAACACGAGATGTTATTAAAAATAAATAAATAAACATGTTCTTAAGAAGAGTCGGGTATCGCCAAATTACTCGCGATAAGCCCTCAACTTCCAATTCCTCCTTTCTAACATGGCCACCGTGTTACCTCCTCAAATTTTTTTATAGCTCCAATCAATATAAAGTTCTTCTTACTTATTTATTTATTAACTTTATTAAAAATAAATATCCTTTTATTGATTTATACCGATGGCTGACAACTTTTTAATTTAAATGTCATCTTGAACAGAAGTAATAAAAGTTGAAGATTGGGCCACGGACAGAACATCGATTGGCCCAGTCACCCTCACATGACGTCAGTCATCATCATCAAATGCCTTTGGTCACCTTCGATCGACATTTTTGCTGATTTATCGACCTTTAAAATGATTATTGTGATTAGCAATGGTTTTATAAGCGTCGAGTTTAGTTCTAAAACAAAACACACAAAATGGCGGCGAAAGATGACCGTCGGCCGAGAAACAAAGAAAATGTAAACTAGAAAGTAATCTCGATGTAATTAATTTGGCAAGGTCTTCAAATTATAGACTGAACGTGGAAGAATTTTTTTTATGCGGTCGCACTGTGGAATTTTGTTTTTCCTTTTTCTTGTGTAAGTCCGTCTGTCCGCCGTTTTGAATGAATGATTGGGTGTTCCTAATGTCTTCTCTATTAAGTATTTTGGTTGATAGGGTTTTAAACCCGTTTGTGGGTTTGTGTCTGGTTAATTAGTGTAACTCAATTCATCAAAACTAGATAAATCTGAAAAATATTTTGTTTATTAGAAGTATATAGAGAGAAAGCAACGTGTCAGACGTGCAAGGACGAGGAAGATACGCCCGAACACGTCTGGGATGAGTGCCCTCTCTGGGAGAACGAGAGGAATCTTCTCCGGCAAAACCTGGGGA
Organism: Columbicola columbae; assembly: GCA_016920875.1. Classification (NCBI taxonomy): domain Eukaryota; kingdom Metazoa; phylum Arthropoda; class Insecta; order Psocodea; family Philopteridae; genus Columbicola; species Columbicola columbae. The sequence goes on along the minus strand of JADMLL010000001.1, from coordinate 2,312,540 downwards.
AAAGAGTGGAGTACTGGGACCTGGCAAAGGAAATGCTAACCTCTAGCAGGACCTGGAACGTCATTGCAGCCACCATGCGACGAATTTTACATCAAAAGACAAAGCCTGTGATGTGACCTTTTTCTGTGTTTTTGTTTTGTATTGGAAGTTATTGTTAAAAAGTATGCCCGATGTAAGCCCAAAAGGCATCCCGGGCCTAATAAATTAAAAAGTATATAGAAACTAGAAGAAAATAGTCTTTATTACTAGAAGAGAAGAAATATAGTAATGGATCTATAATCTAAATTTACTAGAATTAATATATTTACAATTTTCATTCAAACTTTAAATAAGCTTCTGTTAGGTCTTCAAGTTTTTATTGGTACTGCTGATCCTCGACCATAAACCAAACTATAACCCTTACTCATGGATAGATGAGACCTTACTTCCAACAACCTCTCCTAAATGGAAATCAAGGAATCCCGAATAACACCCGTCGCATATTATTTAGAATCCTCATCTGGCTCTGGAGGTCTTGACTGTAGTTTGATAGTGTAGGCCCAGTATTAGGTCTACCGGAAAGTTCTGACCGTTTTTAAAATAAAACGAGAGTAAAAATGTTTTTTACATTATATAGTTTTTATTGAATAAAATCTTTATATATTTTTATAAAATTAAATTATCCAATCAATAAGAGATTAACCCATTTTAATATTACAGTTATCGTGATAATTGTGGGATTGTTTACTTCCTCCAGTTATCTGTCATCAGGTACTAGAGAATAAGTGGTTTTTAGGAGGGGTTATATCGATAGAGCACGCCAATGTTTTTGTCTAAGAAAATCCAGGTAGTAGCAGAGAGGAAAAGCAAAGAACGAAAAAAAGAATGAAAGAGAAAGAGAAAGTAAATAGAAGAAGGAAAGGAAAGGAGGAACGTCTGCAACAACTCTGATATTATAATTTAGACCTAATCTTCAGAGTATATTTCTAAAGCAATAAGGGTGACGACAACCTGTTTCCTAGACCAAGGCCAAATGGAACCACTAAATAGAGGAAAAGTACACCACGAACGTCTGGCACGTTTATCGGAACATTTTGACCACCCAGGTACAGATCAAAACCAAAACCCCAACATCTGTAGTATTTGTAACAAATAAATTGTTTCTTGAAAGGTATGTTCCCGCCAAGGCCGACCCAAAATTAAATCTAAAAAGAATATTGCGGTCAGCCAGACATAATAAATAAAAAGTCTGGGAGAAGATTTTCATGTCTGAGCGATTGCATTTACATATTTGTTCTAATTCCGATATTTGGTCAGATTCAGCAGTTAAACAAAGATAGTCGCCTTATCACATGACCATAATAAGGAACGTAAACGAGGATCTGTCTAGTTTAAATGACAATGATTGCTATATTATAATTGCATACTAGTGGTATTTTACTACCACCATTACTACTATATCATCACCATCATCATCATTAGCGCTACAGCCCTGTGTGGGCCTTGACTTTCTGCAGGAGTGTCCTCCGTTCCGCCCTATTAATTGCGCATCTTCTCCAGTTTTGGATCAGAAGCGCTCAGACGTCTTTCCGGATTCCATCTTAAGTTTGGGTGGTCTACCCTTCTTCTTCCCTCTGCTTTTGAGTTAAAGATCTTGTCTATGAGCCTATCTTGGCTTTTATGACCTGGCCTACCCATCCCAACCTCCTGAGCTTGATGGAGATCACGATATCTTTCTCCTCGAAAAGTTCGGAACCTCGGGATTGGTCTTTCTTCTCCAGGATTCACTTTTCTTGGCCGACCCAAAGAAAGGCCCTCAACTACTATATAATAGGTATATATATTATATGTACTAATTATTACTATACTGTACATTTAATAAATTACAATATTTAGTATTAATGTTATTTTACAATAGTTTTAAGTACCATGATCTGATCCTAACCGTTTTGTATATAGGTAATATTATACAAAAATAATATATAATATATGTAGTAGATAGAAAGAAAAAACGATTTTGAATAGCTTCTAAACTGAAAATTCTGTTGAGTGCCATCTTATTTAGTCGATTAGTTTGTCCAAGTGAAAAACTCCAGTACAAAGGGTTACAGACTGACTCCATACCAACCTTAAATAGTTGAAAACTATAAAATAAAATTATAAAATGATGAATAGCGGTAATTAATACAAAAATATTTCAAATATGGAGACCTAGGAAACCAAGTTGACGACGTCTGAAATGGACCGACCATCTTTTACATACAAAACGGCCGTTGTTTACTCAAAACAGGGAAAATGTGGTCAAGTTTGACTCCATTCAACAATGGCCGTCCGTTTATACGAAGGAAAACTTTTTTCTTTCTCTCGTCCACTCATGGACGCCGAAGAAAGAAAAACGTTTCTTTCTATTGATAAATAAAATTATAAAAACACAATTAATTTAATGAATTACGTTTTAACGAGACGTTTTGAGGATTTTAGGCCTCCGATGTCCATTCGTCCGTGAAATATTTGTTGGATTATATCCAAGAATCCGAGTTATTTAGTCGAAGCCGTCCAATGTCGCGTTTTTTTTCTTTTGGCCGAAGAACTCTAAATGTGCATAAAATTAATGAGTCAATGGGCCAAGGTGCATCGGCAGAAGCAATCGGTCAGTTTGACCTTTTTTGTCGTGTGGTTTCCTGAATGTCGGCGGAGGTGGATGGGGAACGTTCGTTTTGATTTGACGCCTGAATGTTTTTATAACCGTTGCTGATTGGGAAATCTAAACGGTTTTGGTTTATGGCTGAGTTAAAGGACATTGATATCCGGTAAACAAGCTTCGTGGGAATGACTTTGAGCTTTAAGTGTCAAATAAATTCTGTTGAAGCTGTATAATTATCTGACGTTAATGATTTGTTTTCCTGTTGTTTTCCTTTCCCGCCAGCTTTCTTTCTAATATAATGATCGTCAAACCTCCCTCACCCCTTCCGGACAAAATATGGTTTTACACATTATATTAAAAAACTGTGGCGGGAGATCTTTCAAAGTATAAACCTCGAATCAGATGATATAGTTTTAGTATTAGAGAGTAAAGTAGGGCTAAGAAAAGTTTTAAAAGTATTATTATTAAATAAATAGTATATTTGATCTATCTTTTATAAGATTTATAAATATTGTATCACTTACAATTAATATTAATAATTTTAAAACAAGCTCTCTTCGGGTTCTTTAGGGATTCTATTCGAGGGGTTGTTTTGAGATCTGGTCCTGTCCCGGGGAAAGTGTCCCGATCTACCTCCATGTTCTCGCTCTTTTTTGTGTTTTCAAGGGCTTCTGATGCGTTGGGAACTATAGTTCTTCGTTGAACCTCTTGTCATAAGTTTAAAATTGATCTCATGTGAATGACATAGATTCTGGCTGAAATGGTAACAGAGTTAGAATCGGAAATTACAAAACACAACCCAATTGAGTACAAATAAGACTACCAGGATCCGTGGATGTTAAAAAATTCTTTCTTAACTTGTGAATTCAAAGAGTGGTAATGGTAGAAGAATAGTGTTTACAATAACTGTATAGCGTTTATTAAGAATTAAGTTATATTTAATATCTATAAATTAAAAATTAACTATCATAACTAAAGTGAAAGGAAAATGATAAGCTGCTGAAAAGTACCTTTGTTATTGGAAGGTTTCTGGTTCTTGTTGTATTTCTATTTTGCGACTTTTCTGCTTTTCTTTGAAAAATTCTTGAACCAATCTAGCAACTACTCTCTTGAATTGTAGGGTAACTTCCACAATCATTAGGAGGTCGCTACAAGTGCCATAATTGTTCTCGATAAAAGTGTAACTTAGTCAGTTGTTACTTAGATTCAACTGTGGAGTATGAACGTTTGCCAAAAAATGGTATACAGTAAGCTTAAAACTTTTTATATTATAAAGAACAATCCTACCACCTTCCGCAGTGCAGGTTTTCCCCGTTTTATTAATTACCAACCTGTCACCAACAACATATTTATATCCTGAATCTCTCTGAGAGTATTTGGCCGCTTGTTGGAAATCAGTTTTGCCAAAATCAAGACGAACGTTTTAGAATTTTAAATCTTTGTTTAAGCAGAATCGGCGGGAAGTTTCAAGGTCTCATTTCCATAGTCTCATCAACAATATTCAAAACAATACTAACAACAAAAAACATTTCTTATTTCTTCACTTACTTAAAATTATTTATATCAAACCCATCTAGTAGATAACTCTAGCTTGAGCTAACAGCCGAAGAGGAAACAGCTGTAGCAGGAAGAATTCGGGCTGCAGCAAAGAAAACAGCTCTCACCGAGTCAGATGCAGCCAGAGGCGTAAGAGAACTTATTACATAATCTAATCAATATTACCAAAATTTTTTAGAAAGATGAATTTGCCATCTCTTTGGACACATGTTCCGAAGGTAGACCAACCATAATGCCAAAAATACGAAATGTTCCGTGAAGTAAAACGACACCGCAAGTGTAAAATAGTTGTTACTGTTAGACACTTGGAAACACTGTAAGTTGGTTAGTTCATAGTATATGTAAAATAAATAATTAACTTGAGCCTCTTATGTTATAATAATTTAGTTAATTCAAACTTCTGTCACGTAAATGTAGTGTCAGAAGCAAAGAGCGTTTTACACAAAAGGTAATATATGAAATACAGAGTATAAGACTGGTGGGTGGTTTATATGGTATTTAGGGCTAACAGTCAGTGACCTAATCGAAAGGATGAAATTGTGAATTCAGTGGGGATAGAAAGAGAAGTAAGAAGATAAAAGAGATTAGTATATTGAGAGAGAGGCAAAAATAGAGGAAGTAAAAGAATGGAAAATGGAAGGACAGAACTGTGAGAAAGAAAGAAAAACTAAGGAAAAGAAAGGACCGTACAAAATGCACGACAAAACAGTAAAACAGAAAAAGAATTAAGCAATAAGCAATTACGGAAATAAATAAATAAATGAGTGTGCCTTATTTTTGAGGTAGCTAGTGTCCCTAACTTTCGTTAAAAGCAAATTAACAGAAAAAATTTCAGGTTTCTATTGAGACAGAGTCTTTGATTGAGATTGGTTGCCAGGAATACGAAGAAACAGGCTGATATAAATAAAAACGAGGCGTCACGCTAACAAAGAGGGAACCATTCCAAAGCTTCATTCAGTGTCACGACCTAGAATCCGTTGTCCAAGGAATGACACCAAAACCCAGGCGCGACAATATTAGACCACAAGAAAAAGGTCAACAACGGTTATATATCACCGAACATGGGTCGTTAAAATCGGCCCCCTGCTCGTTTTTGTTTTTATTTTATTTCGCGCCAAACAGACAAACTGTCAACATGGTGGGTGGTTTTTAGTGGATTCAGTTTACAGGAGTGGCCGAAGGTTAGCTCTCATCACCGCATCGCCTTTTCTGAAGGGAAAGAAGAAAACAAATTTCACGAAAGAGACCCAAAAACAAAATTTTCTTCCATTTTTAAGACAAGAACAGAGTCGAATGTTAATATCGAGTGACGAAATGCCCCTATCATCTCCTCTCCTCTTCCACTCTCACACATTCTTCAAATTAGTATTGTTAAGTGGTAGAACGTGGCATTGAAATGATGAAGAAGAAGAAGACAGTCGTATTGGGGACAGTGTCCGAGATCCTAGTCAGATACATAAAATGTGGCAAAAAGTCGGCACGTAGAATGAAACTCATCAGGGTCCACGTTTCAAGGTCGACATTTTGCTTCACAAGCAAAAACTTTTCTTTTTTGTTTCCAGTCTTCGTGTGCCATCATCTAATAAGAAACGATCATTCTACATGCTTACTGTCTGAATTATAGACATTTCAAGACCACACGAATGTATTTTATCTTTTAGAATTACTAAAATGCCATTCGATTGTCCGGAATGTCATTCGTCTAAATATACTTCACTGAGGGCCTTCTCGAGGGCAAAAATAAATACTAAAGCAATACATAAGTAGATAAGTAAGCACATATTCCAAATATGGTAATAAGGGTTAAAATATAAACAACAAATCCATACAGGTTAGTCAATAAAAATTGTTGGATGTTATCCTGTTCCAGTTAGCGAGTGACAGTGTGGCGTTCAAATCGGTGAATTTAGAGTTGCAGTAGTGAGAACTTGATAGATAATACTAACAATGATAAATATCAATGCATCCCCCTTTCGTGGTTACCACATTACTCCTTCTCATTCTTCAGGAGAACAACAGTAAAATAACTAAGTAAATGATAAAAAAATACATACAGTAGCGGGAAGTCGGTGGTGTGGTGGTTAAGTCGCAAAAGTAGAAGTTATAGTTGCGAGTTCAGATCCTCCTCCCGAATTTCTTCCTGTACCGTCTTCATTTTTGGATTCCGGTGAAGGTTGTCATTTCGGACGTATCGAGGAGTTCCTCAGCACTATTTTGGAACCTTTAGACCATCAGGACATCACTCTTGCTACTGCAGTCCCACAATTGCGCTCCACAGGTCCAATTGGGTTTCAGAATTTGTTTGTAGAGATAAACCAGATATTCCTAACAGTCAGTACAAGCTCCTGTATCTAGAGTTGAGCTCATGTATTTTCTCTTCTACATGTTCCTTCAGCCTGAGTGTTCCTCCAGCGAGGGTATTTCGTCGTATTTGTGTTAGCTACAACTATTCCATTGATCTGAATTGGTTCTGTTGAACTATTTCAGTGAGAAATTGAAATGCGTCGACTTGCTCTTATTGAGCTGGATTCGCCATTTCTTAGTCCAGGCATTGATTCGGAACTTCTAAGCAATGTGTGTGAAAAGTTTAATTAAAATTAGGTCATTTTTTGGTTAGTTTCTCAACTCCTGAACCATAAACTTATTTTGTTTGTACCATGATATAGGAAGTATCTGTTTGTATATACAATATAAGTTTGTGAAGAGTGTTCCTAAACTTTTGACCAGCAGAGTACACATATATATATGTAATAAATTTTTTTTTAATTTTGGGAATAATGTAACAATATATATTTTTTTACTTCGTTAAATGCCTGCAGTCTTCAAAGGTACTGCCGTAACCTCAGGAGTGGGTGGGAGAAGACAAGAAAGATAATCTCAGACTAAAACATATAAAACAATAAATATAATAAACAAATAAGTAAAATAAATATTTGCACGAGTAAATAAATAAACGCATAAATATACCCAAATAAAACAACAAGAGTTATAGCAACATTAAAATACTACGAAATGACTAGAAAACATAAACAAAATAAAAACCAAACAATAAATAAATAAAACAAATCCTTGGGCGTCTTTAAGGTCCTCCTGACACTTATTTTCCATCAGTCAATTACCGCTTCATCCAATTACAATTTATCGAGCCATGTTTTTCTGGATTCGGTCCTCGTTTTTATTTTAGACAACAGTGTATAGAACCGTCATCTCATTATTATAAAGAGGCGGGGAAGATTGCTCCAATTTTTTATACTCTTTTCTTCTCGAACGACACGTGTATTCTTTAAGGTCAGAGCGATTTTTCTCTTCCATTCGAACACCGTGTCCACGAGAAAGAATAAGAGAATTTTTATTCTCTCAAGCAAACCTTGGGGGTGGGGTCGAGGGGATGTAAGAGGGCGAGGGGCCAGGGTTTCTTAACCGCAATTTTTTCTTTTTCTCAAACGAAGAAGAGAGAAAGAGCGAAAGAAAGAGAGAAAAAGAAAGAAACTTTTAAAAACCATTTCTAATGTGCGAAATCGCAATCCTTCATAAAGTAATTTGAAAAAATTTTTTCATCACCTTGTAAAAGAGCAATTTAACCATTTACGCCGGCGTATAATTTCCCCGCTTGCGTCCTTGTTCTTTTAATGAAAAGCTTTTACCATTGAAAGTAAAGTTGCGGACCGCAAAATGAGTTGGGAAATCAAAATTTCGGCGGACAAGAACGGAGGAAATGATTTTCCCGAAAAGCCGGGAATCCAGGTTAATACTTGAACACGTTGGTTTAACTCACCTTTGACATCTTTTTTTTTGTTTCGACCTTCGATAACTTTTGATCTCTTTTCTGTTTCAATACAATTTAGTTTTTTATATTTCTTTAGAATCTTCACTACCATAATTACTGTTATTTTATTGTTAATTTATTGATATTCAATTTCTTGGTTTAAATAATAAACGGTCTTTTGGTTCAAATGGTGACGGTCAAAAAAATATCAAAACTCATCACATAAGACTGTTATCTCTGAAAAAAAATGTGGCGCCCTGGTCGACACCAATCTTAAGTATTTGTCTACATCAGTAACAACCAAAGTGGTACCTGCGGACTCCCGGAGGCTTCTTTATCATTTAGGGGATTTGATACAAAATATTTGGTCTACAGGAAAGCTCTGTCCGATAATGTTACAAGTTTGAACACATTTGGGTATATTCGTCTGACGCTTTGTCAGTTTTCTAGTTTTATTCAGACTGTATATATATTGAGCTGACTAACAAACTAAAATGTAGACAATTTATGCTAGCATTACCTACGAACGGATTGAGCGACTGACAGATTTAAAGTTCTTTAAGCCACTGCATTTTGTATAAACTCCAACAAGAAGAAATGATGTAGAAGGAGTGGAAATTTGTGAAAAGTGATGAGTAAAGGAATAGTTTCTGATAGAAAATGACAGAAAATGAATCAAAAAATTACATCTAGATGGTTTTGACCTTTCTGATGAGCCTTACTCTGGACGGTCGTCTTTAATCGACGACGATACTTTTATGATCATGTTAGAGCAAAACTCATTTTTGACAACATCAGAAATTGCCGATACAAAAAAGTCATAAGTAATGATGACAAATATATTACTCAATAAAGAAAATTTAACTTATATCATAATAATACAATATTTACAATTTTATGTAATTCTAAAAACGTACAGAACTTTCCTAGACCTAATACTAAAATTGTTATAATCCAATTTTATTGCATTTGAAATTGAAATTAAAATAAAAAGCAAAAAATAAAATAGTGACAATTATTACGTCTTCAGTAAAATATAAATATAGGTGGGTATTTATGCAGTATGTTACTTAAGTACTTCACACCTTTTGTGAATGAACATTGACAAAAGTTATTTTCACTGAATTTGTCACTTGTAGTAACAGTGGTCCGTATAACTTACTTTCATATTATTACTAAAACTTAGTTATTGCTCCACTTACTTCAGTAAATTTAAGCTTTCAATTTCCATCAACACGCTAACAACAAAATAATAACGAAATAACAGTACATAAAAAACGAAAACCATAAAAAGGGATCCATGGGCCAAAAAAGTTTGGGAAACGCTGGCCTACAACCTCCATTTAATACACAAACTATCTGCTCGCTGACCATAGTTTTTGCTTAATGGAAGCAGACAGTAACTCGTTTCTATCCTGTTCACGTCTTCGGTAAAGCGATAGCTATCGTTATATGCATCACGGGAGATAATTATACTAATTGGTAATAGTGTATTTTGTCCAATGAAAAATGATCCTTTTGACGAAAAGGTTACCTTTTCCGCATGCGTTCGATAGCATTCATTTGTCGTGTTTGGGTTACGAGGTTAGTCAACCCGAACCCAAGTTGTTTCGTTACTTGTTAAAGGTTAATTACGATTGATTGATAAAAATAACGAGCATCTTTATATTTCGAGTCGTGGCCTCGGGGCAGCCGGGCCACGGATAATCGACACATTGTAAACGTGGTGATATTGTGCAAAAATCAAACAACCATAAAACCCTTCGTTGTGACACTGGGCCACGCAATTTAGCCATTTTCGGTCTCACCCAAAACCAAACGACAGACAAAGCTCCAGATGTGACAGCATACCAACCGGCAGGACGTACGGATATCTATACATTGCCCCCATGACGCCATTTTGATTGAAATTACTTTTGTTTGGAGTATTCAAATAACAATACCGACCACGGGGTGGTCAGCCTAATTAGCGCCACGTGCGGAAACGAAATGGCAGCCACGTTCAAGGAAAAATTTGATTCACATTTCAAAACTCTGTCAAAAGCTACAGGTTGAATGAACTCTGACTGCCTTCGTCGGTGTCAAAAATTATGGCGATGCTCATCTCAATGTTCATCTGAACTTGGCAAATTACATTTTACCAAACTTTTTAACGTTTTATTTACATAAATTATTTAGTAAATAAATAAATAAAATACGGCATTGTTGACCAAATTTTTGAATAACCTACACGATGTGTTATCAATATTTATACAAATACAGTAGGTGGAAGATTTTCTTTTTTCCAGTGTCTGTCACACATGACTCAAAAAGGCGAATTTTATATTGGTATTTTTAGTTTAAACTATATCAAAGAGATTTGCTAACTTACCCTTTGCATTCGAGGTCTTTTTTTACGCGAAAGAACCGGGTACCATTTCATGAATTTCTTACTCATACCTTAAAATTATAATTTTTAAACATGTGATTGTAACTATTGCTAAAACAACCACTAGTGATTAAGGAGTGTTTTATTCCTTTTATATAAATTATATTTAATATGTAAAACGTGTACATTATTTTTGAAATAGATTTCTGGCTGAAGTGTGAGATTTATGGGATAACGAGTGACGAAGAAGTTGTAAACTCGTTTGCGCTCTAGGCTTATATACATACAGCATTTATAATTTATAGAGTATTTAACGAATTTATAACTGTATCGTCGTTGATTAAATAAAGCCACGCAGAGCGAGACTAGGTGCACACAAGCTTACAATTGTAGGGTTGGGGGACCTCTGCATAGGTCTCATCACATGATTTTCTTTATCCAGTTTAACACAATCATAAAAATTTCTTCGCTTGTTTTCTCTTTTTTTTAAACACACTGTATATGGCAGAGTCTTAGTTTTCGTTTGTTAGCTTCGGAAAATAGTATTAACTGGTGTTGCTTAACTGGACAAAAATCTGTCGAAAGACTACCAGCAGAATTTAAAGAGCAATACCACTGTCGTGCCATAATGTTAACTCAGACAAATCAATCAAGTAATCTATCCTTAGATGTCATTTCCAGTTTCTAAGCCAAAATTTGGTTAAAATTGACCTTGAAAGCATCCAACTCCAATAAAATACAAACGAACGACGGCGTCATGTTCTAACACACATACACATGCTCAACACAATTCAAAGACTAGTACTTTTAGGTCGACTATAATTTCCGACTTTTATTCTCTTTTCAATCGATGTTTGCCTTCGAACATTAGAACTATTTCGAAACAAGAAAAATGATTTGGGAATGACGGGGCAGTGACGGCGACAACGACGACGACAAGAAAAACAAATTTTCCTTTAGAGTTGGACGAAGGAAACAGAGGCCAAACAAGGAGATTAGAAGGTATGGTCACAACAAACGAGACGGGGGAAAGTTCACGTGTGAAATCAAGCCAAATGTCAATATGAAGTTTTTCTCTTTTTGACATGAATCCAGTCCAAATTTGGATATTTCAACTTCCCATCCATGGTCACGGATAATCTTTGTTGTCTGCTGTGGCGGAGACTCGTCCTTGACACCAACTACCTTGTGACTTTTTTCCTTTTGGGACGGTAAATATTTACTCAGAACCTATAATAGTCCGAAGTATGATGTCATAGAAAACGTGAAACACGAAAATGTCGCAAAAAAAACAAGATGTCCGTTCGTAGCGTGGTTGGGCGTGCTTCCTTACTGTTTCTGTTCATACCTAAAAGTTTGTCAGTGTTCAGGTTTCTGTTATAATTGAAGCCTAGGAAATCAAATGTTATGCCAACATCGGTAAGCTATTAACAAAACACCCCAGAGTAAAGTGGATGAATCGTCGGGTCACCAACCATAAAGCATTCCGAATTCCAAAATATCAACCGGACATCTAGACCAGGGTCAGGTCTAGGATGCGGGATTGCAACCAGGTGATTCCTCATTCTCATAAAACCTTAAGCGTGAAATTCATAAGCCGGTAAGACATTAGCAAGGCATTAAATCAAACTCAAGAGAGGCCCAAACTAAATGGACAAATAAATCCAGATGGGATGCTTATATAAACAGACCCGGAAGGCTGGACGATGATCATCGCTAAGTTCAGAAGTCGTGGGCTGTAGCTGGACCCGAGAAGAGTGTAGTATATAGAGTGAGACAAATGCAAGGTTGTTAATAGTAGACTACCGTTCATTCATTCGACCGGATCATATCCTAGCATCCTTCCTCGACTACGTTATTGTTGCTCAGAAATTTTCTTGGCATAACACAGCCTGTGATTCCAAATGTAACATGGGAACATGATAACACCTCAAAGTATAACTAATGAGAGATGATACAATGAGAACATGGAACTAACGTGATCATACAATCAAAAAACCTGTTAAGCTTTCCTTTTCAATCCCTCAAAATCGTCTTCTTCTCATCTTTTTCACATCCCCAAAAGCTATTTCAACTTCACAAAGTTACCTAAGTTACCTTTGACTTTCTTCTTTGACGCCCTTTACTACTGACATTTTCTTAAACCCTTTTTCAACTTGTCATTTTACTTACAAAAATGACGTATTACAGCCAGGTCTTGATTTATGTGAATGATTCTTGTTGTGTTAATTGTATGACATCACTGTAACTAAGTTTTTCAAAAGCGATTTTCATCTTGTTTATTCTCAGAAGTCCGCTCATGTGTCGTGCTGTTGTGAATCTCTTTGCGAGATTATTGGTTCTCTTAATTCCTCATCCATCTTCAGCAGCCACATAGACCTTGTTATCTTCTTCTATAGAAAATGGTGGAATTTCTTGTTTGCCAGTTTTTCACTACTCTATTTTTCTCAGGTGTTCGCATTGTACAAAAATATTATTACAATGTACGTAAATATTCAAGATCAGAGTTTAAATTTTTTTAACTCTGTGTTGATTTGTTAAAAACCAACTTGAATTAACTTAAGCCATACAATTAACTTAGAGATAAGATACAGATATATCTGTTCGAGGGACAAAAGAACGTAATACTGTACATAAATTGTATTGGAATTATGTCGACAGATATAACAGCGGCCTCAAAGTAAAACATGTTCTAAAACAGGACTTCTTGTCCTGACCACACTTGACACATTGGTGAATCGAGCGGTCGTTAACGTGTTAACAAAATTTTATAACGAATAATTGAAATCGACGGATCTGTTATTAAACAAAACCTTTTTCTGTCGCCACGATAAAGTATCACAGAATGCAAGGATAATTCATTTACTGGTTCATTTAGTGATTTGCTTGTTCTCTCTCATTCAGGTACACTTTATAAAATAACTTTGGACCACCCGTCCGCTCGCCCGCCTGCCCGCCCAACATTCCTTTTCTTTAACAAAGGTCAAGTTTGTTAAATAAAAATAATTATTTTATTACACAAATCGGAAACTTTTGATAAAAAAATGCCCACCGGTAGCGAGGTTCCGAAGAATAATAATAATAAAGGAACAAGGATACCACGACTTAAATCGCAACAAGGATTTTTTTTTTGTACGTGAGGTCAGAGGAAGGTTCATCCAAGTTTTGAAACGGTTGTCATGCCAGGCTGCACGTTTCCTCTCTTTCATCTGTCATGATTTTTATTCGCTTTTCAAATTTTCTTTAAGAAAAAAAGTTAACAGTTGAGGTTAACCGGAGTTCAGATGATGTTCAAGATGAATCGCCTCTTTTCGGGATTTGACTTCTCTTTTCAGATAGAAATAGGATTTTCACGCATTTTATAAGTTAATTTTCTTTTTCCTCTTTAATGAAGATGCTACTTGGAGAGGGAAAAGAATAACGAGAGTAACAGCTATATCAGTTCTAATTACCGGTCAAATTCCTTTTAAGTTAATCTTTTGTCTATTCGCCGTTCAAGACTAATTTTTGAGGTATTAATCAGAACTGATTCATTTCCCTCCAATTTCCTTTGTCCTTTTCTTTTGCTTGTACCTGAAAAACTTCACATATCTATGCATCTGTCTTCCAAACCCTTAGCTCACCTTTTTGTCACCCACTCTCCCCATTGAACTCTACTCCCTTAACCCTAGAAATTCATTTCCGACTTGGTCGAGGTCGAACTTCCTTCCACGGAGGATGGCTTTAGCCATAAAAGAAAATAAAATGTCCGAATGAAACTACTTGGTAAATATTTCAAACTTCCTTAGTATTCACTTCATAATTATTGCACACAATCACGAAGAATTCTTCTCATACATAAATAAGTTGGTGTCGAATCTCGAATTTGTAAAAAAGGATTTGATAAAAATTTGCCTTTAAGTAAAATCCAGGTCGAACTTCCTTCCACGGAGGATGCCTTTCGGGCTGTTTGTTTAGATGCTTGGCTTCTGTCACTTTTCTGACAAAAGCTAAGCAGCTGTTTGCGCAGTTAAAAGCGGCGAAAAAAAATTGACAGAAGGTAAGAATCTGAACAAACTTTTGTTAAATCCTTTATCATGATTTGGAAATTCTATAAACTAACCAGTAAATGTGATAAGTATTCAGTGATTTCGCCTTCTTTTATGACTACAGGTTCCTTTCAGAGAAAGAACGTTCAGTCTCGGCTCCAGAACTTTATTTGTGAGAAAAATTCTTCATGATTATGCGCAATATTTATGAAAGCTTTTAGTGTCTATGATGTGGTTTCATTCAGACGGTTGATTTTCTTTTACAGCAACATTCTCCCCCCATGGAAGGGTTAAATCCTTCATTACGAGCTGGAGATTCAATAAACTATCTGGTAAATTTGATAAGCACTCAGTGATATGTCACATTTACCAAGCTTAGTTGGTGATTATGAATAATCGACGGGAATCAAGATATTTGCCCGATTTATCACTTTTATCGTAGCATATATATTAAGATCAAAATACCAATTTAAAAATATTATTATTAACACACATACTCGTATGAACATTTATCGGCAAAAGTGATTAATTAATACTTATCAAATATTTTGGACAAACACCAATCATTACATTAGCCAGAGGAAGTCGATTTCTCCAATTTCCATTATTCTCTACAATATATACACTCCAACTTTACTCCACTTTAATAAAAAGTGTGGACCGCTTCAAAACGATTATCATCATATAGGCTTAATAATTAGTTTTTATCATTTAGATTTTAGACTTGAGTGCTATTCACTACAAATTAAATGGGTATCATACTTTCATCTACCGAATTACCCATGTTTTCAAAATCAAGAACAATTAAGAGGCGGAGGGGGGTTGTCGAGATAAAACAATAAAAAGGATTTTCCGTGCCTTTGAGCATCACATTAGATTATTTCGTTAAAAGGCTCAGATACAAGCAGACAGAAGATAACTCTTAATAGTCCCAATTCAAATAATTAAAGTAACATCTTCATTTATTTATCTTCGTTAGACGAAACTTGATTATTGTCTGCTAATGATGGCTACGAGTTATTTGTCCGACAAGTATCCACAGGCTGAAGATTTCTATCAACTTCCCCTCAACACATCCCGTTTTTATGTCTCTTGATTATGTTTGAAATAGCTGAAGTTATAATAGAGTGTTAATCCCTTTTTTCACCCTTTATTGGGTATAGCAGAACACAGGAGGAGGAGGAGGATTTGAACTCGCGACTATAACTTCTTAGTCTGGCACATAACCACTACACCATCCACCACCCGATTATATTTGGGATGTAGAGAATTGAGTTTTAACTCAGGCTCAACATCAACGACCGTGACTCTTTCCTGTCGTCAAGTTGTGGTTATATGCCACTTTTGTGTGTTCAAATTTTGACACAAGCAATTTTTTGTTTTTCTGTTTTTCACTTTGCTCCAGATTGCCGGAGGTTAGTTGCTGTTTTCTTAAGACCGCGCATCAGAGTTTTCATCTTTTAGTTTGCTTTGGAGGAGAAAACCCTTAGGAAACCCAAATATTCAAGAAGAATGAGCAATATTTAAAAAATAGCTCAATAGGCAGTGTGCAATATTTATGAAATGAATTAGAATTCAAGTGGCATTGTGCAATTTACAATATTATTTTTATTTTTCAATAACCTTAGCGTTAACCTTTTTTTTAGAGTTTTCAACCATTGGATTATTTCTTCACAACCAACTTTTACCACGAAAACCAAACTTAGACTCGATTTTGGAAACCATGGGCCAAAAGTACCCAGAAACAATCGATATGATTGATTGTTACAAACGCTCACGGTTGTTAGTATCATTATCAGTTTTTGTAAATTCAAAAGAGTTATGAATGAAATCGCCTAAAACAATGTTGCTGAGTTGTAGAGGAAGATGGTTACATGTTGTGCTCATTCGTTTGAATGGGCCAGATGATTCGGTGAAGGACGTGAGAGCGGCCGCATATTGTGTTTTGTCGTGGTGTGAAGGCCGCATTTTGGCAGAACTATGGAAGAAGAATGGATTACACTCTTGGCAAGGGCAATACTCCTTCTCACATTCAGTTAAAAACCGAACAAACAAACAAACACTTTCATTACTCTAGAGTTAGGCCAGCCAGGCAAACACACGACAAATTTTGAAACACGAATTTGCGTCAATGGCAGTGAAGGATAGAACGTCAGAGGTGTTGAAACTGAAACTAGTCCTCCACGTGTATGAAAACAAGACGTCCTAGGTGGGTGATAGCAAACTGGTGGAAAGTAATTATTTCACATTTTTGGCGGTGAATGTGATCTGGACTTTTAGGCTATAATGGATAGTCTCAGACAAGCGCTGCTGCTTGTAAGAACTCTCTGCTGTTCTCCTTTTCGAAAAGTTTTTTTCAGTTCTTTCCTTTCGTAGGCTTTATTTCAACCTTTTCAAACTCCCACGCCTTCCTTCACTTCCCTTGTTTCTTCTCTTTTATTATCCGCTTATTTTTTTGGTTCTTTAATGGTTTCCCTTCAATTTTTGAGGTTTCCTTTGTTTTATCGACTCGGGTCTAAGTTTTGAACCTAAATATCTCTCACAGCCTAAATTATTATATCTTCTGAACCACCATTTTGTTTAGTATAATTAGAAACGTTTCTATTTTAACGCGGCACTTTTCGTCGAGTTTCCCATATACAGGACGCAGTTTAACAACCCAGTGTATAATGTATATACCGTAGTCTTACCACCTTTTCTTGGTCGTAAATGGTTTAGTATATAAGATTTAACACACCATACATTAGGAGAATATTAGAAAAAGTTGAAGACAGTTTGAGGTTTTGTTATTGTCAAGGTGAAAATAAGTTTTTTTTTTAAAAACCCCACAGAGTTTAGCGCATACAGTTAATAATGATACAGAAAAACTGCCAAAATTTAAATCATGTTATACTCCGATCCGTTGGCATTAAAAAAGTTCATCTACGTATTCATTAAAATTTCACTTAATTCATGGTGACTTTGCCGTGACACCCATCTGACCAATCACAAGGCTCAAAAACAATTTTCCACGCTAATAGTGTTCACTGTGTATTAATCATTATTGACTTAGAATCTTGATTTTAGTATGAACAGGTTTTGTATGACACTCTCGAACTTCTCAAAATTCTCCTACCGTTTCATTTTGGAAACAGTTTCCTGTTCAAATTTTTTTTATTGGTACTCAAACGAGCTCGTGACAGCGATCGATACAGAAACCCAAATTGAGAACACAAGATGTCGATTCATTGTCTAGCTCACACCGCATACTAAACACTTCTCTGAAAAGTGGATGGCCTTTTTCTTATTTCTTTTCTTTTTCTAAACCGTTTTGTGCATGACATATCAGATCAGTCGGTAAAGTGCACACAGCACGAAAAAACGTGCGCTTAATGTAATTAATTTTTAATCAAAGAATAAAATACTTCTCTCTCTCTCTCCGGCGTTAATAATATAAAAAAAACAGAAACATTAAAAAGTAATAAAAAACGAGGCAAGAAAAAGTAATGACGTTAATTTTGGGCCGCCAACATTCCGTAGAAAGGGCAAAATAAATTTTGTTTTATGTGATAACATGGCAGCGAGAAGGTTGGCTAGGGTGATCCCGGCCAAAAACTTTCTTCATTTTAACCGGTTTTAAAAATTTTTTTTACGCGAATGTCGCGACTGCGTGAAAGGAGACCTTCCGAAGATTTAGAACAGGAGAGTACGAATGCGAGTTAATTAGAATCACGTTTAATTAACATTCTCAATTCTTTGGCCCCATAAAGACAAACTGTCACTCCTTTACACTGATACTATCAAATATATCTACCATCTTCTCGACTGGCTTCGTGAAATTATTTTTAACAAGAATTTATTAATTAACTATATTGACTTTTACACTCGACTTCTTTTAAGCTTAAATTAAAAATCAGAAATACTTCAGTTTCTCTCACTTTTCCACTACTTTTATCTCTCTCTCTCTCTCTCTTAAGGCTGGCACTTTTTTTGATTATAAGGACGCTTTTAGATATTTATTGAATGCGATATGATGCTAATTTTGTGACATAGTCAATAAGCATATGTTACACGCAAACATTTTTGAGTTAGTAGTATTGGGATCACATTTGTGCTAACAATAGAATGATATATTCTAACATAACGTATAAGAGTAACAATGCATAACATTCTGGAAGATTCATTAACTTGTTAAAGGTATACCACAAGCAAATTTCACTCAGACTAGTGTTTGTGTGTGAGAGCCATGACCTTCGTGACAAAAGTTGTAAAGCTGGTCAAGCTACGTCTATCTTTGTGACAAATATTTAGAAAAGTTTTATCACCCAGGCTATACAGTCAAATAAAATGTTATGGACATCGCCCCTACAGTTTTACTTTCAGTCGAGGCACCTGTCGGTATAAATTTTTGCAGATAGCCTACGAAGTTCCTAAGTCCAGAGAAGACTTGGTAGTTTATACTTATATTTTTGTTTTTCATTCTGTCTTCGATCACAGGAAAGAACTTATAGGTAGTTCGGCCTTTATTAAACGGTGTCCACCGATTCTCTATAGATGTAAGCATCTATGAATTTCACTGCTTTTCCAAGTGTTATTTCCCTGCCACTGCCTGTATCATATATGGCGCCATTATTAGAAGTTTAATTGTATTGTGGTTCACAAATATATCGTTTGGTATTAACGTATATTTTGAATTCATTGATCAGTTTTCTCCTTAGCTATAAGACTGACACCTATGTTACGATCTTTCTTTCTTTCTTTTCCATTGACTCGCTCATCCGTTAGGGTCGCGGGGTAAGGGAAGCAATCAAGGACTACCAACTGGAACGATCCCTATGTTACGATTGAATTTCAAAAACGCACAATATTATAGTATTAGCAGTGTTAATATTGTGGCTGTTGCGCTGCTCAAGTTAAATTTTGTGGTGTATAAAAGAATTCTCTTACTGGGGTCAGACGTTTGGTCCCTTTACAGCTCATGCCGTCGTCTTTGAAAAGAAGCCCGGTCTTCTGTCGAGACCATTCAATAATATTGGACACTTCATTTCATAAATACTGCACACTATTACATGAGAATTAATTTCATAAACGTTGAACATTTTGATGGAATGTGATGTACATACACAAATTTGACTTGATATTAACATTATTAAAACTATAAAAAGAGAGAGTCTAAAATTAGTGAAATGAGACAAATTGAAGCATTTTGGGATTGAGATTTCAGCTTTGGCCAAAAGACGGGTGTAGGTCAAGAGAAAGGATTTGCTAAAAATCAAAGAAAAATGAAGGAAAAGGTAGTCAACCTAAAATATCAATCAAACTATGGTCATGGGCAAATACCTCCATTAAATGTGAACTGTTTTGGTGGTATAGTGCGCGGCTGCCGCCACTGAGGTTTCTTTAAAGGTGGAGGCATGTGACTACCATCTGATTATTGTTATGTTTGTGTCCTCATAACATGACTGCTGGAGCTTCTAATTTTTTTTTGTGCAACGGTGTTACTTTCACGTCTGTCAGTTTCCCGTCATCTTTTTCATAATTTCTGAGTAGTTCTGTCTCATCTTGACTTGGATGCTGCTTACCTGTCCACTGATCCCACACTTTCTCAGCATCATTTACATCTTCCCTTTAAATCATCTTCAAACCTTCCAAATAACTATGATCGACAGTATGGGACGTTTAAACAATAAATATCTTTTCTGAGGATTCAGTTCCATCCAAATGTTTACAGATACAGAAAAAAGTTTCTGAGGGTTGATGAGGTGATGTTCGATATTGGAAATTGTCCTCGTTTTCCTTGTTCCAGTCAAGGAAAGAAAACAAGGACAAAGGAAAGTATAATCAGGTATTCGAAACAGTGAAGGCGTCTGGGAAAATCATTGCTACTGTGTTCGCATCCAAAAGGAAAAACGGCGTAGATAATATTCATAATTCGTCCATTTTTAGCCTAAATTAAAATGATATTTAATTCACTTGTCAATCATGCTTTCCCGAACTCCTTATTGGTCTCGTCATTGTCGGTCATTCGCGGATCTACTAATCCAGCTTTACAGTCAATTAAAATTTTTTTTAATTGTAGTTTTTGATCTTCGGTAAAGATTTCAACCAGCTGTTCAGTACACTAACCTTTGAATTGAATGAGTTTCAAAAGCTATTGGCCTACGATTTGAGCGAGGGCTTTACAACCCTATGCCCGTAAACACCAAGACGCCTACACCCGCCACTATCCTCAGAAGTTCCCGAAACAATGTTTTGCTGTTGGAAACGCCGGCCGACGGGACAAAGGATGATATCAGTGATTAAGTGAAGCGTCAGCAATGAAGCAGTGGAGAATAAATATTTTGAAAAGTTCTCACAGGTTGAAGTTAGATTTGTAGATTGTAGCCATCATGCAAAAGGAAAAAAATTAGACTTAACCTAGAACTTTTGGATGTGCAGGAAGAAAAAGTCATGCAAAGAAGTCAGGGGTCACATAACCGAGCTTTGAGGAAGTTAGAGTGTAAAAATGATAATTAAAAGAGAAGAGAGCAAGAGCAAGAGCAAAAGATGAGGATGCATGAAAGGTAGAAAGACTCACAAATTTGAATTGGGCATAACAGTTCACATAAAAAAAAGAGAGAGAAGAACAAAGAAAGAGAGAAGAAAAGCGCAAAAACAAGAAAGAAGAATGCAAAAAACACGTAAAAAGCAGGAAGAAAGGTGGAAATGGCCTTGACCAAAACTTAAAATTTTGACTTGCTTGCTTAAACTTTTAGCAACAAATGGACAAAAAAAAATCTCTAGAAAACCTAATCGCCTTCATTTATTATCATTATGATCATTGCAAAATCCCTTCACCTGGAAATTTATTAAAAAAAGAGAAAAAAGATCCCGAAGTGCATGTGTGTGTGTGGCGAAATTTGGCCAAAAAACTTGACTCATTGATTGGAAAGTCTCAAGTCGGTCCGTTTTAGCAAAAAAAGGTGAAATAACGTGTCGGGTAGAAACTGCCAGATTCGGCGCCTCGTTTGTGTTATCACGCTTTACTTCACCCGGTTTTAATGCACTGTACCAAGGCTAACGCCCGTGCTACGTGACAATTCCTCTGACTAACTTATAGACGAATCGTTATTAACTTTTAGTTAGAATCTTTCATCAGATTTGGAAACTCTGGTTACCGTCTCTTAGACCGATCTTGCCTGAGTGCTACAATCTACTAAGAAAACTTAATGGAACTTGTGAATCCAACACTGCACTAGTAGTCTGTAGTATATTACTTTTACTAACCCTTCACTCGCACCTGCAACTGTCTGTAATTTGTTGGAAGAATTTCTCAACTTGGTAGCTTTAAAAATTCTTCGGGCCGCCTTTATTTGGTATCTGTCACTTCTGGTGCCCCAGAAGTTTCCGACTTTTTTGGGTTGTAATTTGATTTTTCTTTCGTTTCGGCCAACTACGCATATAGTAGTTTCAACACATCTTCTTTCTCCACTCCCTGTCTTTCCTCACCTTCCAGTACCCTTTCGCTTTCTTGCTGTGAATTTTTTTCTATTCCGTGGGTCAAGCTTTGCTAGTTTTCCCCGGTAATCTGGCTTTTGTATCTTCTTTTCCAGTGTCGCGTTTTAATAGTTATCTATTTGAGTACTAGTGCCTTCAGATCTTCTTCCATTTTCAGAAACCGCTCCTGGTCTTTTCTTTTTAGGTAGTGCTGGAATATCCTGCTGATCAGTCCTTCCAGGTTCCTAACTATTCACACGTTCGTAGAAGTCTATTTTTATCCTTTTCATGACATTTAATACTCCAGGAAGATATGCGTCATGTAAGTGACAAACTACCGATTACGTTTAACAAAATGTTATTAGCAAAATAAAAACAAAGCGGAAATGATGTGGAAAACTGAAAAAAACTTTCCTCAAAGCACTTACAACAACACATACATCATAATTGAATCAAGCAAGACGATTGTTAGAAATTAATTTGACTCAAAAAAAATTCGAGGATTTAAAAAACCGCAAGTTTTCTAAAAACAGGATAAATTTAAATTCCCAAATCAAAGCACGAAAGGAAAAAAAAAAATTTCGAAATGCAACTTGCACTGACAAAATGAACGTTTTCAGAAAGTATGAACAATGCGAAAAATTGCACGTGCACTTTTCGCAATCAGACCTTTCATTAAATCATATTACCTAATTGTTTATCCGTCCACCTGTCCGTCCGTCTGTCTTTCAGTTTAATAACAAACACACTTGAAACCAAAACAGTCTTTAAGAAACTAATTATTTATAATAAATTTATGGTTCGACTATTAAAACTTAAGCATCCAGCCTACACATTTGTTTTTATGGCTTCTCAATACAAAATTTGAAATTGTGAAATTTATAATTTTTATACCAAGAAACCGGAGGGCATTTTGAAAGTCGATCCAGTAATAAAACCAAGTTGATTTCGACAGCTTTCGACTAAGTACAGAATAATTATATCCTTTCGTGTTTTTCAAATCACTTTCTAGTGTTTGGTGTTTAGGTTTGTTTCTAGCGACAGAGGGAGGATTCTCTAACCGTTTAGACTGATCGCCTAATTGACCTTGGGTGGCTAGGAACCAAAAGGCGTGCTTGGCGTTAACTAAATCACCCTGACGAGGTTAAAGCCAAATTCAAGGTTTGTAACCATTCGACGGTATTATATAGAGAGAGCAAAGTCCCTTTCTACGAGGTTTATACGATTCACAGGGCTAACAAAATGGCTGAACTCATTTAAGTACTCAAAAGAAAAGAATTTTTTATAATGAAAGTGGAGTTAATCGGTATAGTGAAATATTTGAGCTCAAAGATCGCTCAAAATTATTTCACTGCACGATGTACAGATAAAAATTTTCCCATTTAGATATTTCTAAGGTGTACTCTGAAGTTCAGGTACTCCACTGTACCAAGTTACTTCTGTGATGGCCTTAATGAATGAAAAATGACACATCAACTGTAAACATAACCATTCAAGTTCCATAGAGTATCAATAATTGCTTTGTTTTTGTTACCTTTTTGGACAATGTACGTCTGTGGCTATTTTCCGGCAAAAATGAAATTTATAGTGATGTCAAAAAACAAAATGATAAAAATAAATTTTGAATATTTTGGACAGTTTATAAAAAAATTGTTTGTTAAATTTTAAGTGGATTTGTTTGAGTAAACAGAATGTCGGCTGCGGCTAAACTGGCTTTTGAATCCCAAACCGCAAGGGATTTCGTCTGGCCCTATGAAAAACCTCTTGCGGAAATGTAAGTTTTGTAAACAGCATAATCTTTTGAGTTAGTTCTTTCGTTGACTCCTCTTGTGGTTCGTTCACCACAGGATAACCTCTTCTTTGGCGTAAAGATTTAGCTTGTGCGCCTTAGTGGCTAAATTGATGGCCAGTGCTGTGAACTCTGAATTCGGGGTGATATTTACGTATTCGGATTTTAATTCCAGTCCGGAAGAACCACCATATGAAACGAAGGAGAAAAATTTCTACCTGCCCAGAATTCCTCCCGAAGACTGTAGTTGCTATGCTCACGCATGTGAACAATCCAAATACCTCGAGCTTGCGGAGAAAAAAGAACTCATGCAAAAACACATCGAGCTCATCCAACAGCAGGTCGACTGTTTTCATTAGACTATCTTATATTATTTAAGAAAACCTATTTTCAGGTACGATCGTTTATATTTATGACAGCAGTAGCAGTGATTGAGTGAGCTGTTTTACATTTACATTCTGTTGTCAATCTTAAGTTCGAAATAATGCCGAAAGTGCAGCTCGCGGATGCGGACTAATTTCGGATTGGACTCGTTGCGGACTGAATTCAAAAAAGAAAATCTCATACCCATATGGAGAAATATAATTCTAACTCATAAAATTATGCTGTAATAATAAGATTATACAAAAATAAATCAGAGGCCCGCTTCAAGAAATAAAACAAATATAATGATTGTTAGAAATTTTAAATTAGCAAATGGTAAACGGCAGTCACCTCGCGAATGCATAAGGGTTAAATCTTGTACACTTTTTACAACCGTCAACTAAATAAAACCTCAGCAGACAAATCCATCTGTCAGAAAAAATAAGACCAAACACAAACTAGTTTCGAAACCATCAGAAAAGTTAAGTTTGTCGAAACGCCATTATCTCAAACAAACTTCACAAATTTGGATACGTCCGTTAGAATAACAATCCAATTATCAGTTCGAAATGGGGTTTTGCCCACAAAATAAAGAAAATCAAACATCATTAATAAGTTCATTCCGGCTAAGAACTTTCTCTCTCCTTATACCTCTTCCCCGTCTCCTTCCCCGTCTCTCTATAATTTTGCAACTGCGCTCTGAATTTTTTCTCCTAAACCCAAAAATGAAACAAACCAATCAATCGAACTTAAATATAATGAAAACTCCCAAATTGACAGATTAGATCACCGAACATTAAAGAGAGACGAATGTAAACAGTTAAAAGATTGTGCAGACCTAGTTTGGCTCAACAAGACACTAACAACGACAAAAACAAACAGTCGAAAATATTAACACTTAACCTAACGGACCGGTCAACTAACCTATTTTATAAATAAGAGGAAAACTAATAAGATATTATTGTGCGGCGTGAAACTTCATGAATTTTCCTAATATATAAGGTATTAAGTCTAATGGAAAGTTCTGTCCGATAATGTTACATCAAGTTCGAACACCTTTTGCGTATATTCATTCATAAGAGCAGACCTTTCTACTGTTACTGTTATGTTTTCATTAATTACGGCTTTTTCCCACTATTTAATTTTTCAGTATCGGATCTGTCAATAGACCTTTCGCATGACTTATACGTACTCGTGATAGAATATTGTCCAATATTCAATTCGGTGACTATAGTCATAATATAATTACTTTCCCCATTTTCATCGACACCTGCGCTCTGACGTCAACTGCCTGTTTATATGCCTGACACCGGAAAAACTGTCTGCAGACGAAATTTGAGAAAAGAGTTGAAATAATATTCCCAAACCTTTAATCAAATTGGTTCCAAAAATTCCTTTTAAACATAATGGTTACATAAGATTATGTTCGTTTTCCAGATGACAGCCATAACGAATGACATGCTGGACTCTCCCTGTGGAGTTACCGACGAAACTATGAAAACCATTTATGAAACTGACTTCACAAGAAGAGGTAAACTGACACGAATATGCTATATAGACTATTAGGGCCGTTATTCTGGCTAAGCATTTGTCAGTATGACAAACCCAATGCCCTCTCATTTCTAATTACATTCTACATTCTTTCTTGACCCTTTTTCCCTTAGCCTAATCCCTACCCTCCAATTCTCTACCTGTTTAAGACATGCTCTACCCTTAGAGTAAAATTGCACAACTGAAGATGTCAAAGCTGTTATCGTACTGTATTTTTTTTTACGCGGTTATGTCCACAGAAATTTCTGTCTTCGTTGTAAATTTTCCCAAAAAGCCAAAGTGAGATTTGTTTGCAGAAGGCGGAGCGCTGTAGGAAGAACTACTTTCTTCAAGCCGTTATCATGTTTACTTTAACTACACGATTTGATTTTTCAGTGAATTTTTCTTTTCTTGCCGACTGTTTTGTTTGTATTGACTTAATAATCATAAAAAATCCACCTTTTTGGAATTTGACGTCACGTACGGCTTAGTAAATACTCCCAAATTCCTTTAGTAAATTGAGAAACAATTTAGATTTTTGCTGATTATTTAGGATGGCCGTTCACAACCTACAGGAAACTGATAGCGGAAACTGATTGTGAGTTATGTCCACCTCCTCTCTATAAACAAGTCATAGGACTGAAGAACGGATATCGAGATCCGACCAGTTTCAGACTTGTTCCTCACGTTCTCCCTGGAATAGATCCAGCCAAACCCATCACGTTTAATAAAAGTGAGTTTTTAAATAACTGACTTTGGATTGATTGACTGATTGAATGCTATTTTCAATTTAAAAAAAAAATATTTTTAGCTCCTGAGAGTATAAACTACTACTGGAGAGTATGGCCAGGTAGAAGCGAATACGAAGATAGTTTCAGCAGAGTAGGAAGAGCTATTGTAGTGGGTGCTCAGCAATATCGAGAACCTCTTCCATCAAGTAGGAGGAGATGCTGACATGTTGAATTGATCAACTTGAAATGATTATTCGAGATTTTTAAGCTGAGTATGCCGTAGACATTTTTGAATATAGATCTGTTCTGAACTACAATAATTTTATTTCCGGTTCTGGAGTAACAAGAGAAGAATGTTGTGGATTTAAATTCTGATCCATGATTCCCAGCACCCCTTTTAAGTTTTATGGCCGACCTTTATGGTTTTTATGGGAGCATTTTGAATCCGTGCATTGGTTTCTTTTCAACTGCTTAGCCCGAATTGAATCCGCATAGGATCGTAACTTCCGGTTTTATGGATCGTTTACCCAGGCCTGATTCGAATTATGCTAAAATCGTAAGGATCTTCTAGAAAATGGGAAACAGTTTGAGTTAAAATCAACGTTAACTAAAGACTCTTGATTGATGACTATTCCTTGTTATCACTCACGAGGATACCCCCCCCCTCCGTATCCTCTATCCTATAAGGCCCTATTAGTCCTCTCGAGGATTTTCTCTCTCTATCTCCATCCAGCAGAAGTAGCCAATATCCAGTAGGTGGTGGGTAGTTCTTTTAGTAGAAATTTTCCTACCGATACCTATTATTACGTATTCTTATCACTTTGGAAATCCTTAAAATAAAAATTTAAGTATCTGTGTTCTGTGCGAGTAAATATTTTCCAAAATTTAACAAATCCCCTACATGGGGCTGGAAAGAACAGGCCTCACTAGAATCCATCCAGAGGAAGTACCTGAGATGGGTTCTAGCCCTCAAATGGGCAACACCAAACTATATATATATATATATAGTATATATAGTTTATATTTATAGTGTATATATATTTGTCTTGAAGGAACAAAAAGAAGTACATAAAAAATTGAGGGTGGTAGGAGTGTTGCCAAGTACGAAATGAGAACAAGAAATACGAGTAAAAACCTAATTCTGAAAGAACGCATAGGCAAGTTAGACCTAGAAAATCTAAAACTAGAATGAAAGCTAGACAGAAGGAAATACTTTGTCAGAAATGGGGTTCGAGAACTTAGTATTAAGTTCAAAATGGAAAAAAAAAACAGAAAGTTTTATAAAACAGCCAATGAAGAGAGAGAGTAACTAAAGGCGGAAATAGAGAGACCCACTAGAAGCCAAAAATACGGAAATCTGTCGTCTTGATTCCCTCCTCCATTTTTGTTGAACGGTAAGAACGCAAAACGCTTAAGAGAATAAGCTTGACAAAGATGGGATATCCTTTGAGTGAAGAAGAAGAAGAAGCAGAAAAAAGTAAGAGAAAGGAAAGTCTAAAAACACATCAGAAACAAAATTTTTGTAAAAATTGTACACTATTTGTAAGGGGACAAATATATTATTAGTATTACTGTCACGTTATAAACTGTCACGAAGGGATAGGTAAAGTATAACAAGGCACCAACGTTCATTATGAGTTAAGTTTAGAAACTTTAAATGGGTCGCGGTTTAAAAATTTTTTGAAAGTTAAAAGGAAGATAAAATGAACTGAGAATTGAAAAATTAGGCTGAGGTTGGGAAAGACTACCACTTATGCGTATACTTGAGTTGGGAAAGAATATCACAATATAAAAGTGAATATTATGATGGATAAAGACTATTATCCGCCAATAATTGCGCGTTTTTATTTTAATTGTAATTGGCGACAGAATTATCTTGACTGCCTCATACAATTTTTTTCTTTTACTAAAATGATGAAATTTATTTAGAACAGGTTTTGCACTCCAAATTACACCTTTTCCCACTTGGCAATCACCCTCGTGTGCATTTTCATCACAACCGTTTACCTAATTTTACTTCTGATTTCTATCCTCACTGATGGCAGAATGTGAAATTGGATGATATACGAGTTGTAAGAAACTGAAAATTAGATTTTATTTTTTGTTGGCAATTCTGATTGCAGAATTTAGAAAAGATTTGAGAATGACTACAGGTACCTTTGCTAGACATTTCGCCAACAGCTAACTACTGAGAACATCTATTTAGACAATATATAATATTAGGTCTACCGGAAATTTCTGTCTGTTTTTAGAATAATACGAAAGTATAAATTTATGGCACCTTAAATAATTTTTATTGAATAGTATAACTACCATCATTATATCGACAATCAATTAGTTGTCCTAAAAGAGTTTTGCACTAACATGATGTTGACAGTATCGTGATCGATTAAAGATGGCCGCGTAGAGTGAAGCTCATCAGAAAGATCAAAACCACATAGTTGACATTTATTGAACGCCTTTTGTACGTTTTATGAGAAACTGTAGCTTCATTAAAACCTTAGACAGATTGTCCACTCCGTCTGTATCATTTTCTTCTTATTGGAATTCGTACAAAATACACGGACTTTAATGAACTTCACATCTTTCAATCATTCAATGCGTTCTTAGTTAAGACTAACATGAATCATCTTCAATTTTAGTTCATTTGCTAGGTCAGTATGTATACTGTCTAGGTGATAAAGCAAGACAATAAAAACGGGCCAAATGAACATGCGCAAACGTGTTCAGACCAGTCGTGATGTTTTCAAAACAGAACTTTCCGGTAGACCTAATATAATAAAATCATAAATCTCTTCTAGGTGCTCAGTTCTGAAAAGCTGTAGGCTAAAAACTTCAAAAACACAGCGTATACAGTTAAAAGAGATATTACGTGTTGTTGTTATTATTGTCATCTTGATAGGCCCGAAAAAGGCAGTGTCATATAAATTTTATATTATATTATATAACTTAAGACAAAGCTCCATTGCCTCTTGATGAAAAACACAGACAAGCACTCAATCAATCGGAGACATATCAAACGTGTAATTAATAACAAAAGTTATTGAACAAAAAAAATTGTAAAAATAATGGTTTTAGTGCTTCGCTTATGCCGGTCAATATCTTTCCAGACAATGTGTCCTCCAAAGTTCAAATTAGTATTTCACACCTTCTTATCATTAAATATAAAGAGCATAAAACCGCGTTAGATTGCTATCCAACCAAAACGTAAGAACGTATTTAATAGTGATTTATCGCTTTACCATAATTACAAATAAAATAAATAAATAAATAAAAGAACCTTTCTTTTCTCTCTCTCTCTCTCTCTCAAAAGCAATAATCGCAGAGTCAAGATAAATATATTAATTGGTTAAATAATTATTTTAATACCCTTCAACAATTTTCAATAATTATTGCTATCATTGTTTTTAAAATGGCGTGAAAGACCCCTTAAAAATAATGAGCATAGTAGTCATTAGAGATATAAAAGCAATAAATAAGAACACCTTTTTTCTTCTAATCAGGTTCGATCTTTAAGGTTGCGGAATCGTTTTATTTAAAAAGGGAAAATTTAAACGTTTTTAGATTTGCCACGCGATTAGCTTAAAAATCTAATTAAATACGTAACTACATCACTACTTTTATTTTTTTTATTCGCGAAAATTATATTTTTTTTCGGGTTGAAGTCTACAATAATTGACGGTAATGATTTTTTAGCAAAAGATCAGAGCAATTTCCCTCCTCCGAGTTTTCTGGAGCAAGGTTGCAGGTTTTTTGGATTTTTTCAGGTTCGTTGGTTTTAGTCAAAGTCGCTGAAAAGGTGAACTGTTTTTTTATGCTGTGAAATTCATCGTTGGGGTTATTAAAAAATCAAATCACGGCCATATCAGAACCCGAAACTGGGTTCTGAAAATAGTTTCGGTGCTGAAAGTTTTATTCACTCCGCTCCAAATCAGTTTCTAGATTTTGTTCGAAATTTTTTTTAACTCCCCTGGTTAACTACCACCTGTCTCTAAGCATGAGACACCGTGTATTTGTTCGGACTAGATTTGAGAGGTTATGTCTGGGAAGCATACCAAAGTCTTAACCTCAGACTTAACGGTGTGGAGAAGCCAAAGGAAGGCTGGAAGGCTGGAGTTATCGCAGATGAGGTAGGAAAAAGGAAGGGGAGGAATAAGAAGATGTGACTAAGAGGAGCGTGTTTGAGAGTCTAATGGCTTATGTCTTTTGAGAGGTCTTTGATCAAGAGTTTGGTTGATGGGTGAGATTGCAGGGTAATGAGCATGGTTCGCCATTCTGGAGGAGTATTTAGCGAACGAACCTTTTGACGTCCTTCTTTACAGAGGAAGCCCCCATGTCATCGCGTGTGATTTGGTTAGGAACGAAGCATGGAGCGTTTGCCATGGGCGAAAATGTCTTAGTATCTTAGTAGTGTTTTATAAAAGGTTTAGTAGTCTAGTTTGTGCTCTTAAACAGTGACAGGGTGTTCTTTTGTTTCTTAAACATTATGTCATTAAAAATTGACAAGTATAACATCAAATTTTTTTAATGATACTTCCTTTGAACACCATCAGTATAAAAAACATTTTAAATACCGAGAGGCGGTAGAAGAAAAATCACAAAGTATTGAACACCTCACGTTTTAGTAGCTCTACTTAGTCCTACCTTGATCCAGCCGTAACTTCTCCCCCACGCGGGTCTTTTTCCAGATTTTGTAGGTGGATATCGACTTTCCTACATCTCACGATCCATGATTGGGAGTTGATATGATGGCCATTCAAACCTTCATCGTTAACAATGGCCTTAACCGGACCCGAAATCGTTTCTCATTTTTTCTCTCTTTTTCCTCGTCGTCTTTCATTATAACACAGCCCGGGCCGTTGATTAGGAAAATTTACTCTCAGATTGAATAATATTTAGCTAGAGACTGCACTTCTGGAATTTGTTTGTTTCGTTTTAGGAAAAGTGATTTATAAAATCAATTGTCTAAAATTGGTAACTAATCTTTTTTATGTGTGCCAATGCCTTCACGAACAAGAGAAAGAGAGGATTTAAAGTTGGCCATCATTTATGATTTTCCTTTATATGAATATTATCGTGAAGTTTTCATGGTCAAAATTTTGTGACCAGAAATTTATGAGACCGGCGTGATTGATTCTCGAATCAATTTCCCCTCCCGGGTTCAAGGTTACCCTTTATCTCTCTCTAAAATAGAAACATAATTGATTTTGACGCCATCAAAAAACTGTACCTGAGTAAAACTGTTGAGCATAAAAACCTTTTTTTTTCAACCCTGAAGTCGAGTGAAATCGAGCCTGTGACTATCTTAGGTGGTTTAACCCGTGTTTCACTTGTCTTTCTGACCACATTAATTTCAACCCTCTTCTGGTCTTCTTTATCCTTTCTTTTCCATCAATACTCTCTCATTTTTTACTGTGTCCTAGCTTTCTCTCTTCTGTACATTTCAACCCTGGTGTTTTCTATTTTTTTCTTCAGAGTGTCCCACCTTTATATGTCCTATGCTGTGATCTCTGCGTCTCTCACGTCGTTTTCAGTTTCACGACCCATGCTGACTTGGTTTTTCTGTTGAGGAAGTGTTTGAAGACCTAGCTGGTCAGCCTTCTTTAGTCCATTTTCGCCAGGTGTCTGTAGAAGGCAATACTTCTCTCGGATCACGTCAGTTATCTTTGGGATTTGTTCGTGATTGTGACGTTTCCGATATTCGTTGTTGTCTTTGACAGAACCCGGGATTATTCATAGTATGTCTACCACTCTTATTAAAATTTTTTAGAATCAAGGAAATGACCATAAACACATACTGTACATTGATTCTGAGTGGTTTTGGTTGCAGGACTCACTCTAACCACTATAGCCAAACTCTCTTTTGTCTTGTAACAATTCAAACAAATGTTTATATAACACATTAATATATATTATAACCCAATGATCGGACTTGAATTTTGGAAGATGGTGTGATCCAGATGGATTTAGGCTTACTTAAGACAATGCATTTTTTTTAGTGTGGGGGTACAGATGAATGGAAGAAATCAAAGTGGGTATACAATTAGTAAAGTACTGTATATGATTATTATATTAGAACAATTTATGACGGATAGCGCTTAGCACCACCTTCCCAAAATTTCAAATCACAAACAACAAACTCATTCTATGGCTAAAATTTCCAAGAGTTTTTGATTAATTCGAAAAGATTTATAAAAATGGAATTTGGCTTTTAGAAGGCCTTGGTCTTTATTTTCTTTATCTTTTCTTTTTTGAGCTGACAGCTGAAGCTCAAAATTTATATTCGTAAACAAGTGACCTAATGTTAAGTGATTTATAGGGCTACCTTAGGTCAATAGAGTTTTTAGGCCAATCAAAGTTCTTTGCCCCTGTTTTAATGGTTCTCGGTTTTAGACAACGTCAAAAATTGAGGAGGTAAGCAACCTTACCTTTTCCAGTCTTTACTCCAAGTTGCTTTCATCAAACCTATTGCTAAAATGTGGGTAAGTATTCAACTTCTGTTTCAGTCGTTGAAGAGTCGAGACTGAAAATATGGCGAGGCGTCTAAAAAAGGTAAGTACACCCTCTGATCTAATGAATGAGTTAGAAAAGTAGTTAGATATTTATATTTATTGTCGTGCATTCAAATTTGTATGAAATCGTATTGCTATATACTAAGATTCAAATTTATTTTGAAATTCGATGTTCGAATACTACTATATATTTCATACTTTAATCATAGAGTATGTTGTAAGCGGCAGCATCCCAAACAACGGGAAATTCGGTTTTAATAGAAACCATTCCATGAATAGTTCACCCTTCCCTAAATTTTTACTTACTCACTGACTTACTTAGTCCGTCATCTTATACTATGCGGTGTCGAGTTTAGAAGACTTTTCCACTTCTGACGGTATTGGATATTGGGTTTTGGGGGGCACTGGAGTCCTTACAATTGACACTTCTCGTTCCCAAGGCTTCATTCAAATTATCCTTTGGTGTGCGGGCGGCCTCTGGTACGTCTTCCCCCCTGCCCTGGTCCCCTGCCGTCCATCCTTTAGGCATCATGGGCCTGATTCACTACAGCTGGTTCACTTCAATTGTTTCTTCCAAGGGTCTCATGCCCAAGGATGATCGGATGGTGTTATTTCTGGTTCTCTCTCTCCTAGTTAAATCTGCCTCCTTCCTTAGAAACCACATTTTGGCGGCTTGTAATCGGCTTCTTAGATCTTTCATTTCGTAAATTAATTTTTTCAGTCGAGACTGAGCTTCCTTCCTTTTAGGATGACAATGGAAGAACACGAAACGTCTGAACAAGCTGTGAAAAGCTCTCCCTTATTTTCTTAAGGTCTGACTTCAGTAATGCGACAGCCAAAAGTCTACAGTTACTACCATCAATGATAACAGCCAGAAAAATCTCAAAAGCTACCAAAAAAGGCATCAAAAAGAAAAAGGGAAATGCGTGGTCATACAGCGACTAAAATCTTCCAACTCAAAATACAGTTAGCTTCAAAAAGAAGTATTAGAATCCAAAAAAAAAGGAAAAAGACAACTTGATTTCGAAAGTTTGGGACAGACCCATAAACTAGTAATATTGGATTCGTTACAAAAAACCATTTGGAAAAATAAAACTTTCAAAGACTTAACTGTTAATGACCTGAGTTTTCGCAAAAACCAAAACGATATATATATCGGTTAATATAATGTAGATAATTTTTGTTCTTTGAATGTCGACACTTGACTCTTTAGAGCCAATTCCACCGACGGATTTTTGTAAACAGATACAGGAAAGATAAAGTAGCTTTTGTTTATCAATAAAAATCACTCGAGAAAAAGCTGACTTTCGCTTTCGATCGAACTTAATTTTCGATATAAAATAGTTCAATTGATTGAGAGTGAGACCTTTGGCTGACAAGTTTAATGTCAGAACCTGGCTATGAGGGCGTGCGTGCGTCAAGTTCCCATCTACCCGCCGTAGACATTCCCTTTTCATTAAACACCTTTTAGAAAACTCAATTTTTCCATCGTTACTGTCGTTTTTATAACACTTGTTTATTTTATAGATGTGTTTATAGTGACCTCTGAAAATGGTTCGCGCCCAGAGCTTTTTTGACTTGAAGTCTGCCAAATTTGGTTGCTGGTCAATGCCGTCACGGTCTTCCCCTCCAATTTGCTTTACTTAACATCTTGGGAGTCTGATGAGGTTGTCTTCGGCTCTTCGATTTCCCGGATTTTTGAGAGGGTTTTCAGTGAGTTTGCAGAGAGGAAACGCTCGCCAAACGCTTTTCTCTATAATACTATTTACGAGATGTAGAAATGTTTTAAGACTTTAGTTCACATCACTTTAAATCTTTAACTAAGTCGTTTAAAAGCCCAGAAGTTAAAACTACGACTTATACGAGCTCTTCGAGTACTTAAATAACTACAAGCTCGTCGCATGTTACTTAGATAACGTTTCAATTCAACAATATGTTCACAGTCTACCGTTTTACCTGCAGCTATTTATTTTAATTAAACTTGAATTAATCCCATAACAACCTAACCTGATCCAGGTACTCCTCATCATACAAGTTCTACTTTAGATAAAACACCTTAAACCGGTGTAACAGTCTTATCTAACACCGCATAAATCATGTTCGCAT
This sequence comes from Columbicola columbae, assembly GCA_016920875.1. NCBI lineage: Eukaryota > Metazoa > Arthropoda > Insecta > Psocodea > Philopteridae > Columbicola > Columbicola columbae. Next base: position 2,277,712 of record JADMLL010000001.1, on the reverse strand, counting down.
TCTTTACTGCAAAGGCTCAACCTTTTTACCAACTCGCATCTTCTTTCTTCATGTACCAATACTAATTTTTCAAATCTCCTTATTACGTGCCTGTTTCCCCATAATTTCTACCTCTTTTCTCACATAACTCCAGGCTTTCTTGGGCTTCCACGCTTCAAGACTAGTTCGAACAACTACATGATGTCTCATGCTTGAAAACAGATAATATTTAGCAAGGGGAGTTAAAAAAATATTTTTCCTTAGGCGCGTTTGAAAGGAATCCTCCCCCCACCCTCCACCCCCTTGTTTCCACTTTGGTTTCCTTTCATCAGAAGCATCAAGGACGATTTTGGGTCTGCCGATTCCGTAACTTAAATTATGACCGCGAGAGAAGCTGTGACTGTAAGCGATTACCGAAATAAGTTACCAACTGTAGGGATTTGGCAACCGGAACCTCAAAAAGGAAAGTACGACCCGCGAAATTGAACTGGGTCGGAAATAACTTCAAAGCCAAACAGGACCGAACCTGATTTTGCGTGCAACGATTTCAAGATAATTTGCGTCTCCGCAGGTTCGTTTGCGAAAGAACGGACTTTGGTTTCTTTCCAGATCGGAGAATTTAAAATCAGTAACCGGAAATGGGCCAAAAAGCCGGAAAGTTTGGAAGAAATGACCATCGGGGTATTGTAGACAGGTTAATGTGTCTCAGTAACATAAAACTCAGTTTTTAGTTTAGCTTACGCGAAATTTAGGTTGTTTTGGGAAATAGGGCGCCCATTCTTCTTCGAAGTTAGGAGAAACACCTTCATTCTTTTCACTCATTATAAATTCCTGTTTCTTATTTTTGGTTATTGGAGTTTTGACACCAATGCTGTGACCTTGCGGTTGGATTTTGTTCGACTAAAATATGCTCCTTACTATAGGAGCCATTTTTCCGGCTTTTTTTTATAGACTGGTTTGCAAAATAGTTGGGTTTTGGAATGTTGCAAAAGTTCTTTTTAGAGGTCAAACTTTTTAATAGCGTTTATTAATAGAAGACGAGAGAATTTAGTGTCTCTGATTTGTGATTAAGAACAATACATCTTGCCTACTGTTATCGCCAAATTTGGGTTTTTCATTAAAATTAACGATGGGCAAAATAACTTAAGGTCTTACAGCACCTTGACACCACTTCCATTGTTCTGAGCTGGTCCTCCAATACTTACAAACTTTGGAATTGTAATTATAAAGAAATGTGACCAAAAATTGTCTTAATAAATGTGAACCATCAAAAAAGCACATGAGTAAATAGTTACCCCACCAAGCAGCAGTTATTGTGGTTGTTCAAAAGTCATTAAAGCAAAATGAAGGCACCGAAGAAGAAAAGGATGGGCTAAACAATGATTTCACAAATTTCAATCAATGGCAAAAACACAATCAGCAAAAATTCTGAATTAATACTTGTAATAATTAGCATAAAAGAGTTAAGAGAGTTATAGACTAGAGAGTGGGGGAAAACTAAGATACAAAGCAGAGAAGAGAAAAATAAAAGGAGGCAGAGGGAAAATGGATAATGGATGGGATAGAGAAAAAAGGGAAGAATAAAAAGAAATATAGAATGAAGAGAGAAAGCGAAGAGTAACAAGTGAAAAGAATAAAGGAGAAAGAGGAAGGGAAATGATGATGGTGGTTTTAATACCGATTTTTACCCTTTTCAAGATAGAGAAAGAACAAAGAAAAAATGGTAAAAGAAGAGAGAAACAGAAAGAAAGGTGGGGGGAAGGAAATAGAGAAAAAGAGACATAGATACGTAGAAAATAGAGAAAGGGAAAGAAAAACAAATTTCAAAGAAGAGAAACAGAACTAAACACGGACTGAGAGAGGAATGAGAAATAACAAGGGATAAAGAAAAAAAGGAGGAGAAAAGAGAGAGGTAGAAAGAAGAATAGCAACGAGAAAGAAGAGAGAAACAGGAAAGAGAGAAAGATAAAAAAGAGGTTCTTCCCAAGCTATAATTAATTTGTTCACGACTATACACTAAAACCGGCTAATGCATATTTGAGTTACTCTCTAACAAACAAACAAGCAAATAGTCAAACATCATTTTTAAATTTAAAGATGCAATCTATCACTGTTACAAAATAATTACGAAAATAAATTATTCATCGAAGTAATTATTAAAGCAATTTATTACTATTAAACATGGATTTGAAGGGAAAATTTTTATTTGTGTTTTAGTCAAACATAGTATTACTAAAAAAAATTATTTTTTGAAGTGTTGAAAGGAAGTCGTGCGTGATGGTGAAGAGTTTGTTAAACTCCAAATTATGCAAAAACAAAATGTGAATGTTAAATATAGAAAATAGATTCCGATACATAACAATAACAATAATAACTATAATAACATTATCATATAAATTGCAGTGGTTTAACCAATTTTTTGTGAACATACTAATCTGCAACTGGCTCTATCAAACATCTCTCTTTATGTATTCTGACCAGCGACAGGTTCATACCTTAAATTAATATTTCTATTTTGAACTTCGTCCCTGAGCCTTCAAAGTATTTACCTCTTGTCGGTCATACGTTCACTCGCTTATATTTATACTCTTACTTTTTTTAATATATCTGCCATTACAACTCTCGTTCTTTAAAATCATCTGCTGAATTATTTAGTCTGGTCTTTTGATTCCAATCAAACCACAAGCCACTAAAGTGTGTAATGTATTGTGCTTATGCCACAGTATTGGCAGAGAGTAAGATTATATCCTGCGAAATTGTTTGAGTATTGGTTTTACCATAGGAAGACTGATAAAAAATGTGGGCAGTTGAAAGGGTAAAAAATCGTAAAAAGGTGAGATGCTGACTTGTTCACCGAGTTACACACTACGAGGAAAAGATTTTATCCATAACACGACATTTGTTCCGGAGAAGAGTTGATTCCCGAAGAAACCTATGAAGAATCAGGTTTGATTCCATTTTTAAAATATGATGAAGAATATAAAGATATAAAAGGAAAGTAGGGAATAATGGAGATAAGATAAACTGTAACTTATTACAATATATGAAAGAGTCGTAGGTGGACAGAAATGAGTGAAACAAACTGATTGTACAGGGTTTTTCTAATTTCTACTAATTTAAACATCGAAAATGAAGACACGTAAACAACCCCTGCGCTCATATTAAAACCATCTCTAAAAATTATGTCGCTGGTATGAAAAACTTAAATAGCAGATTGGTAATCCGTAACGGAGTGCTGGGCGACAACCAAAAAACATGAAAAGCAAATAAGCGTCGCCGAAATGAAAATGTTGTGGTGGGCTGCAGGGGTTACCCTCGTCAATAAGATGTGCGCAGCCGGGCTTACCAAAAACGAGGTGGTCAAAGTGCAGCAGGATTTGAACATCCTTCCAGAGACAGTGCGATACAAAACAGAGTGACGTAGAGAAAATGTACGAGAAGGCCCGACCCTAGATAAACTGGAAACCAAAGGAAGATTAGTGATCCGCAACATCTAATAGGTTACCAATCTAAGAGTCTAATGGGTCAAAAGCTGGTCACAAAAATAGCAACTGGAATAGTAAAAACACAAGTCAAATATATATATAACTATACATCTCCGGATTTTTATAATTCTGCCGACAAGAAAACATTCCATAGGATCGACCTGACTTCTTATTCTAGGTCGAATTTCTAAATCTTGCTATTTTACAATTACCTGGGATTTTTTATTTCTTCGATTACATTCCCTCCCACAATTTAGCCTTCAAAATTCTAACACTTGCGCCTCTTTCTCTCCTCCTCCTCCTCCTCTCCTTCCAGTCCCACACACATTTTCACCTTTTTTTCTAATGTGAGGAAATACAAGCATCTTTGTGTTCATTAAAATGGTCGCTGTTTACTCCGACAAGAGGCGTGGTACCTAATTTTTTTTTAGTTTATCAATTACGTACCTAATTAAACTTTTATGGTAAAAAAAAAGAATTTCATTAAATGTCAGTCAAGGACGACAAAAATTGATTTCTGCGGAATTCCAAACTCCATTTTTGCGTTTGCAATAATTTTTTCAGTTTTCAATTTTCTTTTGATGTATTTCAAAAGGTTTTCTCTGTGACTTTTGACTTTTCCCTCCGGATTCTCTACTAAGAATCTTATACTCCACTGAAAGAATAATTGTACCTTGGGGCTTCTAGGCGTTAGTCTCTCTCTCCTTATTTTTTTTATTTAAAATTTTATTTAAAATCCATGTTCGATTTCTAGCGGGTATTTGGTTAATTAATTTTGTTGTTGTTGTTATTCACTCTCACTCTCATTTGCAAGGCGTTAGCCGGTCGAAATAGTTTCTGAGTTATTGGGATGTTTTGGCACGTCTCTCTTTCCCTCACCTTCTTTCTTGCTAGCTCTGCTTGATATCAAAGTTTTGGTGTGTTGGAAATTCCACGCCGACTTTCTATTTAATTGACACGTGAGGAGGCTTTGGAAGGCGTTGGAATGGAGATAATTTGTTTTCGTCAATTCAGATCAACTCAATTGTCATATCGGTCTCAATTTTAAGAGTATTGTTCGCCATAAATTATTATGTTAACTTGTATATAAACTTAACATTACAACTATCTTCAACCATTGACGTCACCACGATCACTACCACCTAGTGTACCGACTTCACCCATTTGCGCACATTTGTCGGTCACTCAATTAATTGCAAGTACAATGACATAAAATAACAGAAAAATAAACGATTCTTATAAAGAGCGATGCATATACTAAATGTACAGTAAGAAGAAACTGGACTTTTCTGTCTCGAGTTTTGCTACACAACATTATGTGCATGGCGCCGTCAGATAAAGCCTAATACGAGTTTTACTGCAGTTCAGTGGCACTACATTGCAGAGTCTGCGCCAAATTTAGATCAGATCAACTTGTTAAACATCTGAAGATCCCAACAGGCTCTTGTGATCATTCGCATGCCCTCAAACATTTTTTTAAATTAAAAAGGGCCAAATAATTTAAAAGTTCGTACTACATACGTCTTTTTTTTTAGTACTGATTGCATTTATTCGGTTTATTTTGTAGTTGTGTGCTTGGTATTTCTACGTGAAAAAATTGGGTGAAATAATAGTCAGGCCTGCCCCGAAAATCCCTCTAATGATTGTGAAAATCATTCATTCAACATCAATTTTCAATCTTCACAAAGGTTAAAAATTACAGCATTAATAAGAAGCTTAGATTCTGCATTAACTTTTCCAGCCAGCGTTGCCAACTGCGAAAACTCATGCCTGGAACAACTGGAACAGTCCCTGTCCCACTGATAGAATAGTAAGAGAATCTTCGTTTCTCGTGCGAAAAGCCAGGGCTCGAATCTTGCATGTGGTAGCAACTACCATCCTACTGTTCTATAGTTAAACAGAACTATCAAGACGCTACGGATTTCGCAATGGGCAGACAGACAGTATTTCCAGTTTCTGCTAGTTCTAACACTCCGATATTTGAAACTGTAGTTGGTTATAGTTTTTAAGATTTTATCTTATTTTATGAAATCATGTTTATAGGACGACAGGGATGTCAGTTATTCGAAATGGGATAAGAATCACGGGGATCGTTTCACAAGTAATGCACACATGTTCTCCATTTTTAGTTGACCTCTCACTTCATTGGGTCATTTCATATCAACTACATGAGAAAACTTAATCGTTTTATTAAACAAAAATAATTTTTACGAAATGTAAGAAGAAACACCTCTTCATCATAAAAACATAGAAAACATAAAAAGGTTGAGCTTGATGAAGAGACTTTTTAAATATTACGTAATCAATTCACGGCGTAAAATGAAACCTGATAGTGCTACTCATAATTAGGGTAATTCTTACATTTATGATTTGGTCATTGTCGCGGTTTAAGGGATCTGTTTGCGATTTCATTTGTCCATTAGTGGGTTAGAGTTCAAAGGTTGAACTACTCTCATCTCGTAACTGTTTACAAAGTTCAAGCCCAATGATGAACTAATCATTTCGTTTATTGTGCACTTGAATTAATTTTGTCAGATGTTGCAACGAATACATTTCTTTTGCCTCACAGGCTGTATTATAGCGTTTAATAATATTATAGATATATTTAATAACTATAAATTACAAATTACCTATAGTAGCTAGCATGAAGGAACAATTATGTGGTGTTGAAGATTACGTTTGTTGTTGAGAAGTTGATCGATTAATATTCATATTCATTCTTGTTTTGTGCCGGGAGTTTAGTCCACTTAGCACTAAAGAGCACAAGGATCACGATTTTAGTGTAAAAATCACCACTAAATAAAAAGAAATAGTTAAAAAATAACACTAACATTTGACCAACCTAGAGCTTTTGAACTAACCGTCGTCATGATCTGGGGATGTGTGAATTTGAAAAGCTTCAGGTAGAGGAAGTGGTAGGCTTCCGAACCATTCTGTCAAACCTTTTATTATCTTTCCTCATGCAACTCATACTGTCTATTGAAATCTACCTTTTCTTCATATCGATAACCCGAAATTTATTAATTGAGTTCTAGCAGGACCTAATATTGTGACTATTAAGAATGTAGTGAAACAGTTTGAGGAGGTTTGTTTTGAACTTCAGAAAAGCATTCTCTAAATTTAAACAAAAAATGATACAAGTGCCCCAATTGTTTCCGAAATCGTAGAGTTATTCCTAGTCCTAAGATAGCTATAAATGTAGTAAGAAGTCATTATGCAAATGTTGTTTACTGTTTCACATATATTACAAGTGGGGTCGACGTGTCAAAGCTATTTTCTAAGAGTTTCAAGTGTTAAAATATGTGTCACAGATAAAGTCTTTGTGTTGCACCTGTAAGACATTAAAAAAACATACTGAAGATGTCAAAAGCACTACAAAGTAAACATTCAGCTAGTATGGGGGAAAACGGCGATTTTATAAAACGAACAGACCCGAGTCATAACCCTAGAAATTGTAATGGAGATAGAGTTGAGTTTATAGTTATAGTTATAGTTAGTTTTAACTCTGTTTTTCACCCTTTTTGGGCATCACTTATGGGAGGAGGATTTGAACTCGCGACTATAAGTTCTTAGTCTGGCACTTAACCAGTACACCCCAGACTTCACGCTACTCATGCTTATATTGATAACTAATTTCTCGTCATCTTACGGGTAGGTACAAAAAGTGAAGCTAACCGCCTTAGCAAAACAAGTTAGCAATTAAGCTCAGTTTTAACATGTCAGAGGAAAATATTTGTTAACATGACTTTTCGCCTTAACTAATATGTTTAGACAAATTTAATATTCAAGTTTTGTGGGTTGCAGTGTTAGAAAAAAATTAATTTAATTTTTTTTGCAAATCAGATGTGTCACTCCATCCCAAAAGCTTTTTTAGGACAGTACAGTTTGTTAACTTATTTAATTTTTCCATGATCTGTCGGATATTTGGCATAAAACCAGAGCACAGGGTACTAGTTCACTCTTCTTACAGAGGGGGCTCATTTTTCATTGTATTCTCGTTTGCTTTGTGCGTCTGCCTTTATCTGTCTATTCTTCCTATTATTTCTCCTCATTTTTCCCTTTCTTTGTTCTACTTCATCCTCTTCTTTTTATTTTGCTCTTTTAATTTCTCTCTTTCCCATCTCCTCCTTCTCATTCTCTCTATTTCTTTTCTTCTTTTCCCTTCACTCTCACTTGTACGACTTTTCCATCTTCCCCTGGGGTAACAACGATGGTCCGTGCCTCAGATCTGAGTTAGCGGACCTAGACCCAGAGTGTCATCCAGGACGAGAAGGGGTTCCTGAACAAGTCAAATTCTGTCTCCAACTCTATCCTATCCATTATTATATTAATATGTCTAGTAAACAAATACATTTTAAAAACCTCAAAGCCTCTCAAGGAAATAACAAACTCACCAAAACAACACTCCGAAGAAAAGAAGTAAACTGTATCATTCGAAACGTGACTCACAAATCTACGAAGAAAAATGTAACACCAGTTCTGGAAACGTGAAGAAAAAATTTTGATTTGTATCAAAATGCATCAACGGCCGTCCCCGAAGAAGATTAAACCAAATTAATTTGAATAGGAGTTAAAATTTTTTTTTTGTGCCATGAAAATTGCAAACCGGGAGGCAGTGTCGCAACCGGCGTAACCCTCAAGGACGCCATTCAGACTCGACGTTTAATCCTTTATCAGATGGATGATAAAAACTTGAACACAATGGATAATTTATATCCATAAATCTTTGAATGAGAGAGAAAATGGAAGAAACGTTTTTGTCTTAATTTTGGATGAATTGTCTTTTGAATGACCTTTACCCCGCTTTCATTTAGTTTCAGACTACTAGGAATGTTAAATTGTGTACCCGAATTAACCAAAATGAAGGAAAGAAATTTCAAGGTTCAATTACGACATTTGTAAAACCAGCGACAAAATGCCGGGTTTGTGTCTGAATGTCTGTTTCTAGCCTCCAGACTTGAATAGGCCTTTACTGTCGTTCGTGTGGGACCTACTCAATACAAACAAAAAAGGGCCTGACGGAAAAGCTCGAGTTTAAGCAACACAAGACCCTGAGAAGAATCTTTGATCCAGTCAAGAAGGAAGGCGAGTATAGGAGGCGACATAACCTCGAAACCTATCAAAATATCCCAAAACAGTCAGGGGTTACGCAAAAGAGAAGAATCGCCTTATACCGCCACCTAGTTTGCATGAACCTCAACAGACTGACCAGCCAAATCTTTTCCTTCTTCCGTGACAAGAAGACCAAAGAGCCTGGTTTTCTAAGACGGAAAAGGGCCTCAAAGAATTCCCAACCTCTTTTTTGAAAAAGAAAAAGGAAAATTTTGTGACAAAATTCATGGATTGACCTGAAATCTTAAAATAGAATGATGGAAAGACCCTAACTTTTGTTCAAGATCTTTAATTTTATACCTGTAAAACTAACTCGAACTAAAAGAGCAACGGCGATTAATGTGACGCAGAACCCAGGACTACTTCTGGGAAATATTGTCTCCTGGAATCCTCAACAGCCTAAATGTTAAGAAGAAATATCATTGAAATTGTTTATAAAACCTTAAATAATGCGACAATTGATTCTGACGATCACTTTTTACATAATACAAGAACTAAGGTTACGAATTTTCCCGTCTTATACATTCATGCTTTCCATCACCGATCTCCACCTTTAAATTTTTGGGTACTGGTTGGGGGCTCTTAACAAACCTACATATCGTTGATTAATTTATATAACGCAATGGCCAAAAAATTAATACGTTTCAATTAATCTGAAGTACTGACAAGGTAGGCTGATGTACATTTCAGCCTTCACTTTATCACGAATTGCGTAAAAATCCTACGACAGAGCCACCCCTGGGTCTTAAGGTTGCGCAGAAACCGTTAATGGAATGAACGCCGATCGTTGCAACATTCAGGTTCAAATCACTAATCAATTTTGCAAAAAAAAGTCATTAATCGATAAAACACGTTCAAAAATTTCAATTGGGAAACATGTTCACGGGCCAAATTTTGCACATTTTCTCTTTCAAGAAGAAAATTCGAAATTCCCTTTCGACACCGTCAGATCAATAAATCGATACGATTTTATCTTCTTTTGTTCGATTGCGAAATTAAATTTAAATAAATTTCATTTCGGTCGGTTTAATTACTATTTACAATTGAATTATCTGCCATTTTTAATTATCAGGGCGGTTGGATGATTTCGTTTTTGGCAGAACCGAGGGGTCTGGATTATTATGATAACGCCAATTTTTAACGAAAATTTAATTTATATTTTTGATATTGATCACTAATGTCATTTTACTTCGACCAAAGTTACCTTTCATTTTCCAACTCTGTTCTTCTTTCAAAGTCATGAGTTGTGATTCCTAATTGCCTTTTTTTGGTTGGTTACTTTCGCTAGGTTTTTGGATTTAAATTATATTCAATCCTCATATTAAGATGAAAATATTAATACTTTAAAATAAGAAACAGTCCCCGAAGTTTAAAAACACAAGACACACATTGTCACCGTTTAAGAAATACTATCGGGACGTTTGGATCCTCAAAGCACTATGGAGATTTTCAGCAGGATGAGGATTCCGGCCGTATAATCTGGCTTTTATACCTTGTGAGGCACCGCAGATGGAACCACCGTCGTTCGTGGAGGAAGAAATGGCGGCAATTTCCCACTGGTGTATAAACCTATGTTACGTGGCAGAATCTCCTTTAGGATCAAAAAGACATGCAGGCGTAGAGTCGAAGAGGAGTTGGCTGCAGCAAAGGAAACAGCCTTCAACCGAGTACGATGGCGGACCCTCGTAGACGCCCTATGACACCCAGAGTTTAAAAGGACTGATTATTTACAGTATATTTATCTCCTATGTACTCAATTTCTGTAAGAAATTCGCATCATCTCTGTTATTTCAATCTGTTTACAAGTTCCAAAAAAGTGTCCAAACGGTCCCCGGAAATAGCGAAAAATAATTACCACAGGAAACATACGTCCAAGTAGTTACGACATTTTTTTTCGACTCACCTTTATTGATACAAACAGTCTTATAAATCACTATACCCCCGCACATAACAGTCAAGAGTATCGTAGTAATCGGACGAGCTTGAAAGGTCACATGTAAGGCGTACACACGGTCAGTAAAACTATCCTCGAGTCATTTTTGAATGTTAGAGCAAGACTTCCTTTCCAGTTCTCAGATTATTTATCAGTATTCTGTATAAAGTGGGTATTACTGATAAATGGGTATTTAGAAGTAGAAACAAAAGCGAAAAAATTGTCCAACAGTTTAAAGTGCCCTTGTTTGAACCTGCATTTTCAAAATCAGTCAGTGAAGATGCCAATGGGTTGGTATGTTGTCTACGTACCTAGCTGTACGGTTCAAGTTGTGCGGTTTATGTGTCTTTAAATTTCTTCAGAGATTTAAAAGTAAATCACTAGATTTCTAGAATTACTTTTAAAAATCTATCGTATGACGTAAAAATAAGAAATTGGTCAAGTTCATGACCGGTGTTCTAGTTCGGGTTTTTGGGTTTTGTTTGATTGGCACATGAGTATCGACACCACGGGTCAAGAACTGGTTGGAAAGGGAGAGAAAACTATGTTTAAACCATCCGTCATGAATCATTTTTGCCAGTGCGAAAAAATATTTTTGCTGGAAAGCCCCGAGCATCATTATTTCAGAGTTGCAAAAATTGATGCAATGTGAATGGGCCGTCCAAAAGAGTAAAATTAACGGACATTAATTTAGCCAACGAAAGAAAGTGAAGTCATTTCATTCGAGAAGATTCCTTCGTGTCGATGATTTGGTTCTCGAAATAAAAACGAGGCAATTACCTTGTCGATAAAGAATTCTGTGAAATTATGAGCTTATTCGTGTGAATCATCGCCTCAATAGAGAAATTGTTAGCCGAAGATTTTGGCACCGTTTGTGTGAACTGGCTCTGCTGATTTTTTGAAATGTACACATGCGTCAGAGTGAAGTATGCTTTATAAGTGCTGAGTTTGAATCTTTTTTTAATAATGAATATATCTAAATTTTACCCACTATCACCGGGAATATGCTGCAGTCTGCTGCACATGGGGATTATAAACTTCACAGTTCCAGGTGGTTTGCCGTGAGTTTCACCCTATCTGCTCCTCTAACTCTCAGTTTACTGAATGTCCTGGGTTCTGATATGTATGTGAGGTATTGCGGTTGGTCGAATTTCAGTCAAAGTACCTGTATAATGGGATATATGTAGAGGAGTGTATTCTCGCCATGTCTGAAAGCTACTGTTTTTCTGTATGTTTAGCGATGAGTTCTAATATTTTAGGCTTAACAGGGTTGGGTTGGCGGATTCAGTTAACATCTAATGCAGTGGTCATCTTTTCAACTTTGAAGACCCAGTAGTGTTTCATGCCACCTGTCGTCTCTCTGTCTAGTTCAAGCAGACTGTTGAAACAGATATAAGTAAGGCTACCATTCGATTCTTGCCACTGAATTTGGTTTTAGTTTTCAAAAAAAGGACAAATGAGTATATGTTCCCAAAGTTTGGGAAATCATCTCACATGTCCTTACAATATTGAGACTTATCCTTTATCCACCCTAATCTCCAGCATTACCCACGAATTTTCGCTTAGACCTGACGACGTAACACTCTCAGTCGTGGCATGGACTAGCTGAATATCAAGGAAATTCATTTTTATCAGTAATCCGGTATTCTACGACCCTTACCAGGCTACGACAATAATATAGGAAAAAAGAAGCGACCTTTAACAGAATTGTAAGACTTTCCAAAATTTTAAAGCAAGATAGCAAATAACACAAGGACAATCATTTTGGTATCATAAAAATAACTTAACTCCAGCCCTCCATGACCACTGACATAAATACTTGCTACCCAAACGACCACACCAAACATAAAACACTAAAAAACAAGCAATACTGATTTATTTGGAGAGAAGAAACAACAAACAATAAAAAAGGTCAGGTTTTGTTCAAAAGAATCAAAATCAGACATGGATGAAGGCAGTCGCCTTACTACGGCCTTCCTCCAAAAGATATTTAAAAAGGGAAACAAATTTTCAAAAACAAACTTAATGTAACCGTCATTGAATGCCTCGTCTCTTTGAAACAAAAAAAAAATCAACAAAACCTCGAAATGTCTAATTGTTAAAATAAGGCCCAATTTTTATTTGCTCGTCATCGTGGGTCTTACACCTCTTTGGATGACATTGTTTTCACCCACTCAATCATTAACGAATCTGGTTGACCGCGCCGACTGTGCAATCATTTAGTTTTTTGGCATTTTCTATTTTTATCTACTTTTACTTACAAACTGCGCATATTTACAACGAGAAATCCCGAAGCATTTCACTTCAGTCTGACAATTCCTTCAAGAAATTTCTTAGCTCAATGGTGTGTTTGTCTCTGAGCCGTTACACTCATATCAGACTGAAATCCATGTATTTTAAATTTAATGTGATTTATTTTTAAAGTTATTAAACCGTTAGTCTTTGAACCTGAATAGGTTTATGGTGGAGTGTCCAACCTCTACTACAGCACCACAGACTATTTGAAGAGACAATCCCAACTCAACGAAAATATTTGTCCGATATATATTAATTTAAATTTATCAATTTCTTATTGCTTATTGTTTTATATTATCATTTACTAGGCCAGTAAAATTCAGTATAGATTCAGAGATAAAAGGAGATAATCAAAAAAATGTCAAATGAATATGGGCAAATGTGTTCGAACCTGATGTAAAATTATGAGACAGAATTCCGGTAGACCTAATATATTTTTAAAATTATTTCATTTCTTTTAAAGTTTGTGAAATTCGATGCAATACTGCCCGGCAATAGTTTCTCAAAAATTTTCAAATAGACAGGACTCAAGTTGATTTAATTTTGGCTAGAGTTTCGTTTGGGTCATATCCGTCTCTAAATGTATTGAAAAATTTTTTTTCATTTCTTAATTTGCACGTAACGTAATTTTGCTGCAAACAGCAAAAAAGCGGAGGATGGTCTTCAAGCATAGGTCTCATCTTCTTAAGACCATTTTGGTCAGTTGCGCTTTTAAGACCACTTTTACCAAGATCATTTGTCATGAACCTAAGCGACTAACAAGCCAAATTCAATTTATTTCGAACAAAGCTCGATAAACATCCTTTATCTCACTTTTTAATTTATGAGGTAAAATGAAAATTACACTCAAGTTAGACCTTCAAGCAATAAATTCGTTTTTGACAAATCGACAAATCGTCTTTCCGCATTGAAATAAATATTATATATTGTCCCGAGATTCGTAAACTGGACTAGTTCCAAGGCATATATCCTTTATAACAGGAAAAAGGGTCAAGAGCGTTGCTTTGTCTCTCTATCAAGGACTGGTGGACAACATCAAAACTTTTAAGATAAAAATTTGGCAAGGTTTTTTTCCCACGAATCCTTGAGGGATTACAAAAAGTTTTGCAAAACACCATTTTAGGCAAAACATATATCATAAGAAAAATATTTTTAAGCGTGTTCTTTACAGTGGCGGAAAGAACAACCAAGGAATCAAAAAAGCAGTTAGGTGCCCCGGACTCCCCAAAGGAAATACCACAAATTGCTAATGCTATTAACCACTTTCAGATCGTAATCCCTGATTTTTAAATAAAAACGCGAAGTTTATTTAAAAATTACGAAAGTGTAAGAATTGAATATCAACTACATTTCTAACAGTCATATCTGAGAAACTAATTGATTTGTGTGGGGGTGAAAGGCATAAACAACCTGCTAATGTCATTAACCTTCACAAAAAATTAGTGCATTAGCGAAAACGACCTGTCACACCTGACATTTTCTATTTTCCGCCCGATTATAAGTTCACCCGAATGCTTTAGGTATTACTTTAGAAACTCTCTGATTCGTCTGAGTGAACTTAGCTTGGTGATTCCTCTCCCATTTTAAATCGAGCCCCTTAAAATTAGCCCTTCAATGGAATGAGGCTATTTAAGGGTTGCTTACCGCCAGATTTGCCTTAGCATTCAATACTAATTTAGCGCTAACATGACAACATAACGGAATACATCGCGGAATAGCGGTCACTATTTATTCTTTCGATGTAAATTTATATTTGGATTGTTATAAATAAATGAATAAATAAATATATATATAGCTCCTACAGTTTGAATAAGATTTTAGACAATAAAACAGTAGATAATAAGAAACTGACATAATTAAATTGAATCATTTCAGATATATCATTTTTCGTAGTGTTCGGATAGCGGTAAGCACACCTAAAAAGGTCTGTGAGTGTATGGTGCTCCAGACACGGGTTTGGAGACCCTTGCCATAGAAAGTAATAAAATAATAAAAGGAATTTTGGGGTCATGCGAGCGACATTGGTCCCAGCGAGAAAAAGCGCCTTTACTACGGCATCTGTCCGTTAGGGGTAATAAAAAATACTCTACTAGTCTTCTAAAAAATTGACCCTTATTGTTTAGATGTATAATTATAACCAGGAATAGATTTTTTGTTGCCGATTTTTATTTAGTAGGAATAAAAAAAAAGAAAACTCTATACGAACCTGATTTTTCTTAGTTCTGCTACATGCAAATAGGTCAAATTGAGTCAAGTATTAATTTATGATTTAAAATAGAAATTTTAACGGCGAATTTCTCACGTGAAAACCATACCAGAAAAATCTTAGACCAACTATAAGAGAAAAAAAAAGGAAACGACCGTTACATCAACTGCCCCCTGACCTTTCTATAAACGACAATAATTCGAACTTTTCGAAAATTCCGTTTTAATTTTTTCGCAGTTGGCAGCTCCGAGTAAATTTGGCAATATTTCAGCAGTAGACATTTAACATCGCGATCTCCGAGGGTTTGTGTAATTTTTGTTTTAATATTTTCTTTTTAAAGTTAAACTTTATACGCGAAATTCCGCATTGTTTTTAGTTGTGATCATTTTCCTTTACTTCTGATCAGGCTAGGAGAGAAAGAAATCATTGGCCTAATTAAGGGTTATGTTTATGGTGACTGTCTTCGTTACAAATCACGTTTTGTCGCAGAAGAAATAAAATTATTTTCAGACCTTTTGAATATTATCATTATCATTTCCTAGTTTGATATATTGCTAATTTTAAATGTGAGTAAAAATGAATGAGAACGAAGAAGTGAAGTTGAAAAAAGAAGTGACACCATCTCTGCGTGACCGCGTTTATTTTGCAGCCAGAGATGGAATGGCAATTACGATGTATGCACTTTTATCAGAAAACGAGTCTATAGCAGAAGATTTACTTAATCAAGTAAGTTTGTTAATGAGTTGAGCTTTCCGTTTATATCCTATTAAAAGTAAAGAAAAATAGTTTCAATCAAATTAAGGTCATACGATTTCGAAAATCCCTTGAGTGTTGACATTTAACAAATTGCACTTATTCTGCACAAAAATGATTTTCAACATATGGGGCACCAACAATTGAGAAAATTACCTAAGTAAATTAGATTTTGGAGCGCAGATAGACTTGGCTATTTACAAATTTTTGACAAGTAAACAACATTTATTTAAACCAATTTAAAATTTATAAAGTCAATTCCACTTCACAATGACATTATTTTTGTTTAACTAAGAGATGATTCTTGTTCATAAAAAAAAAGATTTTTCTTACCTAACAATGGTAAAACAAAATTATTATTGAAAGCTACACAATCATGCCTTAGTAAGAATTTAAAATTTAGATTAAGAATAATAATGCTAACTATAAAACTCTTTATTTTCTAGCATGTTGTCGATGACAACAACCAAAGGTGTACACCTTTGATAATAGCAGCAAAAAATGGACATGACAAAGTTGTGAAAACATTATTAGCGAATTTTAATTTGAATTTGGAGCAAGAGGGTGCTGTTAAATTTGACACATTTGTAGTTGAAGGAGCAAGTGCACTCTGGGTTGCTGCAGGAGCTGGATATTTAAATGTTGTTAAGGTGTTAGTTAAAAATGGAGCTAATGTGAATCATCCTACTAGAACGAATTCAACTCCATTAAGAGCAGCTTGCTTTGATGGAAGACTAGATATTGTTAAATACCTCACGGATCATAATGCTGATATTCACATAGGTAAAAAAAATTTATTTTCCTGTTATTTATATTCTGTGTTTGTTTTCTTTAGTCTTTGGCTTATGAATCAACATTAATGTCATTATTATCTCCTTCGATATTACTGATTTGTTTGGGATTGTGTTTATGAAGATGACAGATTAGCATCTCTTTCAGAAGTAAGGTGGAAATAAGTTACTTTAATGAAATAACTTTGACATATTCTTGTTAGGGGCATTAATAAGCACATCCTGATTTGATATTTTTTGTCACCAACAAAATTATTCTTGTTTTTTGAAAGTAGCATTTGAATCATTGTTGCTTACATCTGGCTGAGAGTCTCTGGGTAGGTTTTGTGTAATTTAAAAAAATTCGCCATATCCATATACATCCTAAACCAGTTTTTCTTCTTTCCTTGTAAGCTTGGTATTTATTCAGTATTTATATGAATTTTATTTACAAAAGTCTGTCAGTGATCTTTCAAATTGAGTTAGGATTGCTCATCTAAACTACACTTGGTGATAGGATTATACATTCACCATCATGATTTCATAAATTATCTGAAATCATACGAAATAGCTGTTGTAAACGTTTTATGTTTGTTTTGGAGGTCAAATTGGAAATAACTAAAAATTTGAGTTTTGTGGGTTTTCTGTTTGTTTTTACAATTAATATTCACACCTCAAATGTTCATTCACATATTTGACTGTAACAATGAACATTTGGCGCATGTTATCATTTCGCGACGACTATCCTTCCGACATCGTCATTATGTGACAGTGTAAACAAAAATACTCTGTGTGCACCAGGTGAACCATTTTAGACAAAATTGTGTGCGAACGGGATAAATGTATTTAACTAAAAGTAGGAAGTTATTATTTGGATATTTACGTTTAAAATGTATTTGGCTGATTAATATATATAGTTTTTAGTGATGAATTTAACTTTGGATAGGAAATTACAGTTGCTTAAAAGACAATTATCGCTGTTAGGGCGGACACGGCCGTGAATTTTCCCAGAGATTTATTAAAAAATTAAATTTCCTAAATTTTCATAATGAGTGCAATACATAAAGTAATTTTTTTTGCTTGTTTCCCACGAACTATTTGGCAAATTTCCTGCTGTTTGAAAAGAAACACTCGAGGAATAAGTGCAATAAAGTTTTAACTATGAATATTCCCAGGCAAATTCCTCCTTTTCTTTGTTACTAATTTGATGTTATCAGATTCAGACGAACAGAAAAAGAATCTGATGTGTAAAAAACTCATAAGTAGGTTACATAAAGTTCAATTGTGGGAAGATCCACGGACTTTCCTGGTGACGGCTAAAGTTCTACAAAATTCAGTCGAAGAAATACGTGTCATTGTCAAGAAAAACAATTTTTTCCCCTGGTTTTGGCCCAACTATAGACCACGCTGTTTTCAACTCATTTTCAGGGGGGATTTTATGAGTTGAAATATTTTTTGTTTCATTATGCGAGTCAGCTACCTTTCGTTAAAGGCTAATTGCTGACTGAACGTTACTAACAAGGTTATGAGTTTTTGGGCGAAAGGATAGTGAGGGAAAACTTTGTACGAAGAGCGGCGGAAAAGAAGCTTATTTTTGGTTTGTTTATTTTATAATACAGTATAAATAATTTTCCTTTTTAATTTATAATTCGGCTGTTGTTTTGTTTTGTTGTTCGGATAATGCTAACTATTCAAAACAAAAACGTTTTAAAATTTTTCCCGAGTCGACTGACAACAAGGATGTCCTTGACCACAGCCCCCTCGCGCTGTAAATTTTTAACGCTTGCCGAAAGATTTTCTGTTGGCTTTCGTGTGTAGTAATTTCCTGTGAGAAATTAGAAAAAACTTGTTTTGACGCACAAGAGTAACAATTTTCTTTTGCGGTCCACCTGAGGGTACTATCCAAACTTTTCACAACTGAAGATATCTACTGCCCTAAACGTGGCTGCAAAGGATCTAAGAGAAAGCTCTGTCTCTCCCTCCTCCAACCGAAAATTACTCTTAGCTGTGTAATGCCCGTGTAATAACAGATATAGTTTCTCACGATTTTATTTATCAGCATTTCCTGGAATGCGTCGCTGAAAAAACCAAAACGAGTTGCAACCAAACAGAGGCTTCCTTTCATCCAGCTACAGGCTTGTTTTAGCGGTTTTGTTTATGACTTGGTATGCTGAAACCTCTAAAATAAAAAAAAACACATAGTCGCCTTTTCTGTTTAATGTTCACTAGAGAATAAAAGTCTCTTCAATTAGTCATCGGTAATATTACCCAAGGGGAATGAGAGTTTGCTGTAAAAATAAATTTTTTAAAATCATTTATCATTGCATTGGGTCACGTGCCAGGTCTGAGAGAGATACAGTCAGGAGGCTGAGAAAGTGTTTTACAAATATCAAACTAGTTCAATAGTTATAGTTCTCTGCCATGTTCACCACAGCAGGGAAAGAAAATTGTGTTTTTTGTTTATAGTACGTCAGAGATTGATATAAGGTCGTTGTACAGTTGCTGCGTTGTTAGCCTATGTTAATGGAGCCATGCCAAAACGTTCGCGTAAACGTCCTTGTTAGTGGTGGGGATGAGAAAAAAGAAAGGAAGAAAAGAGAAAAGTTTCTGATCTTTCCTTTCTCTTTGGCGATATAATTTGCCAAAATTTTGCCAATCACATTTATTTTGGTTTTTTCTTCTTCTTCAGCAGTCAGTCATAACCCCGAAGGAATTGTCGCGTTTCCTGTCCCCCGGGTTTGGTGTACATCCTTGATGAATTCCGTAGATATTTTATTTCTGTTCTTTCCTCTATCTTTCTCTGTTTTTTCCTTCTCATCGAACTCAAATAAAAATGGAGCTTTTATCCGGTCTGTTAACCTTTGCGTTATTTTTTTGAAAAGTTGCCACGTTAAATAGCGGAAGTTGGAAAACAAGAGTGACGATTGAATGGTGGAGGATCAGAGATCTTGATGCTTTCTAGTTAAATATTTTGCTTTTTGTTTATGTGGCGAGAAAAATTGATGAAGGTCAACAGGTGCGTGACTTTTAATGTTTTATGAGATATTATTAAATGAAAGCTTAATCTCCCAAAAAGTTTAATTTTAATCGGATATATAATCGAGATTTTCCTACAGACTGCAATTTCACAGACTATATATTATTTATTGGACTTGCCTCATCAGCTCATCAGTATTATAAGCGGATAGACATTTTTGGGACGGGGTCTTCCAGGAAAGAGAGCGATTGTATTCTTCTCACCATTTTCATATCTACACAGACCCAACCTTTACACCGCCAGCATCCTTTTTTTTGTAAATAATCTTTGTTGTCATTGAGGTTCTGGAGGACCCGCCGGTGAAGGCATTACTTTCTGCGGATCCACGGGTTTGGGTTTGTCCTTCTGACTCGTTGTTTTGTTTTTCTTATATTTGTTGTATATTCTCTTCTTCCTTGGCTTTCCCTGTCGGGCGCTTTCGTCGTCTTTGGTTTCTACGACTCGTCGGCGGAAATTTTTTTTAATTCTGCCAATTTTGATGAGTCCAGTAGGCCCTGTATGATACTATTTTCATTCAAAGTTCTTTTATTAATATAACAAATTTTGATTTTTGTTTTCTAGCCAACAGCTTCAACAACACATGTTTAATGATAGCAGCATATAAGGGTCACCTGGACATAGTTACCTTCTTGTTAGAAAAAGGCGCTAATCCGGATGAAAGGGCCAGTTGTGGGGCAACGGCGCTGCATTTCGCGGCGGAATGTGGTCACACGGCTGTCGTCAAAGAAATACTCAAATACGGAGCTGCATTCGTCAAAAACGAAAATGGTGATATGCGTTTTTTGTTTCATCTTTCATTTCGAGCATTCGTTTATGCTGTCCGATTCTTTTACATGCCTTCGACGGGAGGTGTTGACTCACTCGTTTTTCTTCTTTCAGATATGACCCCATTAACGGCCGCGGCCGTGGCAACAAAGGCTGAAGTTGTAGAATATTTAATAGCACTTCCCTATATCACGAAACGGGAAAAAATAGAAGCTTTAGAACTTCTTGGAGCTTCTTTTGCCAACGATAAGGATAATTATTGTTTACAAAAGGCTTATTACTATCTCCACCAAGCAATGGAGTTAAGGTATTGCTGCAGTGACAATTATATTTATGTTACTCGTTTTTCACATTCGCCTAATTTTTCTCTCTTTTTTTAGATACAGTGATCCAGATGACATTATAAAAAAACCCATTTGTATACCGATACCTGCTTACGAAAACTGTATAGAATGTCAAACGCTTCAGGATTTGGAAGCTATCAAAAGAGATCAAAACGCTCTTCATATGGAATCTTTGTCTATCAGGGAAAGAATTTTAGGGAAACATAATCCAGAGGTTCCACATCCGGTGATATTTAGAGGAGCAGTGTTTGCAGATCATGCTAGATTCGATCGGTGCATAGAATTATGGTTGCACGCATTACATCTCAAACAACTTAATCACGTAACTGTTACCAAGGACTTACTCAGATTTGCACAGGTTTGTTTTGATTTGGTTGGATACTTTTTGTCGTGGCTTTTAAGTAGGTGTTCAGAGCATCGACATTTCATTAAAATCGATTTGTTTTGTGGATAGGTGTTTTCTCAGATGCTTCACGGTGGTGTTACCATAATGTTTGAACATGTAAAGACGGTTTTAGCTGCAGCCATAACAGAATTAGAAAGGAATCAAGTTAAGATTGAGAATCCTGGACCTAAAGTTGACATCGATCAAATTCTGGTAATTGATTTATTTAGCTTCGTTCCTCTACTACTTGGTGGGATTAGAATCTTCTTTCACGGTCTTCTTATCCTAACCATTTCCTCAGTTAGTCCTACTTCTTAGAAAGTGTTTCTGTATGTCGCTTAGCCACGTTCCTTTGACCTTTTCTAGCAAAAAGGATTTGGTTTGTAAGTCTTCCATTATCTTCCCTCCTGATATAATATGTACACATCTGAGATGTTCTTTCCTTGCTGGGATAGTTCTACAGTTCGAGTTTCATTAAAAAAGAATTTTGTTTCACCTTTTTCTCACTACCAACACCAGTTTCAGAAATTTTGAATCAGGCTGTTGTTTCTGTTTCAGGAGGGAATGGAAAGCAATTTAAATACGGTTTTATACGTGCTCGTTATAGTTACAAAATTAATGAAGAAAAACATAAAAAGTGCGGATAAATTTCATATACACCAATTGGTTTACAAATTAAACAAATTAAACGTGACGACTAGAGAGGGACAATCATTGCTTCATCTCTGCGTTAATTTTCAAACTCCTGTTGACGATTTTCACACGAATGATGTTTGTAAGTTTCCTTGCGCCGAAGTCGCCCGATTGCTCATACGATGTGGAGCCGATGTTAATTGTATGGATCAAGACAGAAACACGCCTTTGCATATTATAGTCAGTTATCAAAAGTCGGTTAGGTGAGTTTCAAGTCGGGAAAACTACTCTTTGATGAGTTTTCTATAATAGATAAAAGTGGTTGATATTTTCACGGTTCTTTTGTTACAATACTTATTGTTGATAAAGTAATTGATAAAACTTGTCATTAATCCATTAAAGCTCAATTTTTTGTTAATTTTCAAAATTTTATTGTACTTAAAAATATTTATCGATAACCTTGTCCTAAGTAAGAAAATATTTACAAAAATTTTTTAAAACATCTTCGAGTTTTGACACTGGTACTTAAGGTTATCATGAGTATATTTACATAGATGTTATAGTGCGTTTTAGATAGTTACTTAGCGGTTTGGCTTTGCAGTTTTCTCCTTGACATGCATTTCTTAATTGTATCTATACCATTTCCATACCTTCTTTCTCTATGGTTCGTTCCTAACTACATCATCCATAAGGATCTGGTGATTCCCACCATTAAGGGGGAAATGGGCAGATTCTCACTCGTCCGTTGATCCAATTCATGGGGCTAAAACACTGTTTCCTAGTTATTTAGCCCCCTTTAAAGCCAGACCAACTACTGGATGTCTCGCTTAAACAGGTGGCAATCAGCACGGGGTGAAAAAGGTCCATACCATACTTCAACAAAAAATTTACTTTACACTCTGTTTGTTGTATCACAAAGACTTTGGCGATGTAATGCAACGAAAATCATAGTTAACTTCATTGCACTGGATGGTAAATTTTTCTTTCATTCGAAACAAAATTTAAGAACGGAAAAAAAATTTTCTTATTGTTGTATGCTGACACTGACGTAAAATGGATTAATGTTGAAGTTGCTGTATCAGTTACTCCTAATAAGTAGAGCCAATGGAAAGTTGGCAGTTGGTAAAAGTGAAAACTTTTAACTTCAAAACTTTCCTTATTTGTTCTTATTTCAGTGATTTTATGACATTGCATTCAATTATAATGGACTTGATTGAAGCTGGAGCTCATATGGACACAGTAAATTGTTTAGGAAAAACTCCTTTTGAAGCTGCGACAACAGGTGAATATATTTATATACTAATCACTCTACCTAAGGCATAATACAGGCAAAAAAATTTAGTAGATTGTGGGAGGGTTCAGAATCCGAAGAAAAAAGCACAAATTCCTTTAGAATGTGGTTCCCAAACCTTTTTGATCCTTGGACCCCTTAACCCTGCGTACAACCTTCTGGGAGGTTGCCCCTCTACAGGTCTTGGAGTAGTCTCCACTATATATATAAATTATAACTTAAACTCAAGGGTAATAAGTTTTGAGACCTATGAGAGCCCGTTGGGACCACATATGGAAGCACTGTATTCGAAAAATATTAACATTTTCCTTTATTTGTTTTAGGTGTAGCAGAAATAATTTTAAGAACACAATCAAAAATTAGTTTGAAATGTATGGCAGCAAGAGTAGTGAAGAATCACGACTTGACATATCAAGGACAAGTTCCTAAATCATTAGAAAGCTTTATTGAACTTCACGGTCCTGGAATACAACAAGGATAGCAAGAATTTTAAAATTTTTATTGGTAATTATGACGTATTTATATGCTATGTCGTATTTATCGAAAGGTTTACACATATCCAACCCATTTTTACTGCATATTAGCCTTTACTACACTCTGAACTAAAATATTTAGTCTTGTTCAGAAATATTAGGTCGTTCGGGAAGTCATTTCCTTTTTTTTAATAAAATTAAAAGACGATTTTTTTATAGTGAAATAATATTATATTTAATGAAATTTTGTACGTTCTTACCAGTACCCTTTGCTATCCTTCTGGCAGTAGAATGATTGAAAGATCTGGATCTGATTTTGTTCTTTGGGAGCAAAAAACTGATCCAAGTGATTTTGACCTTCTCATTGAATTAAACGTTTTACCCCCAAAAAAAATAATTTCTAGAAACCGGAACAAATGGTAATCGGAAGGTGCCTGGTCTGAAGATTATGGTGGATGTAGCAGTATATACCATCCAAGCTCTAGGAGCTTTTTTTGGGTGCTCAAACTTGTATGTGGTTTCGTATTATTTTGTTGGAACACTATGTCTTCTCTATTGACCAATTTTGGCCTTTTTTCTTCAAGTAAATCGTCCAGTTCAACTGATTACAGTACACTTTAGAATTCATCTTTGTGTTGCTCAGTGGAAGCTCAAAATAAACGATTCCTTTGAAATCCCACCAAACAGATAGCAAAAACCTTTTTTTTATGAGTATTGGCTTTCGAAGTGCTTTGAGCCAGTTCCTTATTTTTGCTTAACATTGTTATAGACAACCAATTTCTCTTCCCCTTTGATGATACGCTTCAAAAATGGATCTATTTCTTGACATTTGAGAAGCATATCGCAAACGTCAATTCGACATCACAGAGGAACTCATATGTCGAGCTTTGAGATTAAACGCAGCCATTTCAAATGATTATAACGGTCGATAAATTTAGTCTCAGGAATCTCATTAGTTGTTATACGCCGGTTTGCGTGAATTACTGTCATTGTGTCTTCATCAGTTTCAACGGTCCATGAAACATTTTTGAGACCAAAACTGCCAGATCGAAATTTCGCAAACCATTTTTGGCACTGCTACTCACTTAGCACATGTGATAAATATTTTCTTGCGTGAACAGTATTTTTACCTATAGTAGTAAGGAAGTAAATTATTCAAAATTGCTGTTGTTCACTTTCCATATTTAAAAGGTTAACAACCAAAAACTACCGAGCAGACTCAGTGAAATTTTGTCACAAACAAGCTCTAATATGTCAGCTGTGAAAAAAATTAAGTCCTCTTTTGAAAAAAAGAAAACAGAAAACGTACCTTCCGAACGACCCAACAGGATTAAGATTTAAATCATAATCTAAATTTTGATATTTGCATTAACTGTGATTTTTTTCTCTTTCTCTTTTTTTGTAGGAGTGCGATTTTATCTCAAAAGCGTATCAGTATAAATCTGTGAACTTTTCAAAAGATATTAATGCCAATCCTGTTGTTCTACATATCAAATAATTGAAATTTATGTTTGACAGATGAATATTTACTTATTTCTCTTCTTAATGACTTGAGTTTATTTGATAACGATACTTGCGAATTGGTTGATTTTAGGAAATGAGCTTTAATTAATCAAAAGAAAAAAGTTTTTGTGCTCAGAAATATTCAAGGTGCCAAAAGCTTTGTCTCATGAGTTTTCATTTAATTCAATTTTCTTTCTTTTCTTTTTAAAGGCCACTGATATTTTTAATCGGCTTTTAAGCCCTTCAGTCAGTTTTTTCTCCTCGTTTTTGTGCAATTTATCTCGTTCTGTACATAACGATTAACTGTAAGGTTATTTTTTTTACGAAATGGAAGTGATAAATTATTTGTTTTTATATAATTATTTTGTTGGTGTAAATAAATGTTTAAAATGCATTTAACCTGTTAATATTTATTCATTATTTTTTAATTAACTTTTATCTACAAAACTTTACTTAACACATTGTTGACCGGTCCCGGGTTAGCTCGTGTCTGCATTTGCATTAGCAATTACAATTTATGAAACCCAGGGAAATATTGAATACTGTAAAAGCTGTGTTGGTTGTGTTAGTCGTGTCCTTTTTATAATAATAAAAATATTTTTATAAGAATTGTAGTCCTGTAAAAATTGCAACCGTGGCAGATCTTGATACCGAAAAATTTTTCAAGGAATTATATGGGGATGACTTGAGTGATTTGGAAAGTGATGATTGATCGGAAGACAGTTATGAATCTGATATTAAACTACCAAGATATGAGATAGCTTCAGCATAAAACTGGCGGTCAGAAATGTGTTAAACCCATATATATCTACAGTTCAGTTATGGGTGTCCTCCATAAACTTGAAATAACAGTAAGACTCTTAGAAAGGCCGGAGAAGAAGCATGAGAATCAATGTTGTCTTAAGACTGTAGAGAATGCGTTATTGATATCTAGCCTTTACTGTATGAAGAATAAATTTAGGTGTTCCGAATAGTTCTGTCCGTTTTTAGAATAATATGATAGTATAAATTTGTCGTACCTATTTGTATCGACAATGTCCGGTGTTGTCGAAAAAGGGTTTTGCACTCACATGAACTGGGCAGTATCGCTGTCGATCAAAGATGGCCACCCAGAGCTAGGCTTATCAGAAAGGTCAAAACCACCTAAATTTATCGAACCATCCTCCATAAGTTTTATTATACATTGTACCTTCACCTTTCTTCATATATCTTTTCCCCCTTATTGAAGTTCGTACAGTCCTTTAAACGAATTTTATTAGCAGCCAATCCGTTCTCACATAATACCAACACGAATAGTCTTCATTTTATTTCATTTGGTAAGTCTGTACGTATACATACAGTGACAAAACGAGGGAACTCAAAGAGGGTCATATGAATATGCACAAATGTCTTCAAACTTGATGTAACATTATCGGAGAGAATTTACCTTAATATATTACAATAATACAATATAACAATATACACCAAGCACCACAACTCGTAACAGCAGAGAAACACACTCATACAATACACTAAGATAAAGTAATCTTAAGAAAAGCGGAAACAAGCATTCAAAAATTGGAGGGAAATTCAAACTCACATTTCAACGTCGTCTGCTAAGTAATTGACCTTAATGGAACTTGACGAAACTGTGTTTTGAGAAAAATGTTAAATACTATAAGGTTTTGTCTTTATAACGTTAGCCGCTCAAGTTGTGTGAATTATTCTATTTACAGAGAAGCTAGAATCCTTCAGAAATTTATCGATAGAGGTTTGAAAAAAAAGTATGTTATAAAATTTTAAGTGATTATGACTTCATGCCTTAAAGATGATAAAATCAAATTTTTCGCGCAATAAAAATTTTGTATTTTGTTTTGCAATATAATATTGGACGACAGAAAAAAGAAAAAAATTGTAGAAGCAGCAGCCATCAGCACTATATTTAGAAGGGGAGAATTATTGTGGGACATTTAAGACATCTCAATATTGTTTGGTTCAGGTGTAATAGCTATAATAACTTTTTTTTTGTTTTTAAACGCCCCAAACTTGCTGTAAATGATTTTTAAAAACTTACAGGGTAACATACTATACCACTACTGTTACAAAATTTGATGCTGATGTAGATTCTAACTTTTTTCACTACAAAAATGTCTAGAAAAGGAGTTTAAAAAAATAATATGAACACCCTCTGATGGAAAACAGTAACGTGCATGTTGGTATGAATGCTTCGGTGTAAATACTAACTCGAGGATGTCGTACAAAATTAATTTGACTGGACTTTTAGGTCTTATTTTACTGTAGTAGACGTTGTTCTTATAATATAAGCAGTGAGATGTGTGATCTCTCAAATTTTGGGAGAGGGCGAATCGTTGGTGCTCGATTAGCGAGAGTGACTGTGACGAAAACAGCTGAACGTCTCACGAGCGACCATATCCAAAGTAATGAAAGCATATCCAAAACAAGGGAAAACATCATCGGCGAAGAGTGGACGAAAGTCAAAGTTAGCTGACAGAGGCCGAAGAACATTAAAAGGAATTGTGGCCAAACAACACAAAACAACCGTGGCAGAAGTGACCGCAGAATTAAACACTCATTTGAGTAATATCGTATCAACAAAATCTGTGTGGAGAGAGCTCTACAAAGCTAACAGTCAATGAAGGTCTGCAACTGCAAAACTTCTTGTGATGGAGCTCAATTCTAAGCTGCCCAAAAATGTGACTACAGCTGAGAAGGGTACTAATAAATGAATATTGTGTCAGGTGTTCATATTATTTTGTCCTTCCTTGGTATATATTCTGTTCATCTTTTGTATAGATTCTTGTCTGGATAGCCTGGATGACTAAACTGGATGGCCAATGATTTTGTTGTTCAAGCACTTGACTAGTTCTGTAATAATTGAGAGTTTGAGCTCCTCCCAAATCCTATTATACTGAAGAGTGATACTTAAAATTGAAACTATTTTCCTGAAGTCTGCTTTATATAATTTTATTAAAAATATATATACTTCAATATATATTTCTGTATAAGTTGGATATGTTTTTCTCAATAAGTGTGACTGTGTTCAAATTGATCTTACTGGTTTCTTAGGTCACTAGCTAATCCAACGGATTAATGAAGAATACAAATTTGTTATTTTGTATACACTCGAAAGATTTTAGAAATCAATTCCCTTTTTAAGTATGTAAAGCCTTTATATCTTAACTCTCTTCCTTGTTTGTATTTAACAGTTTTTAGAAAAGATTTAGGCAAATCTACTGGGAAACTAGGTGAGGAATTCATTCCAATAAATGAAAGTGGGGTTTCTAGTAGAAGAGTAGCTATGCTGAATAAGGCATATGTAGAGGCTTTAATGAGTATTATGTCAACAGGAAAAAATTCCAATGACCTTCACAAGTTAGGAATACATATTACAAAGGTATGACCTATTGTACATTTTGTATTTAAGTGTTTAAAGTTAAGGTTTATATAATTTTTTTGCCTTCAATATTTTGTGTGTTAGTTTGTATGAAAACAAAATGGACTGTAGTCTTTGAAATGTACAATATTGCAATTATTGTGGTGCTATAGGTACCAAAATAAGTTTTACTTGTTGTGTTCAAATTCACTATGTATTTTAAAAACTCAGAAGGAACTTTTTACCATCTGTAAGTCTAGATTTAACTAAAATCTAGTCAGCCCTTCACATGGTCTTATAATTGGTCACACAAAGGGAGGTTTTCTTGGAAACATCAACCATATAATTAGCCTTATCAATTACCAGAAGGCTTACAAGGAGAACTTAGAGGAGCCATTGTATGGTCAACCTTATCTGTTCCTAAACAAACCAGGCATCCATAGTTCCATTGAATAAACAATTCCTTACAGTTGTGGTGGATTTTACCATTCAACAAGGAATTTATCACTGATGTTGAATTATTATCCATTCAAAGTTAATAATAGCCAATTAAGGCTGTCACACAGTCATGGGGAGACTAATCGAGTGATTAGAGAATCTGACTTATGGTGCAATCATGAGTTCATCCAAGAAAAGTCTGTACTCATTGTGAGCATGGAATATGTACAAAACAAAATGAGGTTCTTTGAAAAGTTGTTTGTAGGTGTGCCACATTGAACAAATATTCACAAAATTGAATTTATAGTGGCAAATAAGTAATTTAATTTATTTTATTTTATAGGTTCTAATTACAACTACTCATTACTCTTTTCTAGGTTAAATTATCTGACAATTTGAAAATATTAAACATTTACTGGATGTCAACTAGTTCAACGGATTTGACAGATGAAGGCCTGAAAAATATTTTAAATCAAACAGCTTCAGAATTGCAACACCATATCACGTCCTATAGAGTGACTGGAAAGACTCCTAAAGTAAGATTTGTTAGAGATTTAGCAAGTCAGGGTTATTCTCAAGTACTTGACCTTCTTGTAACTTTAAAAGAGGAAGATGTGGCTAAACCTTCAACAGATCCTGTAAGTGATATCATGTCTGGTCATTTTTTGTTGTAATTCTTTACGTCTAGAAAAAGATTTAAAATGGTGGGAATTTTATTTTTTCAGCTCGCCGACGACGAAGAGGAAACCTCAGAGAGTTTACTCGAATACACAAACGATGTACTTGGTTTAGACCATGCAAAAATTATGGGAAGGATACAGGCAGCCAAGTCTAAGTCGAAAGCGTTTGATCTGTCTCCAAGTCAGTCAGATCGGGGGAGAGTTGAGAAATTAATTCCATTCGATAAGAAAGCTTTTGAAAAATTTTACTTTCAAAAATATCGTTTGGCAAAGAAAATGAAAAAATTCGAATATAGACCTAATCAGGGTAATCAGGGTAGAACTTTTGATGAATATTATGAAATTGATGATAACTTGGCTGAGAGATACTCTCTTAATGGTGATACCTCTGACAGATTTGAGGAAGATCAATTGGATTGGAAGGAAGATAACAGTGTTGTTGAAGATGGAAAGAAAAGATGAGAAGAGAAATGAGCACAATATATGTTTAAATTATTTTATGAAATGTTATGATAAGGAAACCCAAAGGAATGTCGTTTTTTTTTCAATTAAATTTTAACAGACAAATTTTTGTTTTAATAATTTTGTAACCATCCGTGTTATCAACACCCTTTTGCCATCTAGCGGGCAAATTTGTAATGGCGGATTGATAAAAATTTATTTGGTTTTTATGCTAAGAATTAAGTCTACCTGAAAGTTCTGTCTAATAATGTTACAGCTAGTTTAAACACTTTTGCATATATTCATTTGACGCTTTTTGTGTTCTCTTGTTTTATCATCCACTGTATACATACTGATCTAGCAAATTAACTAAAACGATGATGATTCGTGTTAATATCAAGTCAGAACGAGTTGACTGCTAATAAAGATCACTTACGACTATATTCTGTATAAAGATAAAAAACCAAAAATGATACAGAAAGAGTGGATGGTTTGTCCAAGGTGTTTGATGAAGGTAGTTTCTTTAAAAATTTGAGGACTGTCAACTTGGTGGTTATGACCTTTTTGATGAGCCTTGCTCTGACGACCATCTTTAATGGACGACGATACTGTCAAGATTGTGTAAGAGCAAAACCCTTTTTGACAATACCGTACATTGCCGATACAAATTGGCACAATAAATTTGTACTATTGCATTATTCTAAAAAGTGACAGAGCTTTCCAGTAGACCTATTATTTGGAGAGGGCATTTTTGACATCATTGAACTTTCAAAATTTTTGCCGGGTAGAAAATGTGATAGCAATCGGAATAAAAGGGAATCCTTCAAATCGGATATGAGGGTGGGAAACGCAGGATTTACAAATTTTTTAACGTCACCGCAGCAGAAGTTGCGCTAATGTGCCATAAATTTACTGTAAATTAGAACTAAGTAATCCAATTTGTAAATTCAAGCTCAAATCTTGAATTTGGAGTTGTATTTTAGAATTTTGGGATAAAAAAAGCGACTTAATTTAAAAATTAACTCTATGATTTTTTAAAAACATGGCAGAATACTTGAAACTGAAAATTTCTTTCTTTGAATGTGACTTGGCTTCCGTAATGTGAATTGAGCTTTAATATAATTGATCAAGATTTACTGAAATCATTTAGAAATAAAAAAACCGCCAAATCTATAGCTGCGGTGGCATTAATAGGTATGTACCCAAATTTATTTAATAAGGAACACAAGATACCATTGATTTAAGTTAAGAACGACTAGTGTTAATGTTATCAAAATCTGTTATTTATTCAGAGTCGAATTAAATCAATCGGTATCAAGTCATATCAAATTGACTAAGGAATCATATTTTGCTACGTTTTCACAAACATATATTAAGTTTGTAATACAATTAAATTCAATTGAAACCGAGCTACTTTATTAAAGGACTTTCCAAAACACGGCGCACAAATCACACGACCTTTTCACACAATCGGTGTTACAAGGTCCGTAGCCCGTGTTCTAATTCTTTTCGCAACAGACGAGTAATCGCTCCTTTAATAAACTACAACCTTAAATAACGATTATACTCTAATTAGTTGCTATTTGTAATAATATTCAAAAAAATAGGAACAAAGACAAAATAAAAAACAAAATTTGGCATACTAGAATCTGAGCAGCTTTTCTTCTTTGGTTATCACAAAACTAAAATAATTCTTAATTAATAACCAGTCTCTTTAATACCATTCCAAATAATCAATCAACCATCATCAATAATTCATTGAATATGAATTCGACCACACCAAAAAAATAAAACTCTTTCGTTAATTATTCATTAAACAATCTAAGAAGCATAAAATTGATAAGATAGCAACTTTAATAATTAATCACAACGAGTAATTAATATACTTTCAAATTGAGTAATTAATATTTTTTCATATTGAAATTCAAGAAAATCACAAACTACAAATTTTTGTGCCGAACGACAAGACATACTAAATACTAAAATGGTGAGATCACGACATCAATTAATTTCTAATTTTATAAACATTGAATTATAATACTTCGGAATGAAACAAAATTCTAATTTGAGTAAAATAAAAAAATTAATAATAATACAAAATGCACAACCACCGTCATTTAACGTCCCAAACCTAAAAATCAAAATTGAACTTAATTGATAGTCACAGTTTCAACGACTAGACCAAAAATAGGAATTTTCGGATTCTGTTTAAAAATTAAAACTCAACAATACGAAATACTGCTTTTGGAATAATATAAAAAACTTATAAAGTGATAAATGTTAGTAATGAACACAAACTCGAACGTTGCCTTGGCTTACATTATACCAAAATCATCCTAGGTTACCTTGTCTTCCCCATGGTCCCCAACCTCTTCGTTATAGAATTAAAAAAATCAATTCGGAATGAGAATCAAACAAAATACTTAAAACCTAGAACACAATGTTTGGAACTAGAAATCAAAATAGGAACACTCGTGGTAATTAAGTCAATAACAAAACAAAACTAAAAAAATAAACTTAACAATAAACTCAAAACTAATGAAACTAAATTCATTAACAGAAACCAAACTAAAACAAAAAAAGTTCTTTTGGCCTTTGGTAACTTTCAATGAAAGAGATAACAATTAAAATTTAAAAAAAATCAAATCTTAAAACGAGGAAAAATCAAAATTACAGGTCGTTCCACTTTGGATTCACTTTTCTTCAAGTAATTAACACCCCTCCTTCCCCCATCGGGTGTCAAATATAAAAAATAAATATTATAATAAAACTTTTCATGACTTTGTTGGTAATAACAAGTGGGATATGTTTCTTAAATAATTTCGGAAGATGATTGGAAGTGTCCATGCCTTCCATTCGACCCGAATCGCAAGGATTATCTAAGCCAACATCTTATAACCCTCATCTCCAAACCCTAACATAATCGTTATATAAATTAAGTATTAAAATAATATTTGGCAAAATTTAAAAACAAAAGTGAATTCCAACTGAAAGAAAAACAAAACCTGTATACAGAACAACGACGACTAAACACTACATTTCTAAACGCTAAAATTTGTTCTTTGACTGAGACATCTTAACTACTGGTTTCTCAAGAACTTCTCAAGAAAACCTGTCTTGAAAATTTATTTCCTCGTAACTACGATTTAAACACATAAAAGGAATAGTAATATCAAGAGTATTATTAATATTAATAATCATGAAAGAAAGTTGGCGACTAAAAAATGTTGACAAATTATCATTTCAATCGTTCACAAAAATTTAAAGAGTTTTGAGTCGTCGATTCAAACAATGTACCCCACCAAACAGAATATTTTATAAAATACAGTGCCATGAACAGAGAACTTCAACCCGGTCAAGCTCAAGCCAATCAAAAACTGAATGATTCACGCTACGATTAATGACAAGAGGAATGAACATCTACGAGAGAGTCCCGTAGACTAATTACTGAATGAAAATTTTTTCTTTTTATTTCTTACCAAGGATGACGCCCAAGTACATCACCCTATTAACCGTAATACTGTTGAAATTTATTGTAATAAATTATACATACTTTGGGGAAAACTTGATGATTTGAGGAATTACATTATGTTAAAAGTACTTTGAAGTAAGATTTGAAATTTTATATGTTAGTAGTCGCTCTTTAACCCCTGACCAGTCTTTAATCTTCCACTGGCACATTCAACGACTCCTAACTCAACAATCATAAAAATTATTTTTTGTGTAGTCACCACACTTGTCTAGGATACATAAAATAATTAAATGCAAGTTTGCATAGTTTGACACAACATTTTTTGGTTAAATACTTTTATCCTGGAAATGCGTATTGAACGCTTAGCGGTTCATTTTGACGCAAATATTTCCATTTTACCAAACTTCTTCCGCTTGCACACGACCACCATTTTCTCCCTCCGGATTCTATAAAAGAGCAAAAAAAAGTAATTAATAGTTCTCGCAGATTGAAAAACTTTTGTATTGGATTTGGGTACTTTTGGACCCAGTAGACAACCTCAAAGTCGCCTGCGCCTCTCATTGCTGAAAATTTACAAATTTTAACTTCATGGCACCCCAATGGCGTTCATTTACACAGACGGGGCCCTTCAAACTCCAAAAAGAAAAATGTTTATTAAATAGAAAATTAATATATATTAATATGTATACTGTATGTATATGTATACCATTTGTAATGGTATACTTGAAATAAGTTCCGTCTCCAAAAGTATCCTGTTATACGCTAAAAAGGGCGAAAAACGGGATTAAAACTCAATTATAACTATTATATATATATATATATATATATATATTTAGTTTTAATACCGTTTTTCGCCCTTTTTGCGTATAACAGGATACGGGAGGAGGATTACGACTCGCCACTATCACTTCTTACTCTGGGAGTTAAACCACTACAGCACAGACCTCTTGCAGGAACCAAATATATACCGCAGAAAACTAAACTTTACCCAAAGTTATTTTTTAAGCTTTGCTTCAGTAAAAAATTTTTTAACGAAATAATTACGATTAAAGTAAACTCTCCAGCTTGTCTTTGTTTAACACCCTGTGTTAGTTTAACTAACGGTACATTAAATAAAACTTGGTATCATACTTATATAAAGATAATATTTAGTTATTGAATAATATTCGGGGCTTGGACTAGAGCCACAGTCAAAAAGTGCACCTTTGCCAACTTCTGATCTTCACAGCCCTTTTAAGCTTGATTTCAGGTACGAATTCTTGTTGCTCTGTTTTTGTTATTTAAATTCTAAATGTATATTCTATTAAGTTTAAAAGTGTATTTAGTATCGTATAAATAGTATCAAATGAAAATGAAACCGTTAAACTCGATTTGAACGCTGAATCCTATGTTAAATATATGATGGAACCAAAAGTACCCAGTTACAATTGTACTTTTTTGTTTTTAACGTAACGTAAACGTTAAAAAGATAAATTATTTTATAACATCGTTTCAGTTTCGCGGTCATTCTTTACCATTTTTAGCCATACACAATAAACCTTTAAAGTTATTAAAAAGCATTGGTTCTACCTGATCTTGCGGAAGGTTCAAACTTGGTCAAACGTCAGAGTTTTTTGTTTCGGATGATGCTTTAGGCCCTATATTCTAAAATTATAATTCTTCACGTCCTAATTGCTAACCGTTTTAGAAACCAATGACTTGGTTTGTTAAAAACCCAAAAACTGAAACCTGTATAAGAACCAAGATACGGGTCTCCAATTATGACTGAAAAATTGCTTACCCTAACGTCTTCTCCACCAAATACGGCCGGCTCACCACACTGATTGTCGTCAACGTTATATATTTGTAAGAAATCAGGAATCTCTTGTTTGGTCTGTTCTAAGATCCTAATCAAGTCCGGAGCCAGAGCACTATCTCGGAAGTCGTCGAAAAAGCTTATTGCTGAACCTTTGTTCCCAACGCGGCCAGTTCTTCCAATCCGATGAACGTAGTCGTCGATGTTTGTCGGCAGGTCGTAATTCACGACGTGAGCCACATTTTTGATATCTGAAAATTTCATTAAAGAAATTAATTATTTGAATTTTAATACCGTTGAATATTATATAATTCGGAAGGGGATTCGAACTCATGACTATAACTTCTACAGTGAGACGGTTTAATCATTACACCTTAGCTACCGCTAAGGAGACCTGTGCTGTGTAAAACAGCTTTCCTTATGGAAATTTAAATTAGCATTTTGTCACGTGACGCTTTTCCAACTAATATACAAAAATTACAAAACAAGAATCGTATACATTTATTTCTCGGTCACTGCATAAACTCTGGGTCAGAAATAAATCTTTATACTTCAAAAAAAAAGCAATGAAGGACTTGCCTAGCCACCAGAACCCTTCAAATTTTTCCAAAATGTCTACATAAACCCAAATACCATCACACTGCTCGCCCAAACACAAGATGTTTCAATTTAGTAATCACATTAAAAACAAAACACCATCTTACCCAACCCTCTGGCAGCCACGGAAGTCGCCACCAATACTCTCATGCGTCCACTTTTAAAATCTTCCAGGGCTTGTTCGCGTTCCCTCTGTTCTCGGCCTCCGTGGATGGAGGTAGCTTTGAAATTTTTCTCGGACAAGAAAGTGGCGAGGAAATCAGTTGTTCGTTTTAGCTCGACAAAAACCAGAGCTTTCTCAGAGCCCATTTGTATCAACAAATCCACGAGTTTGTCTCGCTTATCGAATTTCGAAACTGGGTAAAATTTCTGTTCGATATCATTACAGGCTCCACCGACAATTCCGACGGCGACAAACAGATAATCTCGAAGGAATCTCCCCGCGAGAAGCTGAATTTCTTCTGGAAAGGTGGCCGAAAACATCAGGGTCTGCCTTTCCACCTAAAATTATGAGACAAAATAAAATAAACGTATAAAAATAAAAACACATAATAAGATAAACATTGTAAGACTGTTATTCTAAGAAAAAGAAATGTAATTGGTTTGTAATTACAGTGCTCTCTGCCGTTACGCGTCCCATCACTTCTTCCATATCGGGTAAAAATCCCAAATCTAACATTCTGTCGGCTTCGTCAAAGACGAAAAATCTCAAATGGGTGAAGGACAATTTCCCTCTGCGTATGAAATCAAGCAAACGTCCAGGAGTACCAACCACAATATCGCATCTATCGCTCTACAAAAAGAAACAAAACATTTGTAAAAAATTGTGATATCCAAATAGAATACCCACGTGTGATACTCCGTTTGGTGGAGGGCACTTGTGACTTAGTCGAATTTTAAAATTGCAAGTGTCTGCAGGAACCAACGGAAGCAGGCGATACTTTTTTTTATTCCAGATAATAGTTCTTTTGTTCTTTGGACGTAATAATTTTTGATAATAGTGTGTTTTGCGTTGCGATTGAGATAGAGTGAGCTTGGAGTTGTCGAGCAAGACGAAGTGTGAGTTTTTAGAGTCGAGTACGAGAACTGAGATACAAATGTTGAGTTGAGAATAATAAATTAAGTTTTCGAAGTTTAGACTTTTAATATAAAAACCTAACATTTTTTAACCCATTATAACCCAACATCCTTTTTATAGGCCAAACAACTTTATTTCTTCTTCAGCCCTTAATATTCTGTGAATAGTATCGTTGCATTACATTGCCAATATCTTGGTTATAAGATTATAGTACACATTATATACAATTCCTACTTCATTTTGAATTAAATCACTAATTTAATATTTAATGTTACATACTATATCATCGATTTTTTTTATTTTTAAATGATTGTTGTAGTCTTATAAAGCAACGATTACCAAACTTGTTCTTGCCCTCATAGGTTCTTGTCATTCAGAGTATTCGTAGAGAATTCATATTATATGACGTTGAGGGCCGTGAAAGATGTAATAAATAAAATAGCAAGAGAAAGCATTACTGTACTTCGCCCCCGAGTTTGAGAACATCTGTTGTAGAAGAATCTTTAGTATAAACAGGGGTATGATTGGTTATAAAAATATATATAAGTCGATTACTTGTCAGTTTTTCCGCTAATATATCATGTTTAATTTTGAGTAAGATAGGAGTGGTGACTGCTACCTCTACTAAACGTTTCGTCTACTTCTATACCTGTAGACATCTTCTGAAGGGTAAAAAGAATTCAAAGCTATAAAAACAAGGTTGCAAAAAACAAATGAGGGCAAAGGACAACGGAAATAATGTTTAAATAAACAGGTATAGGGATGTTCAGCAAGAGTTGACTCAGGGCTTTTTCCTTCCTTTTAATATCCCCTTCCTTATACCTGAAATACCTTCGTCTATATTTCTGTCCCTAACTCACTGTTCCCCTTGTCTTTTACATCCTACTCTATGGGCTTCTTCCTAACCTTGTTTGGCTAGTCTTTTAATTTTTTTACTCCTCAATTTTGTATCAGCCCTGAAATACTTATAACCTATAAAAGTAAATGAAACGTTCGATACAGGTAGGAGTTCTTACTCTAATCGTACGCAAAAATTAACGCGGTGTAATACAAAAAACTACCTTAGCTAACAGTTATAGTAGTGACGAAAGTCTAAAATCTAACATAAGTCAATTGTACATCTGTAATAAGGTTATCAGAGATATACTTTCATACCACAACCACGTTAACCATATGTCCTATCCTTATTTCGGCGCAGCCTTCTCTGACTAATGCTAGGATTGTGGTGGTGGAGAGGAGAGATATTACCATGCTGCCCACTGGAGATTGGAATTTTTGGGTTTGATGGGAATTGAGAGCAGGACAATGGCTACTCCGCTAAGTCATTGGAAAATATCCAAGACCCGCATTCCTGAAGTAAATCATTCATCTATTGGAATTTGAGATCAACTCGCTACCTATACAGTATGTAAAAATTCTTTCTAAAGACTGAACTTAAACACGATACAATACTTCTTTGTTTTTCTTACCCCTATGGTAACCTTTATAATTCAGTATGAATTCTATACTAACACACCGCCCCTTTATAAGCCGCCCTTAAACTAAAAAAAAGAACTTAATACAGAGCCTGTCCTAACAGTTCTTGAAATGATTATTTGCAGTTGACAAGAAGTTAGACCGAGATACGGATCTTTAAAAGATTGAGTAAAATGACTTAACGAGAAAAACAATTTGGACTCTACTGAGACAGACCCTGTATTCTTCGTCCCCATTTTTATTAATTGTTCTCTTACCACCATAATCTTAATTTGATGGTAAAGCGCAGTTCCTCCATAGCATAGTTCTGCTCTCAAATTTGTGCCTTGAGTAAATTTCCTGGCTTCGTTGAATATCTGAATGACTAGCTCCCTAGTGGGGGCCACGATGAGGGCTTGAGGTCTGCAAACGTGGTCCCTTCTGTTCCACGGTTTCATAGTATCCAGAAGTTTGTTCATTATTGGAATCAGATAAGCGGCCTAAATAAAGAATTCGTACAGAAAATCCCATTTATAAAAGTATTTTCTACACAGATACAATAACTTTTAAAATGCTATAAAAAATCAGTTTATATGTATTAAATTAGTTAACTAAATAGCACATTGTCTCATTGTCTTATTAGAAGGAGAACTGGAAAAAAACTCACTACCTTCCTCTATTAGTGCAAACGAGATGAAATTCAGCATACCAACAGCTGGATAAAGAGCTTTTCTCCAACTAGTGCAAGATCCGTTTTCCGGCTTATTTACAGAAAATATAACAATAAGAACAATGCAACTCACGGTTTTGCCAGATCCTGTTTGGGCACAGGCCATTACGTCCCTTCCACTCATTATGACCGGTATGGCATATTTTTGAACCGGCGTCGGTCTGACGTATTTGCTTTTCTCGATCACTTCCAATAAAACGGGATTAAGACCAGCTTCGTCGAAACGTTTGACGGGTGGCAAAGGATTAGCGCCAGAAACCTTCACTTCGATTTCATCGTATTTGTCAAAGTTAATACCGGAAGAAATACCGCTCCGGAAAATTTCATCGACATCGTCCGTTGGTCTTGGTGGAATATAGAGAGAAAGTTTCTGTTCGTCTATATCATGGTAATCCTCTAAAACACGGATATAACGTATAGACACAGGATTTCGTCGTGAAGGGCAGAAACTTGGATGAAAGAGTTAAAGCCAATTTATGAACACAAAGATTTTGTAAACAGTATCCCAGTTTATTGAAGATACCACTCATTAAAAGTGTCTAATATTAGTTTACGCACTGCGACTGAATTTCAGGGAACTGACTTTTATCTTTGAACTGTATAAGTATTTTCAACAGAAAAGGAAACAATGAAATCGAATACTCTATCAGAATAAAATGCGTTTTGCAAAGCCAACTATGATTGTAGTGACTGGTGCCTACCAATACTGATTCACTGGAAACGAAACAAAATTTACTTTACCTGTATAATCCCTAACATGTCCTCGTTTTTCACGACTGTCGCTATGAGTTTCACATTCCAAAAACTCTTCCCCTTCCTCTTCTGTTTCATTTCCGTTTGCATATCCATTTGCATTCTTCCTTGCATTTCCCCTCGCATTTCTATTTGCATTTCTATTTGCATTTCCTCTTCGACTGTAATCGAAATCTTTGTACTCACGCTTAGCGACTCCCCCGTTATCGTCATCATCCCAATAATTCATTTCGTCTGCATATTGGTTGTGCTCCTTGCGAGGACGCGGTCTGCCAACCGGAGGTTCCGGCCTATTTACAGCCGGACGAAATCCACGGCCACGACTGCCGAATGTTCTTCCCTGTTCTCGGCTATCCTGAAACGTTTTATCCCAACCTTCTGCCATATTTCTGGAAATTATAAAATTTAATTTTAACATCAGAGTTTAAACATTCAACACTGACTTACAGCAACGCGTCATTTTCACACTAACTACCAGCGTTTCTTCCATTTTAACGCCTCTTGACATCGTCCTAGTCTTTGTCGAAATTGTTTTGAGTATGTGCTATGACTGCCCCCTCAGTCCCTGTGGGATTGGGTATAATGAAATACAGAAATACCGAACCAACAATTATTTTATAATTAAATCTGAAATATATTCACATACGTCTTGGATTGAACAATCTCCGGATTGAGATTTCGTATCTGTCAATTGGTTGGATTTATTTTCTTGACTGTATGAATCGCACTGACTTTTCATTGCCACCCGCTTCCGCGCATTTGGCCCACTGAATGGCCAATGAAAATTTTGCGTTATTCGTGATATGTTCCATAATTGTTTATTTTTGTTACCATCACGGGGAAATTTAACAATGCCTTTTTTTTTGAAACATATAATTTATATTGACTAATATATACATAATAGTTACTACAGTGGAAAATACAGATGCCCATTATGTGAAATGTAAATAGGCAAAAACAACGCCTTGGTGGGGCATGGCCCAAAATCGGTTGGGAAAAGATCACCACTGTACAAAACCCTTTCCTTCTTCTTCTAGCTTTTTTGACTTTCATTCTTGCTTCGATTTCTATACATCTGAGAACTTTTATTTGATTTTATTAAAACTCAAACCGTATCACAACGAAAATTTTCAATTATTCATTTATTGATTCATTTGACCTTCAATCCCGTTTTCCTCCCGGGATGCAGGCGTGGATTCGAGCTCAAGAATTTAACTTTGAGAGTCAGGCGCATTCGACTCTGCAAGACAGACCTCCTGCTTAGTTATTGATTCTACTGAGCTCTAGTCCAGTTTCCAACCCCTGGATATAACAGGTTACTGGGGAATCCAACTCCAGCTCACGACTACAACTTTTATAGCAGGGGATATTTCAATCACCAAGCCCCCGGCCTCTTAAAAAAATTTTTAATTGTAATAAAATCTTTATTTTGAGAAATTTTTGGATAAAGTTCAAACAATTCCACCTTTATAGACATCTTGTTCCCCTTTAAGCCATCAATTTGCATAAGTTTTTCAACTAATCACATTCTCATAAAGCCATTAAAAAAAAAATGGTTTTTTATTACAATAAAAAAATAATTTTTAATTTTTCACACTGAAACATAATGATAACTCTAGAAAATGTTTTTTAATTACTGTTTCTCCCAATTCTGTCTGTCTCATTGGGCCTTAAAATAAACTTAAAGGACCAAAAAAGACTACATTCTTCTCATAACAACAATAACTTGGTGTTTTTAATATTAAAAAGCTTTTTGGCAAAGGAGGGAAATTTTTAATTTTCTACATTCACATCTTTCAAAGAATCATGTACATACAATAATAACCCATTAACCCACAGAAATGATTATTGAGGTTTAAAAATTTATACAATATGAGAAACATAAATATTTCAAAAACCAATTCAATTTCAAATAAAAAGAATAATAATTGAAGTCTTATAAGAATTAATTTCTATTAATTTAAATTTAAATTAAATTTTTTTCACCCTTGGATTTGTGGGAATGCTCGAACTCCACCACAACTTTCCTCTTCTGACCTTTTTACACTATATTACATCATATGAATTTATACTTTGATTGAGAGATAAATGCAACAAATTGCTTTTATATCAAACAAATATTATAATTGACAAGTGTGATGTATTAATCACATCTTGTTCTTATGGGTAAAGACTTATTATGAAAAGGGTATGTATATGGGTGTGCCTCATTTGAGACCTGTCTGTTTCAATTACTATAAGTAAATAGTCATTAAAAATGCATGTTGATTGTTTTGCCTTAATTACATTTTTTTTAAAACAAAAATTCATTAATAACAGTTATACTTCAGAGGACTCTATTGCACTTTATTAAATAGCATTAAATGAATTAATACTTACAATGACTTTATGAAAGGTGTAATTAGGGTATATATTTAACGAGGGTGGTAAATATTATTAAAAAAAACTACAAATACGGACCCAAAGTTAAAAGTATTCGTAAATAATGACTTATTTCACCAAAATTCACTTGGAAAATATTAAAATCATAAAATCAATCATATCATGGAGTCTGCCCGGGCCTATCTGACACCATGCAGCAAGGGACGATCGATAAGATTTTCATCACCCACCTTATGCACCAGAAATGATTTATACAGTGTTATATATATGGTCTCAAATGAATAATGGGGAATTCCTGACGTTTTACAGAAAATACTGTGAGTAACGACCTTGAACAATCCACATCTATAGTAATTATGATAAGGAAGGGTAGAGTATGGCATTGAGCCGAGAGGCGTAAAATGAAAAGTTTTCGATAAATGAATATGTAGCTAATTTTTAGGCACCTACCTTATGATAACGTCGTCACAAAGTAAAACACCAACTGTTGACCGGTTTTGAAGATAAATAACAAGCTAGAACAAGCTCAGTAGCCTATAACGACTGCACTGTTCCGCCAAATTAGAAACACTGAACCAGCTAAAGTTCGAACGTTCGGAAACGGAAACCACTTTAATCAAACTAATGCTTATACAGTAAGATAGGGAACAGCCATACAAATTTTTTTTCATGAATAAAAATGTTTTCAGTCACACTTCTCGGACTTATTTTTAATTTTAGTAAAATCAAATTTTTTTTTAGATCATAAAATAATTTTTTTTTTACAAAACCGCACAAAGTTAATTTTCAGGTTCAAGCACTGAATTCACTAACTAGGAAATTTTTTCCAAGCAAATTTTCCCTTGTTCTAACAATATTTATCCGGTTTTATTGCAGAATAACACACAATTAGCTACGAAATAACACAAATATCTGTTATTTCTCTTAAAGAATGGAAATTATACTTTTTTTTAAATAATATGGCTCGCAAAAAAATCCAGGGGACCATGTAGTTACAATTTTCACCACGGGGCTGAACATCTACCTACTTTCATATCCTTTTCTTAAAAATGGACAATCCTCTTAAAAACTGCAGCTTGGGTCCCCCTTTAACACATTTGAATTAAAAAATTTGAAT
Source organism: Columbicola columbae (assembly GCA_016920875.1). Classification (NCBI taxonomy): domain Eukaryota; kingdom Metazoa; phylum Arthropoda; class Insecta; order Psocodea; family Philopteridae; genus Columbicola; species Columbicola columbae. The sequence goes on along the minus strand of JADMLL010000001.1, from coordinate 2,234,437 downwards.
TTATGACCAGGAAGTCACAGTTTGTTTATTTGCTACTCCATGCAGTCGCAAACTAGTTTTTGTTTCCTAAAGAAACAAGACATGAAACTCCTTGTTGAATACTGTAAGCTTTGAAACAGCCTTCTAAAGTTTTTATATCGTTTGAAGTTGATAGAAGAGCAAAATTAAACCAAAATCAGGATGGAGAGCAAGATTTGTGTCAAGGAAGCAAAATTATTCCATTAAACAGGACCATGTGGTGGTAAATTGAAATAAATTCTCTTAAACTCATCCATTAAACTAAGAGGTGAACGAATTTTATTGACAAATCAATTTTTCTAAATTTATTTTATTAAATAAACGGTATTTATAATTAAATTCACGGAACCATTACTTAGGTGAGTACATAATGCTAGCTTCACTTTAATTATACTTTAAACATAAATATGCGTATGAAACTGAACTTTTAATATTCTATAAGTTTCCTTTAGCATCCTGTAGCATACCAATCGGCTGTACATAAAAAATTCTGATACACTTAACCAGAGAATGAACCGAGGAAATCGGTGACGATTTTCTTAAGCTTAGCATCTACATCTTCGGAAATTTTATTTTCCTTGGCGATGGTAGCTAGAAGATCTGAGTGAGAAGACCTAAAAAGAGAATTAATGAAGAAGCATTAATTTGAGATCTTGAATGCTTTTCAAAAATAAAAACTAAAAAAAAGGCCTTACTTGATGTGGGCCAAGAATTCCCGCTCGAAAGTTGTGATCTTAGCAGGATCAAGTTTGTCTAAGTGTCCTCTGACACCACAATAGATCACAGCAACTTGCTCTTCGATTGCCATGGGAACTGAAAATAAAAATCATTGTGTTAAAAATTTATTTTAATATTCAAATATTGAATGATGATCTACCTTGTGACTGATTTATGGACAATAACAGTGTTTTCAAACTAAGTATAAATCAAATTTTTAAAAAAATTGCAAAAAAATTACTAACCATACTGTCCTTGTTTAAGCAACTCTGTAAGTCGAACACCTCGGTTTAACAATTGTTGGGTGGCAGCATCCAAATCAGAACCAAATTGGGCGAAAGCAGCGACTTCTCGGTATTGAGCCAACTCGAGCTTCATGGACCCAGCCACCTAGTCAAATGAAAAAAAAAATTTTTTTTAATAAAATACTACTTAATTTACTCGAATATGTTTACAATCACTAAAATTTATTTGTCATTCCTGTTGTCACACAGGAGCGACCCATTCAGAAGGCTAAAACTACTTCATTCTCCCTTAACAGGCAGAATTTCTCTGACCAGATCAAATACCTGTGGGATAATCATTGATGACAAACCCAATTTCGGTTAGCATGTAAAACATCTACGATCAAAAGTCTTAAAAATCTACAACCTACTTTTAATGTTAGGAAATAAGACCTGGGGTCTCAACTACAGTCAAAGAATCATCTTATTTAAAGGTATAGTCCAATACTTGGCTAAAAAAATTTAAAATAGTGTATGATGATAGATGTCTCAGCTGCCAAAGTAATATCGTTAAAATGTCGAACTTATGTAATTTGAGAATGACGCTTGGGGAGATTTGAGAGATCATTTCCAATTTCTTCTTAAACATAACAGAAAAAATGCCATCTGCTTGAATAACTTTTCAACTTTTGTAAGAGAAAAAATGAAAAATAAGCACAAGCCTAGGCCTCAATAGGTTTCCTTAAAGGTCTACCATTTAAATGTTAAAGACGAGATAAAAAAACAAATGTAGTTCCTATTTTATTTGGTTTTGGATTGTTTCTGTACTGTTAAACAAGTATGCCTATTCACATGTGATATAATGGGCATTTTCTAAACTTCGTATGTATTATTCATCATTTAAATAAGTGGTTACCAATCGACTTTAGGCCATGCCTTACCTAGGCAATTCTGATATCCCCCAATTGTACCAATCGCACGTGTACATAAAAATATTTTTATGTACTGTTTGTACTAACACGAACATTCGCATCCACAGATTCACTAGAAAACAATTCATTTTAAATATCTCATTCCCGATTTTACCCCAAAGTCTTTGGTATAGTCAGCCGAAGGTCGCACGTCATCCTCATAACAGCAAAATATTGCCATCACCCACCGGTGGAGCCTGCGCCCCATTTGGGAATGACTGATGTAAATATTTGTCAGTATACACTACTAAAAATTCCTGTTGCCATAACTTACTTGTTTCATAGCTTTGGTTTGAGCGGCAGAACCTACTCGAGATACGGACAAACCGACGTTAATGGCGGGTCGAATACCTTTGTAGAACAATTCAGTTTCCAAGAAAATCTGACCGTCTGTGATAGAGATGACATTTGTTGGAATGTAAGCAGACACATCACCGGCCTGACAAAAAAATTTAATTTATCAGTTTATGTCAATTTATCACTTTGTCATGTTTTTCTGAAAAGGCTTTGAATACTTTACCTGCGTTTCAATGACAGGAAGGGCAGTGAGAGAACCACCTCCATGTGCCTCGCTCATTTTGGCAGCTCTTTCCAACAAACGCGAGTGAAGATAGAAGACATCACCAGGATAAGCCTCTCGTCCTGGTGGTCGCCGCAGAAGCAAGGACATCTATTAAACAAAAAATGATTTACTACCCCAAACTATTCCAGACAAAAAATCACCCAAGTGGCTGTTTGAAATGCAAAAACATTCGAAAGAGGTGATGTTATGGAGGTTGTAAAGGACGAGGTAGTGAAAACTTACCGTGAGAAAAAGGAGAGGAGGAGAAAAAGGATGATAAAAGAACCGAATACACGTTTGGAAACAATACCTGACGGTAGGCGACGGCTTGTTTGGACAAGTCATCGTAAATGATGAGAGCGTGTCTTCCATTGTCACGGAAGAATTCACCCATGGCACAACCCGAATAAGGTGCCAAATACTGTAAAGGTGCAGCGTCAGAAGCGGTGGCTGACACAATGATGGTGTAATTCATGGATCCGCTGTCGGTGAGACGTTTTACGATTTGAGCGACGGTGGATCGCTTTTGTCCAATAGCGACATAGATGCAATACAGTTTCTTTTTCTCGTCCCCTCCTTCGTTGAAACGCTTTTGATTGATTATAGTATCAATAGCAAGGGCAGTTTTACTGAAATTTCAAAATCATTTTATATACTTCATGCAATACTTACTCATTTCTAAGACCCAGGTAGATGATGAGTTAGAAAATTCTATAAAAATTATCAACTAAATTAACTACCCCAAAATAAAACCCTTCATCAGGAAACCGTAATTTTTACCTGTCTGTAGGCAACAGCCTGCTTTGATAAATCATCAAAAACAATTAGGGCGTGTTTACTATTATCACGAAAATGTTCTCCTATAGCACATCCTGTATAGGGTGCTAAGTATTGCAAAGGGGCGGCATCAGAAGCAGTGGCGGACACAACGACAGTATAATTAATTGCCTCTGTATCAGTCAATTTTTTAACTATCTGTGCAACAGTAGACCTTTTCTGACCAATAGCAACATAAATGCAGTATAATTTAAGTTCTTCAATGTCTCCATCATTGAAACGTTTTTGGTTAATAATACTATCAACAGCAACAGCAGTTTTACTGTAAAGGAAAGGAAATCATGGAAAAAGGATTAGGAGATTAGGAAAAAGTATGAAAAAAAGGAAGTCAAGGATCAAAATATAATATTTCTTGTTTCCATTGGGTCAAGTTCAATCATCACTGACCTTAATCGTAATCACTGAGTTTGGTATTTAAAATCTTTGTTCTGATTTAAAGAAACTTTCAAACCAAACTTTAATAATTTTATAGTTTTTTTAAATAAAGGTTTTGAAATCTTAATTTCAAAAAACTAGTGAACTCACCCTGTTTGTCTGTCTCCAATAATAAGTTCTCGTTGACCTCTTCCAATGGGTACCAATGAATCTACAGCCTTAATTCCTGTTTGCATGGGTTCTTTTACAGAAACTCTGGGGATGATGCCAGGGGCTTTGATACCCACCCTAGCCCTTGTCTTTGTAGCAATGGCTCCTTTGCCATCAATAGCATTTCCTAAAGCATCAACAACTCTTCCCAACAATTCTTCGCCTACAGGTACATCAACAATAGCACCTGTTCGTTTTACAATGTCTCCTTCCTTGATGAGTTTGTCATTACCAAATACTACAACACCAACATTATCAGGTTCCAAGTTCAAAGCCATTCCCTAAAAGAAGCATAAAACTCAATTGACTTGTTATACATAAAAAATGCATACTATTGATATTATCCTCCAATTTTACTGAAGTCAAAATTAATTTTTGCTCTGAAATCTATATATAACTACCTTGAGGCCTGATGAAAATTCCACCATCTCATCGGCCTGGATGTTGTTGAGACCATACACACGAGCGATACCATCACCAATGCTCACGACTCTGCCTGTTTCTTCTAAATCAACTTTGGTTGAAGCCCCCAAAATTTTTTCTTCAAGGACAGTAGAAATTTCGGCGGCTCTTCTGCTGCACGAGATGTGTAGTTTTCTGTGGGTCAACTGAACCGCAGGAAAAGATACATTGGATATCTAATTTAAAAGAAAAATTATATAATTAAGCACTAATAACGTGGAAATAACATTTTTCAAGTTGAAAAAGTAATAATATCAATCTTATCCGCAGTTAAGCATCGAGCAGAAAACTGAAAAGGTGACCTGGACACACTACACGCAATATATCTCTGCAATAACAAGTATTCTCTTTAAAAAATTATATTTTATTTATGTAAATATGTTTGAATTACCTGTGAAACAGTAATTGGCAAGGTTTTTGCCAAAGATGTGGCAAAACGTATCGATAATAAGGACATTTTAGATACCAGTCTTGTTTCCCTTACAAAGATGGAGAACAGACGAGAAAAATTTTTTCTACCCACAATTCTCTTCTGCTAGTGGCTCGATACCAAAATTTTTTTCACCAAAAATCAATACTTTTGAAACATAAATAATTCATAAATTGAAAATTTAAAGCTCAAAAAAATAAATAATATTTTTTTAAATAATAATTAATTCAAAGTACCGACTTAATATTTTTAATAACAAATTTTCAATGAATTAGATCAAAATATAAATTTACGGAATTGACTAACGTATTACCTTGGTGCAGTAGCCAGCCGGTCTGTAGCGGAAAATTTAAAATGATATTGATTTTGAAATGAAAATTTCTCAAAACCTGTAATTCCCATCTTTTCTTATTCATTTAAATAAAATACCATTTGAAGCATTAAAGTGTGGTGGCAACTTCGTATTTACTTATTTGTACTTATTATACTGACATTCACCTTTCACACCCACTGATCCTCACTACCCTTTCTACAGGCACTTTAAAAATTTAGTTTTTAGTGGAAATAACGAGGTAGTAAATAGGAGTTTAACAAATATAAACCAAACATTTTAAATTATTTATTAAGAATAATCTAAGAAAAATACCATAAATGGTTCAAATCAGTATAAAAGGCTGAAGATAAATATCTTTTTGCCCAGACAAAACACCTCTTTTTTCAATCATTTGTTATTTCATACTGGAAAATTAAAAACAGGGAGGTTAAATTTTTTATAGATTTGCTTGGGATGCAGCTTGAGCAGCCTTCTTCTTGGCTTCTTCTTCAGCCTGTTCTTTTTCATAAGCTGCAATTAATGCTTCTACATCCTTGGCGGGTAAAATTCGAATTTTCGTTTGCTTAGTGTCTGTATCATGAACTAATGTAGCCATTTCCACTTTTTCTGGTGTTAGTTTTGCCATATCTAATGTTTTGCTTAAGACTTTGATTGCAAGTGCTTGGGCGTCCTTCAGTGTCATGTCTTCTTTATAATCTTGTTTTAAATTTGATACGGCCGCCTACAAAATCAATATCAATTACCAAACTATTTAAAAAAAGAAACTTTCTTTTTCAAACAAATTATTCTTCTTAAAACTTACAGAACTGTTATTTCCTATACAAGTTGCTTTCCATCCGCCATAATTCCCACTAGGGTCAGATTGATACAATTGATAGCCATGGTATTTATCCCAACCCATGTATAATATAGACACACCAAAAGGCCTCTTTCCACCATATTGTGTGTATGCTTGTTTAACATCACACAGCCATGAAACTAACTGCTCACAGGGAATTGATTCCCCATATTGTAAGAGATACCTTTGGGCAATCATTCTTAGTTCTCCTGTTAAAACATTTGCATCAGATGTGATTCCTGCCACACTGCACACCATGTTTCTATGAAAACAGAAAAAGATGATAATTCATTTATAGTCATTTTTAAATTATCACACTTAAAACTTTCCTATAAGAAAGAGACTAATTGAACCAAACAAAAAATAATAAATAATATTAATTATGAATATGATTTGAGGTTTTGGACCAAACACGATTTACAGATTATTACTTTGATTTTACTGTTTTATCGATAATTTAGATAAATGTAGCATTTAATGAAAAGACAGGTGTCAAATTGACAGCTCATGGGCCATTTCCTGTTACAAATGCTGCAGCCTGGATCCTCAAAATATAGTTTTTATCTTTTCATATTTTAGTTAAGTTGATCATCTCTGACTTAAAATGCTCATGAATGCTGTTGGTGATTTCATTTCAATTTAAAAATACAAATTACATGAAATTGAACATTTTAACAATGAGACAGTAGTGAACACTCTTAGTTATGACTTAAAATGCCTATCAGAAAATTTGGATGAGAATGGTACTGTGAAAGATCAAAATTGGAACTTCTCTGATAAATTTTGACAAGCACACATACTCAGTCATGTGAACTGTTGAAGGTATAAATGAGAAATGAGATATGTTCGAAATATTTTAGATATGTATCAAGTTAATCTTAAATTTAATTGGACAACATCCACATTCTTCAGTTTTCCTCATTTACAATAACATTGAGCATTTTGCGTCTAAGTTTTAACCAAGGAGTTAGTAACACTTTTATGCTAAAAAAAAATTCTGGTGTACATAAACCCCTCTTCAGCTTACACAACAAATTCATTACAATAAAACAACAAAGTACCTAACAATTTCAGTATCTTACTCAAAATTTGAGAAAACCACAGCTGAATCTTATTCTTAACCAAATTTGATGATTTAGAGGAAAATCTTACTCATTTAGTTGATAAATTTTTTCAGAGAAAAAGACTTCATCTAATAATTTATTGATGTTTCGTTTCTCTGCAGCCAATAATATGCCATCTTTAGCTAATATCCCAAGGCACGTTCCTGCATGGCTTATAGCTTCCATTGCATACTCCACCTGATAGAGTCTACCCTCAGGTGAAAATATTGTGGTTCTAGTGTCATACCGCCGAGCCTACAATTAGAAAAACTTTTAAGTAGTGATAAATATACATTTAAGACTACTTTAACAGTTAAACTATATTCATATATTTATTATCTTCCTTTTTTAACGGCAAAAAAAAAACAATATTTATCTAATATTCAATAGAATTTGTGAGGTTAGGAAAAGCACCGGTCTCGTATTACTTTTAATTTTATAATGACAACATAAAACAATTATTACATAGGAACTCAAGTTTCTTAAGAATCCGAAAATGAAAAATTATTTTAAAAAATCCCTACCATTGTGTGTTAATCAAAATTTGTTCCACAAAATAGAATTTGCTTGGAAGAATGACAAACAATATTTTAAAACAACATTACATAGGTACGTTCAGAAACCGTCAATAAATTTTTGATCTCGGAGGCTTTGATATAAAATCGATCTCTGATTGGTTGTTCTACGCACCATGTTCGAATTATTCCATACTGCCAAATCTACGAAATCACTTGCGATAAGAGTTTGTTTTTGACTTTTTGTAGAGTTAAAAGCATTGTAGCTCAAAAATTCAGTGCCAATAAGTGTACAGTGATAGCATAGAACAAATGTTTTTTTCTTACGCTATGTAATTAATAATTCGGTTGTAAAAATATAGCAACAAGTCTTCTACTTATAATTGTTTTTTATAATTATTTCATGAAAAGATGAAATAAACAGTGTAGTCATCGCAGAACCGTTAGGAACAATCAGTAGTGTAATTTATAATTTTCCACTTCTCACCTTGGCCAGCAAACCTTCAGCTGTAAAGTTTTGAATAAGTTTGCAACAATGCCACCTGTCAGATTTAAAAGTGTTTCTGCGCTAGAAGAAAACTGCAAAGAACTCTATTTGCAATCCACTGACATTTTGATAAGAATAGCTAGAAATATAATAAATGAACCTGGGAACCCAAAATTTCGTTCAATATCGCTGGGAAGTAGTGCTGTCACTAATATATTACTGAATGCCTGTGGAGCCATGGAATGTCTCTTTGAAATGGGGTTTCAAGAGGTAGGATTATTCCCTTTTTTAAAGCCTGAGAAATATTGTGTTGTTTTTTTGTTTTCAGAATTTGATGAATTCAGTATTAAAGAGAGGTAACATGAAAGTGCTCCCTTCTTGTATTAATGAAGCATTGTTTTTATTTAAAGGCAAAACCCATTTCAAATTCTGAGGTGAACTTGAAAGGGAAGTCTATTCAAACTAGAAATTTTAGTCAAATGTACAATTAACTAATTCCAGTTTAAAGGTGATTCTTGGTTTTAAAAACTAGCTAAGTTCAAATTAACCAGAAAAAAGAAATTTGTTTTTGTATTTTTTGAGAAGGAAGTCTTTAGAAATAAGACAGCAACTCTTTGAATTGGCTAATTCTTTCTTCATATGCTCCATACTACATAGAGTAATAATACTAATTAAACTCATATTATAATATTTTCATTTGGATTAGCAGCTCTTTCTTGAAAAAAATACAAGCTAAGTAGGCTAATATATAAGCAACAATAGTACTTCACTGAAGGAAAAACAGTATTTTCAATTAAGTTTTTTTTTAACCCAGTCAAATTTACTTTTAAGTATATGGATAAAAAATTTTTACTTAATAACAAACCAGGTGTTCCCTATGTCATCAGTATTTATCCAATTTCATGAAAAGACATAGTTAATTATAGTCATCCTGATGTTTATAATTACATAAAGGCAACAAACATAGTTATAGTTTGGTTTTAATCCTGTTTTTCACCCTTATTGGGCATAACTGGATAGTGGAGGAGGATTTGAACTCATGACTATAACTTCATAGTGGAGCACTTAAACCTCCCTCAAGATAACAAATATTCAATTCTCTAAATGCAGAAATTTCAAAAATTATCTTTTTTTTGAGACATCAAAAATCAAATCAAATCAATTCGTTTTTATGAATTTGGATTGACAACGTAAAATCAAGCTTGGTGTTAACCCTTTGTGGTGATATGTCTGTTCCGGCACCCTAGGTAGCATTTTGTTCATGTGTCCCACCCCATTTACCACAGCAAGTTCTGAAGTGCACTTTCTCTGAAACATTGTTAAAGAGTTTTATTTTGATTCCTTGAACACTGATTCTTATATTGTAAGTCAACATTTTTAGTGATTCTGGTAGTGATATGGTTTCAATGAAGTGACAACTGAGACAATTAGTAAATAATGTTTAATAAAACTACAAAGATTAAAAACAAGCAGCAGATTTTAACAGTAACTATAATAAAAATTAATTTTTTTTAGAGGGACGACAAATTGATTCTTCCTCAAGAAGCATCATTAGGATCATTAAAAAACATTTACAGTGAATTGTTAACAAGAAGGGGAAAATTCATAAGCTCAAATACTGCACCCAAGCCTTTGGAGAAGGACAAATCAAAGCAAGAAATAAAAATATCAGCAATTACAAATGATTTGGTTGAGCTTGGAAATCAGACCAAAGATTCATTCCTCAAGAAAATTTTATTCTGGTGTTTTTATGTATTGAAATATGAGAATCATGAACTGCAAAAAAAAGCAATGTCTCTCATTCCAATAGCTGAGCTTAATTTAAATGTAATGAAGAATATTAGGACAATTCAAATGGAATGCAAGAGGAAAGAACTAAAAGAGGAAATTGTTGATTATCAGGAATTATTGTTGGTGGAACTGTGTAATTGGTTTAATTCTGACTTTTTTGAGTGGGTCAACACTCCAAAATGTCCAAACTGTGGTTTTATAGAAACAATTGATGAAGGAACAAGCGACGAAGTATTTCCAGGAGCTGATAGAGTAGAGGTAAGCATTTCAACCCATCGTTCAATGTTTTATTAATATTATTGATTTGGATTTTTTTAATTCAACTGTTTAATTTAAATAATTTTCATTATATTTTACAGGTATACAGATGCCATAAGTGTAGTGAAATAGTTTTATTCCCAAGATATAATGATCCTGACAAGTTATTGGAAACGAGGAAAGGGAGGTGTGGGGAATGGGCAAATTGTTTTTGTTTGCTTTGTCGTGCTATGGGCTGGGACTCGAGATTGGTTTTCGACGAAACAGACCATGTTTGGGTGGAAGTTTATTCCATTTTAAAGTCCAGATGGATACATTGCGATCCGTGCGAAAACGCTGTAGACACTCCATTGATGTACGAATGCGGATGGCATAAGAAGTTATCATATGTAATTGCATATTCCAAAGACGAAGTCCAAGATGTCACTTGGAGGTACTCGAATAAACATAAAAGAGTTTTAAAAAATAGGAAAAAATGTTCGGAAGCAGATCTGGTGGATTTCATATTAAAAGTTAGAAACGTCATGTTAAAGCATGCTTCGGATGCGAGAAGAAACTTCGTCATAAAAAGGTGAGGAGTTATTTTGTTAGCTATATTTATACTTTAAACTTATAACGTCAGCTTACATATTTATATACCTTGAAGTACGGTATCCTAAAGCATATACCATGGGATTGAATTTATAGATATATCATATTTTAATCATTTGTTATTGTAAATATTATAACATATACAATATATGCTGAATAAATTCCTGAATCATAATTGTGTATCATAATTGCCGGTTAATTTATAAGTTTGTTCATAGGCTTGGCTTCTGTCACTTTCTGACCAAAGCCAGAAAGCTGTGTTCGTCAGTAACAGTCTATGAACCTCTGATTCAGAAGCAGCGAATGCATAAGATGTAGAAGTCATGCAATACACAAAAGTTTATGTCCAACATACAATGGAATATACTGTATATACAATAGTTTACTTAGAAGTAAAAGATGTATAAACAATTTTTGTTTTCAGGTCAGTTCTGGAATTGGTAGATTTAATGCAAGAAAAAAGTGCTGGAGAAGGAGAAGACAGGGGTAGAATTTCGGGTTCATTAGCCTGGAGATTGTTGAGAGGAGAAACATCGGACCAAGATTTCAAGCCTCACGTGTGGAAAGTCGTGCCAGAGGGTGACAGTAAGAGATTCGTTTTAGCGTACAATACCTCCAAAGACCAATATTTGCTAAATTACCGTACTAAAATGAACGGCTGGAAGAATGGGGTGTATAAAATGGAGTCAGTTTTTAAGAAGGTTGAAAAAGACTGGAAAATGACTTATTTAGCTATTATGGGTAAGAACTGTCTTTCATTTGGCGGGTGAATTTTTCAGATAGATAGAGTAGAAAAGACAAATAAACTAAAAGTTAATCAATAAATAGGTACATAAAATAAATAATCAAGCAAACAGAACAATTTTTGTGGGATTTGTTACAGAGGATAAGAGTTACGGAACAATAACATGGAGGTTTGAAACTCAAGATAATTTCGCCATAGGAAACATAGAGCTGGTATTGATTCGCTGTACTTTCGGCTCGGGAAAAGTTTCGTGGAAGATTTGCTCGGATAATGTGTGCATTAGCCCAGCTGATGGTAAGAAAAGAGAGCACTGTATTCATTATTATTCGTAGTTTTCATGAGATCTTAAAACTCTCCTTAATTGGTTAAGAGTTGATCCAAATTTTTTGTAATGTGTGACAGGATTATCCACGGTTGTGTCTATTATTTTTTTTAGAAAATAATTGTTGTTCAACTAAGGCATTTAACGGATTAAAATCAATTGATGTAACGGTGGAACTGTTTGCTGGAAGTGGAGCCAACGGATGGCAGCATGCACAGATCCTTAGACAGCCACTGTCTAGCGAAGAAGAAACTTTTTTAATTATTATAGACCTCATACATCAATAATACAGTGGAACTTCGCATAACGAACAGCATGAATTGTAAAAAAAAGGGCTCGGTTAATGGGTGACGATCGTGCGGTAAGACCTTTCGTGCCATTGCTACATCAGTCTGTTTAGAAGTTGTTGCGCTAGCGTTTCACTGTCTCTGTGACGCCACATTTTTCCAAACTTGCGTTCAGACATTATTCCTGCTGGTGGTCTATACTAAAATTGTTTCGAGTTTTTTTTGGTGTTATGAGTGCTAAGCGTTTGTTAAACAGTTTGACGCGGTTTGTGATGAACGTTGAAAATTTGTTTGTGTATGTATTGAAAATAATACTTAAAGTTTTGCGAAAATTCAGAATATGATTACTTCTTACATTCCTCTTTAAAGAGAAAGCTACAAAGGTTCAACTTGTGTCCCCCTTCTACAGGTAGAAGGGAATTGGTTCAAAAAAATAATCCTACTTCCCAAGATACTAAAAGTGGTTTATGTACACAATATACAGTATTTATACCGTAAAAAGGTTCACATTTATTTTTCTAATCCATTGTCCAACCTATTATCTAAAAATATTTTCCTTTAAAAGTAGAACCCTTCTTTTGTCCAGATGGATCAGGTGCATAAAGTGATATAGTTTCCTTACTGCAGGTCAGAGGAAGCTTGACCACGTCTGAAGTGTATACGGTATTTTTTATTACAAAAAGGGGGAGAACAAAAATTAACACAGGTACGGTGTAAATTGTACAGTTCAAGAGGAGCTGGCTGCGGCACACAGCCCTCAAACCAGTCTGTTGGCAGACACTTGGAGATGTCCTATGCGCCCCAGAGGCCTAAAAGCACCTATCATATATAGAGAATGATTAAGGTGAAAAAAGAAACACAAATATTTTTTTCAAATAAAACATCTATTATAAAATAATTCAACATTGGCTTTTTCGCGATTACAAAATTTAAAAAATTAAATAAAAGGAAGATTTGTGATTATAGCATTTCTGTTCTCCTTTAAAAAAAAGAACTGTGTTCTATAAAAATTTATATATCATACTTTTTCAGCAATTCATTCATAAGTTTATTAAGTTTTGATGAAACTCTAATAAAAAGTAAATATCCTACAAGTACTGAGCCTAAAGTCACCATGAATCCAATGCCCTCGAAAATAAATTTAGGTGTGAAGATTTTCCAAACCATTAAATGTCTACAATGAACGGCTGCAGCTAGCATGACAGCAAATATCTGAAAATTAATAATACGGATGAAACACTGGGATAGTCACGGGTTTTTTGTTATGATAACACCTTTACTAGCGGTTTGTAATTTTATTAGGTCTACCGGAAAGTTCTCTCCGTTTTTGAGGCCAATCAAAATTCAAATTTTTCTTACCGTCAGTAAACTTAATAAAACTGTTTATTTAACATTATAATTAATGATATCTTGCCACTGTAAGGACATTTTGAAAAATGGAGCCACTCCATGTAACCAATGCTTTTTTATTACCTCTTCATTTTTTGAATTTTTACCCATCAAAAAGTTGTTTTTAAACAAAAATAGGTGGTAATCGAAGGGTGCTAGTCTGGGGAATATGGTGGATGCATCAGAATTTTCCAGCCTACTTCACTAATTTTCTGACTAGTCCTGAATTTAGCACGTAGTCTGGCATTTGATGCGGTATGATATTCTTCCCACAGAACATTGCTGACTTTTTTTCTAGGGCTTTTGCCTTTAAATTAAGTACTTTTTAACACTGTTTCTCAGAATTGAGCTTTTCGTTCAGTTTTAAAAGCTCATAATGCTTTAGTCCTCGAATGTCCCACCAAATACACGACATAATCTTATTCAGATTCAAATTTGGTTTAGAGGTAGAAGGGCTAGGTTTTCCGGTTTCGCAATATGTCCTTTTCCTAGGTAATCAACTATTCATCCCGTTACCATCCGGTTCAAAAAGGGCTCAATTTTGTCCCGAGCAGGCAGAGATGTGTTTAGGAGGACTCCATCATCCAAATTCTTCTGACTTCATTCATGGGGTACTCATTTTGAATATTTTCACACCAATTCTATCTTTTGAATATGGTCTGAAATGGTTTGATGAGATGATTTAAGGCTTTCTTTGATATCCCATGTCGTCAGAAACTATGCTTTCACTATGGTTTCAACAAATTTCCACCCCTTTTGTATCATTCCTTTTTTGTTAGAAATCATGCAAAATATAGTGGGTTAAATATGTGCCATTACGTATACATTATTTAAGTTAGTATGTATAGTATGTATTCGTTTACATACTATGTAAAGGAGACGCTCATGCGGCAAATAAACATGTGCTTACATGTCGAAAGTTGCTGTAACAGAACTTTCCGGTAGACCTAATACTTTTACATTCAACAACACCACTTCAATCTATACACTTACCCTTGTCCCGTGAAAGAGGATATATTTGGCTGAAAGCTTTAGTAAAGCATATTCTGTTAATCCTTCTTTTTCGTACAAGGAGATTTCTCCTTGTTTTGATTGCTTCTTTACATATTTTTCAAACTGAGCAGTACCCGTAGAACTCAAAAATTTTGGTATCATCACAGGAAGAGTGAATGGAGAGATTAACAAAGTCGGAAGTAATAAACCAGCAACGATATGTGAACAGAACGTATTGGCTCCTGTTAAAACGACCACGTATGGATCAATTTATCTAACACTCAAGATTAAATCAATTTTTATTTTTGTATGCAACCAAATGATAGACTTTACCGACTAGAAATGCTGGTATATAATTAGAACTGAACTGTCCACTAGTCCCTATAAAGGCAGCGTTCCAGTGAATGCCAGGAAAAGTCGGTTGATGACCAGTTCCATAAAAAAAGTATGAAGCCATAAGACCCCAACTTAGAACGTGAGCCCATGGGACATGAAACAATTGAGCTGGAATTCAAAATTTTTTGTCATTATACTACAAACTATTATGATCACTTGTATACACGGTTGTGGTGCGATTTGTAAGTTTTTTCTCAATATAATCAGTTGTTAAAAACGCTACAGACTCTTGATAAATTTAAATTTCCAGAAACTCACCAGTGACTAGGGTATTCTCCAAGCGAGTATAGGCAAAGACTGCTAATAGTACCAACATAGTACCGAACATGACAACGATAGAAGAGCCCAGGTTTTGACCCAGTAACATAATGAGAAATAGACCTAAAAATTCACCTACAATAATAAAAACGGCACTGTAGGCAGTGGCTAGACCGTACACGACTGGTGCCTTGGTTTTTGTGCTTTGGCTCCCATCAGGATTTTTTATTACCTCCTTCACCTACAATTATTTTCAGATCTGTTGAAAACGATTTATATTGTAACACCTTTTATAACTATAATCCTCAGCTACAACAGCTTCAGTCTTGATTTGTAGGTTACCATTCGTACATCCAGCAAGTTTGCTTTATTTTATAAAATAAAAAAGATCTCTCCGAAAGCTGATGCTTCAAAAGCTAAAACGCCTAAAACTGAAAAACTACCTGATGAAAGAGCTGAGGTATGATGTTTTCATTGCCATAGACGGAGACAACGTCAGTCTTTTTGTCCATGACATAGGCGCAAATTGGTTGCACCCATACAAAGAAGATACTCAGACCAATTAAAACAAAAACTGTGCAAGGTAAAATTTGAAGCTGCCAAGGCAGAAGCAATTTGGTTCTTGCTTCCGTCGGCAATCCTTGCAAAACCCAAAAGCCTCCCAAACACACCACGATGATGCTGGGGGCGTAACGAACGAGCATAATCGTCGGTGAAAATCCAACCAAATTGCCAACGCTCCGAAGCCACATTCGTATGACAGTTACAAACATAGCCAAATTCACTAAGGTGGATAATGACTCGAAGTTTTTCTTGTCTGATTTGAATGGCGATTTCAAGGCGTCTGTTGCTAATATGCACCACCTCTGTTCTTCTCTACACCTGAAATAAAAAAATTTGTGATTTAATCACAATTAGGATTTACTACCAAATAAAACTTTAAAGCAGAAAGTCTCTACGTACCTCCAATAGTTCTGTGAGAATCTCAACAGCAGCGTAAAAGCAAGTGCAAACATAAAATGTGTCAATCTGAGTTGCTGACAAAATTTCAAAAACCACGACTGTTTTTCACCTCCCTTATTTTTCGAAGCGTGAGAATCAGTTTTTCGAAGATTAATTTTATATACGATAAGCCAAATCATGGTATTGAGCATAAATGACAAAACAGTTCCTTCTTCAATGATAAAACTATTTGAAAACAACAACAACAATGAACACAAATGTACAAATCTTGTAAATGCATCCAACCAATCCTTGTTTTTAGAAGTGCTAAACCACATCATAGTGATTGCTTCCCAATTTTGAACAACAACTACAGCCATTATAAAGATGGACAAAGTTAACGTCGAAACATAAATAAATAAGAACATGTCTTCGACCATCTTATAGTACTGCAACAAAACACTACTCACTATACACAAAAAAACAGTCCCATATGACATCCATAAAAAACTTCCATCTAATACTGCATTGAAATTAGAACAGGGGATTCCTTCGATTATAAAAAAAGTAAATGACAACAATAAAAAAGTTAATACTAATCCCCTGGACATTGAAAATGAATCAAACTGCACCCAAACTTCTTCACACAATTCCCTCACATAATTAAGAAACTCAATAACAGCTTCATGAAAATATTTAAAGCTTTTATTGTCTGTCACTGTTCCCAGTTTCCATTTTAATGCATGAAATCTTTCAAGTAGATTTGAAATTTTCGCTTTTGAAAATACATGAGTT
Organism: Columbicola columbae; assembly: GCA_016920875.1. Lineage (NCBI taxonomy): Eukaryota > Metazoa > Arthropoda > Insecta > Psocodea > Philopteridae > Columbicola > Columbicola columbae. The sequence goes on along the minus strand of JADMLL010000001.1, from coordinate 2,217,587 downwards.
TGTCTTGAATATGTATTTATATACAACATTATCTGTTCAATGTTTATTGAAAGTACATTAATTGCATATGGTATTTCTAAGTGTGGTGTATGTTCATCTGCCTCCTGATTTATTGGTAAAGCTGACAATATTACTTTTCCCAAATTTGAAAATGGTATTGCAAAGCCTGATATAGCTGCAAGTGTAGGTACAATATCCACTTGATAAACTGATTCAGTTTTCACTGCAGTCTGTCCAGAAAGAAGTGGCACTGGTGAATAAATAAATAATGCTGATGTGACTTCATCAGTACTTTCGCCTCCATGATCTCCAGTTTGAGTCATGCCATGATCACCCATAACAAATACTATTGTGTCATCATCAATGGTGTCAACCACATCTCTGAAAAGTAAGTAAATAAGAAAGTTAACAGTGAAAATTGCTGTTATTCATAAATAATTTTTCACTCATTTCATTTAGAACCTGACAAATTTAATTTCCTTCACACCAAATTAAACCAAAAACTTACCTAATGACTTGATTCATCTGGTCTAACTTTCTGGTCATTTCTGGATGAAAAGGCCCATATTTATGACCACAATGATCAACACCTAGGAAGTGTGCTATTAACAAACTCCAATCTCTTTTCTGAAGTTCTCGCTTTAGATGGGTTATAACACCATTATCCACTGTATCAAGATCCCAGACATTAAATGATGGATATGCATACTCCCTTTTAAACCGTCCTGGATAAAGTGCAGTCCATGTGTCATCTCCCATAAAAACAATATTCTTATCTTGTTCTCTCAACTGATCTAATAAGTTATCTTCCCCTATTTCAGGAGTCGCAAAATTTGATCCAATATCAATAAACGTTGGGAGACTGCCCGTGGTTAAACCTTTCAATCTTTGCATTGTGGTCGTTGGTGGATTCGCAATAAATTTGAACAGTAGCGAATTGTTAGGCAGTGTGGTTAATAATTCGTCGATTATCGTTAATCGATTTTGGAACGGCAGAAGTTCATCAGTTTTTAGTGAATGATTATAATGAGCGAAATCATACCGTAGGGCATCGATTATGAGTAAAACTACCCTCCTCTCAGATTCGGTACAATAATTTTCAGAAGTCTCCCGTAATTTTAATTGGTTTCTGTCTAAGCATTCTAAGTATCTCTGGGTATTTTCAAAAGAAGGGTCTTCTTTTGAAAGTTTCTGATAAGCGCTACATTGTGAATTTTCAAAGCATGACGATTTGTGAAGAAGTGTTCGGCGACTTAAAAGAAAACCTCTTGTGAATAAAAGTATGCCACAGACGAAAAGGTAAGAAAGCCATAGCAAAAATAAGAAGTACTTCCATGATCGGCTCATGCTGGAAGTAAACAAAGAGTATGTTACAACTCAAAAAAAATTACTTTACATCTCAACTATATAAAACTTTTCACTGTTATTTGACTTCCATCTTGGATTTTTTGAAACAAAGCCTCCGCTATCATTGGTGCAAGATTACTGTTGAAAAAATCTTTCTGTTATTTATTTTCATACCTGACACCCTTTAGAATTTGAGTTGAAGGCGTGAATAAGCAGATTTAACCTCGGAGAATACCCAGCAAGCAAAGAATTGTGTTTAAATATCACACAATCCTGTTGATGCAGGATATCCCCCAAGATTAATGGCCCCTTCATTTCCGCTGAAAGTTGGCGGTGGCGGCAACCTGCAAGAGAAACTTTTGAATGGGAAGGAGAATTTTGATGGTAATTGTAACAAAAATTATAACAACAGATTTAATTTAAACCTTCATTATATTTAAAAATCACATCTTAAAATAAAGATGGAGATCACACGAGCATTTTTTACTTCAATTTCAGTCCATTATCTACCCTAAGGCGTACAAAAATTGATTTAATCAGTCGAGAGAGACAAAATATAAAATGTATAATAAACTATTTGATAATAAATATACATATATATTTCGTGCATATTTTTCAAACACCCTTTAATAATTTTATAAGGCAATATTAAAAAAGCTCATTGGTTTTAACAAAATGTCAGCCATTTTCATCATCAAGATGAAGAAACATTTGATTTATTTATGAAATTGATATTATTTAGCATCGGATTCATCCGTTTTACTAGAGTACAAAGATTTTAGATATTCCCTAGTTTTGGTTAAATAATATTCCGGAGAATCTGGATCTACCGAGCCAGATTTCGGGGTTAGTTTGGAGGAAGTTTTGCTTTTGCTGAATTTTGATTTTGGAGAGCTTGCTTGAAGAATTTCCGTTAGATTTGCGATTAGTTTCGGATCGTATTCGGGTTCTTCTGTAAAAATTAGTGTCTTCTCTACTTTTGTTAGCTTGTCAAAGACATCGTTTAAAATGTCGATTCTCTTCTGGATCGGAGCAACGGGGTCAGTAGTGGGAAGTGCTTTGGGACCCCAGAAAGGTTTTTTGAACGATTTAGCAGCTGGGTTAAATGGCTTTTGGGTCGGAGTTGCATCCTTCTGTGCTTGTATACCCTCGGCAAAGGCATCAACAATGTCATTTTTCAAAGCAGTCAATTCTGCAATGATCATATTCAATGCGGCATCTTTCGAAGGCATCCCGCTGGTGTCTGCATCATCGGCAGGTACACTCCTTTTCAAACCATCTGTATTTGCACTTTCGCTTTCGACTTCATTTGCTGCAGCAGTGTTAATGGTGTCCATTAATTTATCCAAGTACATACCCATTTTAGCTGCATATAGGTACTGAGGGATCCAGTAGCCAGATCCGAATGGTTTGAAAATGAGAGATCTTGAAGATTTCCCCGATCCTTCAAGTGATCCTAAACATTTTCCATCGCAACAACAGGCCTTGAATATTTTGGCAAAGTCACAATCAGGATCGTCAAGAATGTTTATGTCTTCTGGTGGCAAAGTTGGTTCGGGTGTAGTTGTCGGTGGTGGGGTAGTGGTGACACGGTGAAGTAATTCATCAAGGAAAGTGGATCTTTTACTGATTTTTTTTCCTGGCTTACCCTTAAAAGGTTTTTCAGGTTTTCCAGATTTTTCAGATGAGAAATCAGTGGCGTTGAGGGATTTTATGAGGAGATCCAAAAATGCATCTAGTTTCGATGTGTACTCCGTCTCACTTGGTTGAGTCCACAAATTTGTGGGAATGACAGTTGCTTTAGGTTGCACATAACTCTCCAATTCTTCATCGTCGGTCTTGTTGAGGATTTTAAACAATTTATTCAAGCACTCTGAAGCTTTAGCAGAATATAGAGTGGGATCTACCTTTGGCGGAATGTGGAATTCCGTGAGTTCTTCCTCCGGTTTAATTTTCTTCGACTTTGTCTTCTTGGACAAACCCACCGGTGCAGTTGCTCGTTTGTTCAAACTGGCATCCTTAGGATCAACTCCCATATCCAGCAACAAAGACTGAAGAAGAATGGTGTCCAATGCGTCTTTCAATATTTTCTTAGCCTTTGGTGGTTTGGTGGGTTTGGGAGCTTTCGTGGGTTTCGGCAATTTGGCAAATGGGAACCAGAAATCAGCAGGAACGATCGTTGGTTTTGGAGTGGTAACAGCCGTTGCTTCCGTTGTGTTCACCGCTTGTGCATCCGTAGCATTGGGTTGAGCAGTTATGTTTAGCGTTTTAAACAAAGTTTCCAGGAATTCATACTTCTTCTTGAGAAAATAAGATGAATCTATTGGCGCTTTTGTTGGCTCAGAATCTTCAGGCATCGGGGCGCTTCTTACACTTAAACTAGACGCCATTGTATCATTGTTCAGTTTCTCGAACAGCTTCGTCAGGAATTCATCCTTCTTAGCCTTGAAGTAGGCGCTCATCAAAGATGGACTTGTTGGATCAAAAGGAGGTTTACTGCTGGGGGAAGCCGTAGCTGGTGTTGCTTTAGCAAATCGATTTAAAAGAATATCGGAAGGAGTCAAAGGAGGGAACAAAAATGGTTTTCCGGGAACGAATGGTGGGTACATAAAATATGGATTGAATAATGGTGACTTCAAAAGTGGGACAACTGGTCCTCCTCCCAACGAAGAGGTGTCCCTCTTCGATTCTGGAAAAGAAATAAAGTTTTCTGTTATTTTTGGACGAATTTAACAACAGTAAACTCTATACTATATTGTCTGGTTTCAGCTAATCGTTCTCCGATGGTCTTATCCAGGAGGCAGGGCGTGGGATGGGAAAAATGTCGCAGTTATACTTGTCGGCCGAAAACTTTCTCTAAGAAAATAGTTGAACGACGAAAGTTTTTGCAAAGTTTTCAGTGAGAAAGATACTTTTTTTAAAAAGAAAATCAAAAATGAATAATCCATCCCAGTATCAGATAAAAGGTAAGAATAATTTTATAATAAAATGAACTTACCGCCAAATATTTCCTTGATCGGATCCTCATCCCGGAGAGCTTTTGGAAACGCTAAAACCTGCAATACCAACAGCGATAGGAAAAACCACTTCACCAAACTACCACCACAGTAATTCGTCATTCTGCAGAGCAGTTATGAACTACTTCTGTCGAGACTATAGATCAATTGCAGCTTTTATATATCGGATTAAAGTACTTTAACAGATGTTTATTAAGTTTAATCTCATAATAACGTCCAACAAATTATTTTCTGTTAAGATGTATGTGACCTTTGGGCGTCCGGTTACACTCATGGAAGCGACGAGGAAAAAACTTAGCCATACCTGCTGTCGAGTTTTTTGGGTTTTCCCACCTTGTTTTGACTTTTTTGCTTTTCTGTGTGGAAATTTAAACAAATCTTATTGACACGACGTCTTATAAACTGAAAATTGTATATCTCTCAATTTCTTTTTGTATTTGTTTTGGATTTAGAAATTAAATTGATCACCGAAATATCTAAATAAACTAGAACCTATAAAGAACTCGTTGTACAAAAGAATATGGTGGCCAAAAAACACTTCCGGCTACATAATGCGTAATGAAACGGGCTGCAAACCTTTGGAGTGCACAATAATTAAAAGAAGTTTGCGATGGTGGTGCCATTTGCACCGAATAGGATAGATGAGAACTCCCTAGTCAGGCTAAGTTACATCCGCTTATTGCCTCTGGAGAAAATGCCAGTGCGCTCGAAAGAATACAACTGGGTCATCATGGTGAAAAAAGGCTCTAAGTAACCCCATTCCAAACCAAGAATGGGTTGATCCCTCTATGGTATTAAAAGGAAGGTTGCGGCGAAATACTGGGGAAAACGACAGCAGGAAAATATCAACCTACAGCCCCTTGTACAAGTTCATAGCACCCTCAATTCCTATCTTTGGCTCCTGCACAGCCTCAGTTTACAACGAATATTCAGCCAACTGAAAGTTTCAGGAGCAGAGCTCGCCACATTCCCTTTCAATCCTACAAATTCAGTTACTGTGAGTGTTGCAACATGAGAACTCTTGAAGACCTCATTAACTTCCTTTTGGAATTTCCAGCACACTCAGCTTCAAGATTTAGAAATTAAATTTATCTACTGGTTCTGACGAAAGATGAAGGAAAACCCGAAAACGGACAGCAGAAAATATTTTCTGTTTTGATGGATCAATCGTTGGGTAAATTGGTGTTGTCATTCTTTGGTTATATTTCAAACCGCGTAAGAAAAAATCAGAAAGCGATGTAAAATTTTTCACTGATAACCACCCCAGGGTGGGAGTTGAGGTCTTGCAACTTTCATATTCTTCCCCGACGTCAGGGAGAGGTCTCGGATAAAAAAGCTAAACGCCAACTATCTCACTACCCAAGTCCTGTCAGGATATGGCAATTTGGTCGAGTATCTCCACAAATTACCCCTAATTGAAAGTAATATCAGCTGCAATTGCATCTAGAATAAAGTTGATAATGTTGAGCACTTGTAGAATTCACAAAGTGGTTTCAGCTGAGATCTTTAATCTGCCTTCTTCCTCTGAAAGAGAGAACTTTTCAGCTTACATTTGCCAAATTATAACGCATAAGTTTAGATGTTAATACTAGCTTATAACCAATTTATGAAACCAAATGTTCAATAATATGAAACAAAATAAACATGACTTAAATAATATAGACTTATAATGTGACTTATAGTTTTTATTTCATAAATAAAAAAATTAAAAATTCATCTGTTCCAGTTTTTGTTTTCATAATTTGGTTTATTTTGGTTTTCAGTAGTCAAAGGAGCCATACCCACGAAAGAAGATTTAGAAGGATTTGTTTCTTTTTTGGTAATTTTAAAGAATTATTACAGAGATAATTTAGAAATTCCTCGAACGGTGATTCAGCTTCTCCACATTTATCAACCGGATCAGGGATTAGATGAATATTTACGGGTGAGTTTTCTGTTAAGTTTTCCTACAACTAGAGGACTAAAGTCCTCTTGAGAATAATTTTTTTTTGTGTTAGTGATGCATGGGCAGACTAAGACCGAAAACCAGTAATTTTTAGCCCGAAAATCAGGATTTTGAATTTTTTAAGTGTGTATAAAGACTGAAAAATAGGCCCGAAATTACAATGTTGGCTAGGGCCCACTTTAGCCTTAGCCCGCCACTCTAATGATGTTATTCTTCTAGTCATTAAGCCAGTGAAGTCAAATTTTTAATGGGATAAGGGAATTTTCTTTTGTCTTTTGCTACCCCTAAAAGCATTATCAGTGGTACGTATTGTTGTTTGATCTCGATTTTAAGAATTTTTAAAAATAAAGTATAGTCCATGAAAATGTGCATCATTTATGAAACTAATTCCAAATCGACATGAAACCCTCTACCGTTGAAGATTGTCGAGGGTGTCAAGGTGGGCGAAATTCCCAAAATGTGAGATAATTTTCTCATTTTTTCTAGGATTTCACTTGTACACCCTAATAACGAAAACATTAACGCTAATATCCGCTCAAACTCAGTTTGCTTGACTAACTTTCTATTTTTTCAGCTTTCAAGGTTGATTTGCTTTCTTCTCATAGATTTTCCTGAGGAATTTGTAACGTATTTGATATCAATAATACCACCTCCCGAACACATTCCAAGAGATATAGTAAAGCGAGAAGTGTACAAAGCAACAGGGAAAAGGTTGCTGTTTACCCCGGCGTTTCATTCAAGGTGGGAACTCTGATTTTTTGTTTTAGTATTTGGTGTTAGTTAGGTGTTGTCAAGGGGGTAGGTTAAGGTCTGATGAAATTTTTAGGAGAAAGGGGAAGTGAAATGAGAATTGTTTTGAAGTGCATCGTAATTCCATGCAACTTGCTATGCTCGTAATTCCTTTGTAACTCAGCTAGAAGGTGACGTGCATAATGTGGCTTTCAACTATTTCTTTCCTCTATAACAGGGGTGACCAAGCTCCTTGATAGCCGTGGTCATTTTTAAAAATGTGAAATTTTTTGCGAGCCGCAATTAAATACGTATTTTTAAGGTATGCAAAAAAGGTGTTACAAAAATTTTTTCAAAGAAGTTATATTTTTTGAAAACAAATAAAAATACAAATTTAAATATTGAATTTAAATATTAAAAATGAAACCCATTATTGTACTTCTCTTGATAATTGTTTAAAATTTGGTGAATCATTGGTGAGAAGACTTCTCAATAATTTTTTGAGACGCTGGCTAGTTAACACTGTATCGGTGCTCAGATTTCACGATTTTTAAAATGGAATAATATGATTCACATTAGTATTAAAAGTTATAATTCGACGAGCAGCCTTTTTTAATTAAAGATAATTCGATTCTAATACAAATTTCCAAAATTCAGTAATCGACATCGACTTTAATGTACATCTTGGTCTTCTTACATCTCTATTAATTCTAATTTCCCAGATCCTTTTTTTGGTCATAATTACATTGGTAAACACCTTGAATTATATTAATTACATATTTTAAAAATTATTAATAAAACATAATAGCAAAAAAAGAAAGGGATACATTTGTCAAAAAATCCTTCAAAGACCCGCTGGTTGGCCCTCCTCCCTACTCTATAATCTTTCTTAAGTTAAATCGACATTTATTGTACAGACATTACAGACATTTTCTTGTCGTAAAACCGGAAATTTTTTTAAAAGAAGGATTACTGTTCAAAGCTCTCAAATGAGGGTCCTAGGATCAGAGGAAAATTTAACGCATAACGTTTTGAATAAAAATGTGACATCATCTTTAACTTTGACATATGTCAATATCTTGTTCCACAGTCTAAATCTGTTTGTTTACTTTTAACATGATGACTACCGCTCGGCTCACAGATGGGTCAAGTGTGGTAAGTATATGAAGACCGCCTGACCCACGGTTGAGTCAAGTAACATGTTTTCTTTGGGGCCGTTTTTACACGTGCGACATAATTTTAATCCAATTTATGCACAGTATTCTGCCTCTCAAGGAGATACTGTATATAGCAGAATTAGATAGTTTGACTTAGAATTGATTTTAAAACAATTTTTTAAAATAATAAGTTTGTGATATTTTTAAGGTTACATTAGAATAGAAAATCACTCTTTGAACTTATACTGAACATATTTTCTTGAGTTTTTACTGTTTCTCTTAATCAACTAAGGTTCTTTCAGAGGGATCGATTTGACGATTGCTTTTCTTGTCAACAGTTCAAGCGACACCTCATCTGAACAACCAGGTTCATTAAATTTTTATTAAGTGAGTGACTTAAAACCATTTTTATTTGTAGAAATTATTGGAAATCCTGCGAATATAGCGGTTGAAAATCTCATTCAAAGTATATCAAAAGTCAGGAGACTTTGACTGAAGAGGGGAAAATGACTGTTAAGCAATAAATTGGCAAAGTGACACAGTGAAAAGGACCAGATCAAAGTTGCAGAAAGATTGGAGTGCAGGTCAAAACAAAAACAAAAGAATGAAGCCTATTTTAATTACACTCTTTATGATATATAATATTTTCAATACCGATTTTGGTATTCGTTTAATTCTACGTTGAATATTTAGTTATGTGTGCCATATTGTTTAAGCAAGGAGTGATACAGGACGTTGGAGTGGTTAATTTTGTAATTAGGAAAATCAGCGAGAGCTTGCCAATAACCTTCTGCCCACAATCACTTGAACTAATAAATTTGACATTTGTTATTGCGACCTTTTCGCTATTTTGTTTCTTTATAAGTCTTGTGAAAGCTTTGAGCGAACTGAATATATAAGTGATGAAACAATTTAGGTATAATCAATTTCCTTTCCCTCAGTTGTTTAGTTGCAAAAGCTAAAGATTGTGTTTTTGCCGAAGTTTTAGTGATTAAAGGCTACTACCGGCTACTACTATCTTGGTTTTAACAACAAGATTATGAGCCCTGGAGGAAATTTTTGGTGACATGGTATTGGAGATCGTCAAACGAGAGCATAGTAGGTAAGGAAGACCAGTGGAAAAAAGAATCTGACTCTAGCGAACTGCGAATTAAGGCTTAAGCGGGCCCTAGGCAACATAGTATGCAGTTCTATTTAATTATCCTACCCCAAGAAAAAAAAATAAAAAAATACAGTACATGTACAAAAATTTAAAATATTAAGAACCCAATTTTCGGTCCCAAAATTACGAGCCGTAACACTTGCCTATGTTGCCTAGGACCCTAGTCGGCCCCAGCTCAGAGCCGTTAAAATCGCTACTTTTAGATTTATTGTTATCTATTTTAATTTTCATAATAATCAAAACGCATCAAAGTTTTACAATTCCATTTTAAGTTTGTGCCGACCCTTAACGTTGAACAGGGACCATAAAATTAATTTTAATTTTCCACGGGCCCACTCAATAACATCGGGAACCTCTAGAGCTCCGTCTGTACTACTTTAGAAACCAATGATTTAGATAAATCCAACGAGAATGAGGGATTAGGGTGGGAAGAGGAGTATGAGGTGAGTTATAAGCAAGGGCGAAATAATGCCTAGGCAACCTATATACGTGTCTAAGGCCCATAATTTTTGGGACCCGATTATAAGGTTTATAATTTTTTAATTTTGGTACATGTGCTGTATTTTTTTTCTGTGAGTCGGAAAATGAAATAGAACTACATACTGTGCGCTTTAAAAGCAAACTACCTTGATGACGAGACACAGTATTTAAACCTTTGAGCCACAGGTTAATTATTGGCTCTAAATCGTGCGATTTATGTTACTTAATGAGAATTTAAGATACTCATCGAGGAACAGATGTCGATGGGAGGATTAATTGCTTATAAACAAGAAACAAAACAAAACATCTTCCGTCATGGTTCACCGTCAAATGACACAGGTCAAGCTCTTCACGTCATCCCTGCTTGTAACTTAACTTCCTACTTGTTTCATGTGTGAAATCATAAAAACCTCAGGCATGTTTGGAACCGAAATCGCGTCCTTGACTACTATCAGGCCTTCATTCACAAAATAAAGCTTTCGAACATGTAACTTCATTAGCGCCAAGATCTAAACTACAGTACATCAAACCACTTCTTAAGATTTCAGTTTTTGTTAAAATTCTGGTTTGTGGATTATAGATGTTTAGTGAGGTTGATACCTTTTAAATATTTAAGGTGTCGTTAAAATATAATACAATAGATATTAAGGTACGTTCGAATATTTAGTTAGCACCAGCCGTAGCGAATATTTGAATATTTTCTAAAGCTATTACATAGTAGCATGAGTTGATGTAGTAGGAGTTTCGACTGCTGTTGTGGAGGTCATCACATATTCCGTAAAAAAATCTAACAAGCAAAAGAATTGGTCATAGCGTTAGTTAAATTTGTACGTGGGTTATTCATTGTAAAAAGGCATTGATGTACTACAAAGCGTGTGAAAAAATTATCAGTACACTATGGGAGATACCAGCAGGTTTTTTGTTTGGTTCAGTTTTTGAACTGTTTTACTGTGTTCTCAGTGGTAAACCCTTCTAAACTGTTTTTTATAATATACCCATAACCTGGTGGCATATCTTCGGAGTATTCGGAGTCTAGCAAGCAAGAGGAGGAAATTTGAGTTCCTACTAGAAACACCCTTAGAGTAAGGGACATCGGATTTTTGGAAACAGTAGGAAATTTTATGTACTTAGTCAGGAGGGAAAGAGCTCAAGTTTTCGGCAGCCGCAAAATAGAAAAATTTGTGGTTGTTTGTTTATGTATCTACGTATTATTTATTTATCGGTTATTTTGTGGTTTATTGTTTATTTATTTATGGTAAATGTTTTGTTTATCTTGTATTTATTCGCATATTATTACTTATCGGCTATGTATTTAATTGACGGTTATTTCACCGCTGATATTTATTCATTTCGTGGTCAAACGTCCATTTATTTATTTACCTATTTATCTACCGTTAGCAACTACCTCGTCGTAACAGTTACATCTTATTAAATACAAAAGCAACTCAATAAAAAATTTCTCAAATTTGATGTTGAACAACTGTTATGATTATCAAATGCGATGTAATAACCCACAAACTAGGGCTTATAGGTAGTAATGTAACCGATGATACGAACACAGGTAGATAATCAAACCTGAAAATTTTCCCACTTTTTGTATTAAGAGAGGAAATTTTTTTTGTCTTTAAGGAAAAAAATTTCAAGTTGTGAGGAATACAGGGTCACGGCCACATTTGTAGGAGACAATGCAAATTTTAAGTAACAGGAAAAACAAAAAAATCCGTCAGTCGGTGTTACAGTATAATTGTGATTCGTCATCTAATTTGTTCGTTTTCTAGATATTTTGTTCTCCGGTCACTTAATTCTTTTCAGATTCGTATTTTTCAGCACAACTCCGGCAGGTAGGACGTCAATTTTTTTTTACTGTTACAGTTATTTAGAAGAAGGAAGCTCGAAACTATAAGACAATAATAACTCAGTTAGAATATTTTACTCAATTTCAAACATTACTGTTTTATAATGTTTTGCATACAGTAACAACTAGACGACCGCAACCGAAAATGGTGTGTTACTCGTGGGGACCCCCAGTTTTTTCGTTATAATCCCACATATATTTTTCATTTTTAATTTTTTTTGTGCTAATTTTTATAGATAGACATTATTTATACTCTAGATACATTGCTTAAGACGTGACCACGGATGGCTCAAGCGCTCAAGATGTGAATGTTTCATTTGAATTTTCTTAAATTTTTATGGCTACCATAAATCGTGGTATATTATACTTATTATATATGTGAGTTGGCTGTGATATTTACAAAGGTAAAATAGAAACAGAAGTAATGATACAGGAAATTGATGACGCCATCTGAAATCTGATAAAAAAACATGAAAAGAGATAATTAGTAGTGTACAATTAATTGCTTTTAATTAATAACTATGGTTTTAAATTATTCATTTGTTTAATGTTCGCAATGAAAGAGATGAAGGGAGGACGAGTTAGTTTACAGAATTATAAGGTGCGACGAGGTATTCCAAAGCTCCGGTTATTATTGGTAAATATCGTTGCTGAAACCTGGTATTTTCAATTTTTTTATTCAGGGTGTCTTCTGTTGTGACCCCTGCTTCTCTCAGGTCTTTTTCAGTTTCCAAGAGCCATGCCGGTTCGGTTTTTATGCTGGAGAAGTGTTTCCTGAGTTGATTTTTGCCAGATGTTCGTAGAACACGATTCTTCTTTTTCGGATCACGTCAGTTATTTTTGGTGTATTTGTAAAATTCGTGATTGTGACGTCTCCGATATTTGCTGTTATTTGATAGGACCCACGATTTTTCTTTCATTGCCTTCTAATTTTTCCACCAGACTTTTCCTCCTCAGTGCCAGGCATTCTGTCTCGTAGAGGGCCGCAGGGCGTAGTATTGCCTTGTAGTGTTGTAACTTGGTGTTTCTTGATAGTCATCGAAAAGTATATAAAAATTATTACCACTTTTACGTCACTTGTTTGAAAAAATTCTATATAAAATTTTTTCATACTCGTATGATTTGGTCAGTGTGTGTCAGAGAAGAGTGTTTACCAAAAGATTTTGTAATTTGATTTTATAATTGGATTTTGTCCTCAATAACATTTTCTTAGAGCGGAAGTAAACAGTACAAATCAATGTGGCAGTCAAAGGAAGGAAAGGAGGCGACGAACACACTTGCTATAGTCGCAATGTGCTTTCGAATCTCTGTCTTTTTATTTCTCTCCCACCTTAAAACAAATCAACAAATTAAAAAACAAATTAATGAATGCTGTTTGCAGATAAAAACCAAAATCATAAAATGCACAAATCGTGATTTCCAAGTTTCTGTTGACCTCAAAGCAACGGACTCTAATTTTACCATTGACCAATAAATACTAGAAACGATAAAAGATGTCAAAGTTCGAATTCACATCACCCGGTCATTACTACTAGAAAGAAGGCAGTTCGTTAAAAAGTTCACCCATCAACTCGTTCTTCGTTCTTCGGAAAATGGGCTTTGTGTTAAGCGTCGGAAAATTTTTCATTTTTCTCAACGTCTTACTCATCACCAGTGCAGCAACACCAGGCGACGGGTGAGTTTATTACTTTCCAGGTTTACAGTATATCGGCTGCTTTGTCAGTCAATATGGGTAATTCCAACAACATTACAAACGTTTTTATCTGTTTGCAGTAAATTTATATTCACCGCGCCAAGAAGATTCCTCTCCGGTTATGAAGAAAACATGTGTATAACATTTCAAAATGGAAATCAAACGGCAGAACTCAAGGCTGCCATATTAGAACAAAAAGAAGATAATGAAATAGCTTCTGCTTTGGTTCAGATAACAGAGAGAGATTACGGTAGATAATTTTTTACTTCATTTATATTCTAATTTTACAATTCAGTTAACGGTTTCTATGTTGAGCTGTTTTTTTGTTTTAAGAATCTGGTTAAAAAAATTTTTCCTAATTTAAATTTATAAACATAATTACATTATTCAAATTTTCAGTATAAAATGAATTTAATTAATGGAAACTGATTTTGTTGTTGTCGAGCTTTTTCTAAATAAAAATGCTCTTGAATCTGTCAAGACACTCCCTACTTATACTGAAATATTTTTTATACTCTAGATAATTGTAGGGCAGGCACAGGCCTATGGAACGTGCCTAGGAGCCATAATTTTTGGGCCCCGAGAGTTAGGTTTTGGTTTTTTTTACAAGGCTGTATTTTTTTCGAGCAACCCCTCCTATTTTCATTCTGGTCTTCTTCTTTTTTATTTCTTTTCCGCCAATAATCTCTCATTTTTCGACTGTCTGCTAGCTTTCTCTCTTCTGTCCATCTCAACTCTGTTTTTAACTTTGATTGGTCCTGGAAACTGGTGTTTTCTATTTTTTTTCCAGGGTGTCCCGTCTTTGAACGTCTCCTATTGTGACCCCTGCTTCTCGTAGGTCTTTACAGTTCCGACGAATCATATGAGCTTGGTTTTTCTGTTGAGGAAGTGTTTGAAGACCTGGTTGGTTAGCCTTTTTGAGTGCATACTCTCCAGGTGTCCGTAGAAGGCGATTCTTCGCTTCGAATCACGTCAGTTATCTGTAGTATATGTTCCTAGAGTTACATGTATTATTTTTATTATTTTATTATCCAATAATTAAATATAACTATATACTATATACTTTAAAACCAAATTACCGTAAAACAGACGCAAAGTATGTGAAAAATAGGCCCGGATTTACAATGTTGCCTAGGACCCCCTTTCGCTTTAGTCCATCACTGAGTTTTATGGGTATATTAAAAACTACGTTAACCAAATCCTGAGCTTGGGCTTAAGATACTGGCCTGTTCCTTAGATAAAAAGGCCTTGTCAGCCAGATCGACTTTTGTTTGCCATAGATACAGGTGAAGCAAAGGTTATACAAAATAAAAAATAAAATAAAAACGCGTAAAAAAAGTCACACAATCACTTGCCATTATATATTTGTCTAATTTATCACTTTTACCGTCTATATATCACTTCATGGTCTATCTATGGCTCGCTTTTGTTTTAGTCTTCTCCTGATTATTTACCACCTGCCTCTAAGCACTGAACTGACTGAATAGTTTGTTGGCCTTGGATTAAGCAGTAGATAAGGGTGTTATGCCGGAACCTAGGCAGACCAGGTAACCAAGCCGAGAAAGTTTCATGCTGGATTGCCGCATGCGTAAATACCTATGCAAATACCTAATACCTTCACTTCGATGACCGTTTCTTTATACTCATTCTTACTGGTTCCATTTCGGAGAGGTTCCTCCACACTACAGAAAGTAAAAGTTGGGGAAAAAGTAAGAGAGAGAGAGAGTAAAGAAAATGAGACGTGGGAGAAAAGGAAAAATGACAGAATAGTAAACCAAAACAAATAAAAATGATTAAAGACGAGGAGGATCCTGATCACAGGTGGTCCCCAATTTGATTTTCGGATCATCGGCTTGGCTGTTGTTTGGTGTGTTGTGCTCGCCTAAATAGACTTTAATATTTCATTGTGGAAGGCTCAAAAAATAATTTTTATAATTTCAGGCAGCAGATGTTTTAAAATATTTTTACCCCTGACGAAGATCACGAAAGGACGTCTTCATTTAACGATTCGTTTCAAAGCAGAAGAGGATTTGAAAATTAATTACATCGAACAGATCTCGATTCAAACGAATCCGGATGTGACTTTCATTCAGACGGATAAGCCTATTTACAACGGGGGACACGTCGTCAAATTTAGGATATTCACCGTTCGATCGGATTTAACACCCGTTCTTGAGCCGGTGAGTGAGTCCCAATATTCTGGAAATCCGTCCGACCTATCAACAACTAATTTATATTATCGTTTCAGATTGACAAGATTTGGATCGAAAACCCAAACGGTATTCATCTGGCACAATGGCTGAACGTAACTACTCACAACGGCTTCGTTAATAAGACTTTTCAACTTTCGGACGAACCTTTAACCGGGAAATGGTTCATACGAGTGAGAAGGAACGGCGATGATGTCAGTCAGAATTTTCTAGTGAAAAATTATGTTCTTCCGAAATTTTCGGTAACGATAAGAACGCCAGAAAACATAACCAACAAGAGTAACATAACTATTTGCGCCAGGTGATTAGATTTGATGTCACATCAAACATATCCATGTCTAGTTGACCGCAAAGGTCGCATTATGTCCCAACTTCCACAGTTTAGGTACTATTTTTCCTGTTGGAAGTTTCTCCACTTCTATACCTCTTGATGTTATTCTGACACTCAGCAAAACCCTTTTCTTTCTTCTCTTTTACAAATCCCCCAATATCAAGGTCACCCATTCACATTTCACGCCATCATTTCATCATCAGGGTTTATGTTAAGGTCGTCAAGAGTATTTGCACTTATTATCATTTCCAGGTATCTCTTCGGGGAGCCGGTTCATGGCAACGTCTTCTTGCAGTATTTCATTAAATGCTCGTTTTCCTATTACTGCCAAGAGAACGGATCTTCGGTCACTCACCGTTTGAGATTGGACTCTGATGGATGCGTCAGTCACGAAATAACTTTAAGAAACTCGACAACATTCGCTCAAAGTTTGATTGTTAATGCAACCGTCGTGGAAGATGGCACTCGAACTAGAGGAAGTGCTACCGTCGGGATTCGTGTAAAAAATTCGAGGAGAAGGAGTCATCCGGAATTCTCTTCCGGAACAAAGAATAAAAAATATAAACCTGGATTACCTTTCAGAGGACAGGTAGGTTTGTTTGTTTGTTTATAAATTTTTTTATTGGACAAGAAACGGACGATTTTTATTTTGCAGGTTGTACTTAAAGATGGGGAAGAAGTTGACGAAGAGGTTTTGGTATGTTTGGAAGTGAACGAAATCAAAAGTTGTAAGCAGTTGATGGTCGGACGTAACGCGACGGACTTTCTCGTTTTGCCTAATCCCATTACTGATGAAGAAAAATTTAAAGTGTTTCTAGAAGTAAGTTATACAACAGTGCCGTCAAGCTTCTAACTTTAGGTCAGTCATTCCCAACGTGGGAATTGCCATTGACATGACACTTTCTAATGGGAGGCAATCCTTGTCATAACAATGTTTGATAATTTCAATGTCTCATTTTTGTTCTGGTGAGATTTCCTAGCCTTCATGCCCACCAGTCGTGATACAAAAATAATTTCAAAAGTAGTATATTTATTTAATTATGTTTTTATTTAAGGTAAAACCACTAAAAGACACCTTATCCAATCCATCAAGCCAAGGAATAAAATTAAATTTAGTTCCTTGGTATTCTTCAAGTGGAAGCTACCTACAGTTGGAAAATTTATCGAACGAACCATTGCGATGCGGTGAAAAGGCGACATTTCACGTCTTGTTCTCAACATCCGAGGATTCTTCGGTTCCCATCAGGTTTCATTATTTGGTAAATATATTTTCTCTGTAAAAGAATTTTCCCGGTGACATTTCGCATGCAATGTCAAAAATATGATACATACAAAGGAAACTCGGCAGTGGATTCAATGTAAACAGTGATATTATCATAGAAATTTTTTTTTTTACTCCATGCTACCTGCCCTATGTCTCTAAGCGAGACTTTAAATTGATGGTCTGACTTTTAAGGAGCTTTATATACAGGAACAGACTAGTGTCTCACCCCATAGATAGAATAATAGAAGTGGCTGGAGGTACAGTCTAAAGAATGGGTTAAGTAATAGTCTATATTAATGGTAAAAGAACAATTATAAAATTAATGATAGAATAGTGAGAAACAGAATGAAGTAGAAGGAGAACAGAGAAGGGAAAGAAATGCTATAATCGAAAAGATGATGATGATGATGATGATAAAAGCAGTGGAATGAAGTAATAGTGATAAAACAGGTAGAAAGTAATAGAAATACGATAGAAGTAATAAAGAATAGTCTTAGAAATAATGGAATATTGTCCCCAATTCTTCCTCTACGGGCTGCAGTGACTTCATCAGTGATACCTAGGCGGGTACAAAAACAAAATCACGATGCAGAAATTGTCAGTGTGCGGAAAATACCCAGAAGGCTACTGTTCTATTTGTACAGAAGACGTCTTGTTCAATTCAATTAATATTATCTGTTCGAACTTTCGAACGAAGAAAACCCTGACGATTCAGGGTTGATTCTTCCTGTGGGGATCACCGATGATGAAGTGAGGAAGTGTGTCAATGGACAACTCCTCTGCCTTAATATCACCCCTGTGGTGATCGAAGTGTGGTAAGGTTAAAATAACGAGACCACTGATTCCTGATTTCGGATTGTTTTATTATGAGAATTGGAGCAGTATTTGTACCCCACAAGGGGTTGACAAATAAAGACGTTCATTGAATGACCCATCCGGGCGGCCCATTAAAACACTGAAACATTTCCTTACCATACCTGAGCCTTTGTCCGGATGGGTCATTTTACAATTCGCAACTATTTACAGGTATAAGGAGTGATTCATTCGGCTGCCTTTTGTTCCATTTTCCTTTTCTTTTTGAGCCTCTTGGCCTTGAGCCGAATGAATCACTTTACATTGAATTAAATAACTTCACATTTTTGTGGCCGCAGATCTGAACATTATCATTAATATAATCTAGGTAAAAGCAAGAGGTGACATCCTGACCAAAGGAGTTCTTGACAGATTTTCTGCTGATTCCAAACCATTTGAAGTTTCACCAGAGGCAAACATAATCAATCGGGGATATTACGGGAATGTAAAACAGTTTGACTTTTTCATCGACATTTCGGCCATCATGTCACCTCATATTTATTTACTGGTTTACTTTATACGAAGCGATGGAGAAGTTGTTGCCGATACTTTACACTTGTCGGTGGAGAGATGTTTACCCAATAAGGTTAGTTTTCGAGAATTTAAGTTGACTTCTGTCACTTCTTCATCTCTTGTATTAGCTGCTTTTGCTTCGAAGGTTTGTAACAGCCCCTGGGTTAGTCGACTTGTGTCAGACAGTTGACAGAAATTAACTATAATATATTAATAGATAAAATTAAGTATTAAATATACTTTGACACAAAGTATCATGTATGACGAGAAGTGTTTGACGAGGTTTATTATAGAACAATCGTAATCATTTTTCATCCAACAGAAAACTAATTAACTTTTTTGTTCTGTTAAGGTTAAGACAAAATGGCAGAGAAATTTGTGTCCTCCCGGAGTCGAAAATAGTTTTTCAATCCAGGCTTCGTCGAATTCGATTTGCGCTCTCACAGTAAGCGATAAAAGCACCAAATTAATCTCAGCATCGACAGATTTCAAAGAAGAAAATGTTTTCCAAGCAATCGAAAAATACGAAATAAAATCCCAGACACCCGAAACCCAAAAAAGTCGCTGCAGTGAAGGTTAGAACACGAAATACAAGTTATTTGACATGTTGAGGATGGCCCGTACCACCGGCAACTCACATCAGCCATAGTTGTATACCACAGCTTTGCTAGATAAACAATACTTCATGTTACTAAAAATAAATGTTTCACTGAAAAAATTTTAGCTTAGTTTTACAGGTAGACTACAATAGACTTACAACTACAACTTTCTTCACCCTGTGTGTCGCTCATTGGCGGCATTACTCTCAGCTCTTAGTGCTCCAACTTCACCCATTCACCCATGTTTGTCGCTAGCACAACTAATTGTAAGCGCTTGCCAAATACAGACTAGTAGGAAAAAGGAAGTCCTCTTATAAAGAGCGCCACATATACTATAGTAATAAGTACATACGTATAGTAAAAAGAAAGTGGACTTTTGAGTCTCAAGTTTTCAACATTGGCGCCGTCAGATAAAATATAGTACAATTTTTACTACCGTCCGGTGGCGCGACTTAGCAAAATCTGCGTCGTCCTCAACGTGTCAAGTTCACAAATAAATTTATATTAAATAAAATTTTAAAAACTGAATTTTAGATCAAATTTCACCATCAGTAGATGAAATGGAAGCTCTGTTACAACCACCGGATTCTCGATTTGTAGATTCACTCCAAGCATTTAATGTGAGTTTCGGTTTATGATAAATAAATAAATAATTTAAACAGAAGACAAAATGCGTGAAACCTAATGTCGTTGCTGGCAAATAAATTATGTAAAGCTGACCAATTGTATAAGAAAACCTGTTGGCGTTGGGTGTAAAGGAAGGCCCGTCAGCTATTTTTTTGTAAACTGAAAACACTACCGAACCGTTTCAAATCCCAACTTTTTGATCAGGTGCTTGACTTGGTTCATTTTATCAGGATTTCGGAGCTTTGGTCATCACCAACCTCAATCTGGAGACAAAACCATGCAGGGAGAAAGATGATGAAGAAACTCTAACTAATTCGACGACACGTAATTCGAAAGTAAATATTCGTGGTGAGTTTTATCGTATCGGCTGGAAGGAAAACGAAATTTTTCTTTAGACAAAATGTGCTTAAACCTAAAATTTGTCAAATATTTCAGGAAACGAAATTGAAAACATTTCCATTTTCAATGCAGAAGATTTCTTTAATGACACCGAGCCAACTTTGAGAAAACCTTCGTTTGCTTACGAACTTCGATCTTTCTTCCCCGAAACTTGGATTTGGGACCTGATAACCGTCAAGTATGTTAATAGACGTGAACTGTATAAAACAATTCTTAATAAGGGACACATCCATTGTAGTTTTTTTGCTTAAGATCTTCATTCCCAACATAGGACGCTGGTCCCAACGGTGGGGCATGGCAATATTTTGGTGGGTCAGAACGTGAACCCTTTGGCTGACTATACCAAAGACTGGAGGTATCGAAAATGAGTTATTAACGGTGAATTGTGCTCTAGTAAATCTGTAGATATGAATGCTCTTGTTAATGGATACAGTACATAATCGTTTGTATGTACATGTGTAATTGGTACACAACGAGGGGGGGCATTCAAGATTTTAGAAATATCTGGGTGGGGCATGGGCCAAAATCGGTTGGAAACTGGCCTAAGACCATTGCAATACAACAACTTTTCAATGTTGTCAGCTCACTAACAAAGTAACAGCTCACTAACAGCATCTTTTGGATAATTTTGACATTTTCGGGGCTGTTACCATTTGTAATGTTAAACTTTTGGCTATTATGTCACTAAAGTCAAAGTTCTGGAGGCGTGAGAAAATCATATCTCGTCTTGAACAAACGTCCCGCCTTCTTTCACTACTAAACCCAAAGGAAGACGTCCTCAGCCGAAATCGAACTTCTTTCCCCAAATATTCTCTTGTTTCTCTGTGCGATACCTTTTTATGGCAAATTAATTTGTTTCTACTTCTAGCACTTCTGGTTTTGCGGATCTAAGTTTTCTTACCCCTCATACATTGACGGAGTGGACAGCAGAAACGGTGTGCTTGTCTTCAACAGACGGTTTGGGAGTTTCCAAACCTTCTCAGTTCATCACCTATAAATCTTTCTTTTTAGATTTTGCCCTTCCTCACTCTCTTAAGAAAAAGGAAATCTTTCACCTTCAGGTCACGGTATTCAATTTCGAAAATAATGACTTGCCGGTGAGTATGTCACTCAACTTTTTTGATAATTTGTTGTAACCCTTTGATTAGTTATAATTTGAAATTTTCAGGTAAAAGTTACTCTTTTTCCGTCGAGCAGTTTCATTTCTAAGTCAGAGGAATTCAGGTCTTATTGTATTAGATCCAAATCAAAATTTGTACACCGTTTCGTTTTAGAATCTGTTAGAGTAGGAGAAGCTAAAGTGATGATCAAAGCAGAAACCGATTATAATTTTGCGGGAAGTTGCGGAAGTATTGTTACAGAAAAAAGGTAACGAGGGAGGTCTATGGTGTATTGGTTAAATGCCGGACTAAGAAGTTCGAATCCTCCTTGCGTATCCTGTTTTACCTAAAAAATGGTGAAAACGGGATTACAACTCAACTATAACTATAACTATTAAAAACTAATTTACCATATTATATATTTCAGTGACGTTGTAGCTAAGAAAACAATCATAAAGTACGAGGGGTTCCCCATGGAAGAAGTGAAATCAGGATTTATTTGCGGAGACAATTTACATTTTGATCATAAAGTGACGTGGAACGTGAAAATTCCAGCCGAGGTTGTCGAAAGCTCGATTTCCGTCGAAGCTTTAATTTCGGGAGACATTTTAGGCCCTTCTTTAAAGGTACTTATTACTACGAATGATGTTTAAGGAAATGAATGTAATAACACCGATTAACAGTAAACATACTGAGTCATTTGTGGGCTATTTGTTCCGTTCCTGTTAGAAGGTCAAAAAATACCCTGAAACAATATACTGTATGTGTCTGTATTGATTTTCTCCCTTCACACATTCACGCAGGGGGCGAATATGCGCAAATGGGTGAAGTCAATGGTGGTGGGCGTGATGACGTCAATGGGTGACTCACATGGTGAAGAGAACTTCCCTGGTAAATGAATTGTAAATCCACAAAAATGGAAAACTAAAAAACCGGATAGCTACGCGTCACCCAGTAACGGGTCACGTCCCTCCACAGAACAGTCAAGTGTGACCAACCGACGTGAACCTGTTAAATAAAAATTTGTTGGGACATTGAAGAAGTCAATTTGTATAAATGAACACCCTTGAGAGGGTTGAAAATTTTTCAACTGATGATTCTGAGCAAAGCAAAACAGAGCAGAGCAGAGCAAAACTCTTTTTGACAACGTCGGACATTACCAATAAAATAGTCATAAATAATAATGGCAATTATATAATTCAATAAAGATTATTTAAGATATGATATATTTATACTTCGGTATTATTCTAAAAAGAACTTTCCGGTAGACTTAATACTAAGGGAGATAGAGGATTTTAAAGTTAGTTATTGTATCCAAAAGTACCTAGAAATAACGCAAAATTATTACACTCAGCACTCAAATCGATCCATAACTCACTAAACAAATTTCGAATTTGTAATTTACAGAATGTGGATCATTTAATAACACTCCCGACCGGATGCGGAGAGCAAAATATGCTTCTTCTTGTTCCAAACGTACTGCTTTTAGATTATCTTCTGCTAACGAAATCTGAAGAACTCGAACCGATAGAGAAAGCGTTGAAAAATTTAGATCTGGGCTACCAGAGACAGTTAAATTATAGACATGAGGACGGTTCGTACTCTGCATTTGGAGAACAAGATGACAAAGGTTCGATTTGGTTGACAGCATTTGTTGTCAGGTACTTGAGTCAAGCTAAAAAATACATTTACGTAGATGGGAAGGACTTAAACAATTCCGTGTCTTGGATTATGAAACATCAGTTAGAAAATGGATGCTTTCCAATGATAGGAAAGATATATCATCGCAGTTTACAGGTGAATACTAATGACATCGGAGTTAACGGTGAGCAATAACAGGTTAAAACATTTTTTGTTCCTTTAACAGGAGAAACTGATGGAAGAGGATTCATCGAAAACACTTACAGCTTATATTTTGATATCACTGATCGAAGCCGGGGTTTTGTTGGATAATCCTGTCGTAAAAAATGCGATTTATTGTTTGAAACCGACAGAAGAGTCACTAGGCACGTATGGAGACTTGCTGTCATCGTATGCTTTGATTCTGGCTGGCGAGTATCGAGACTCTCAAGGTTTAATGATTGAATTGCTAAAGGAAGCAAAGAGAAGCTTTGGAATGCTGTGGTGGGAAGACGATGGTATGTAAGTTTTAGAGGGAAGGAGGAATAAAGTATTTTTGAGACCAAAAGCTTAATTTAAATTTTTTTGTCAGGTTCAATCGAGTCTTCAGTCGAAATGACAGGCTACGGAATCCTGTCCCTTGTTAAACTGGGAGGTTCTCATTTCATGGCGGCTGCTTCAGACGCTATGAGATGGATTTTGCAATATCAAAATCAAAATGGTGGATTCGTTTCCAGTCAGGTAAGCATTCGAAACTTTAGAACGTTTCCAGTAAAAAGGATTTGGCGATTCCGATTGTAGGCTGACTCGGTGTGAAAAATGAAGACTTTTTCTTGATAGTTTTCCCTCATTTTTAGGATACAGTGTTAGCCCTGGAAGCCATTTCAAAATTTTCGGCAACGCTTCCCAGAACCAGTGATCAAGACACATTATCTATTGAATTGATGACGTTAGGAGAAGGGTACACTTTCAACATCTCCAACTCGAACAGATTAATTCAGCAGAGATTAATTTTGCCTTCGTTTTTGACAGACGTTAATTTTGAAAGCCATGGAAAGGGATGTGCTTTGGTTCAGGTGAGCAAATTTCAGTCTTGTCGAAAAGGAAAGCAAAAAAGAAGAACACTCGATGAAGACAAATTTTGTTTCCATAGACTTTGCTGAAGTATAACATTCGCCGTGGAAAACCAAACGAAAATTTGAAGATCCAGTTAAAAATCCAATCCGTCTCCGATATAGATTTGTATTCGATCGCAAGATTCCAAATTTGCGTCAGAAACAAATCTCCGAGGGAGAAAATCAGTATGGCCGTCCTGGAAGTTTCTATGGTTTCCGGTTATTATCCCGACCGGTCGTCTTTGTATGAAATACCAATTTCTCGAAGAGGTAAAAATAAATAAATAAATTGTGGTCGCCTGTTATAGAATAGCCTCTTAGGTCAGGAGCAGAGTAAGGATAAGGCAAACTAGGCCCGTGCCTAGGGTCAGTAATTTTTAGAGCCCAAAAATTAGGTTTTTAATTTTTCTACAGGTGTATAATTTTTTTTCCTGTGATGTGAAATAGAACTATATACTATATACTTTAAATCCAAACCATCAAATGCAAAATTTAGAGTTAGGTGCAAAAAAGCTAGGAACTACAACCCAGAGGTTAATATCAAAACCACAACACCAAGAAAGCTTCCAACTCATGACATATTGTATATAATATTAAAAAAACTAATTTCACGTTATACTAAAATTATTTCAGGGATTCGAAGGTGGGACGAATATGAAGACAAAATTAATTTCTATTTTGAGGATTTGAGAAGTAAAAAAATTTGCGTCAACTTCTTAATAGTTCAGGAAGTATGCATCGAGAATACTGCACCAGCGCTCATCAGGCTTTACGACTATTACAACACCCAGCATGAAACCACAGTGGTAAGTTGGAACCTTCTTTCAAAGACGAAGATAAAAAAAAAGAGCCCTCAAAAGCTCATCAAAAACTCATCCGTTCTATTTTATAGAAGTATAACCTCTTACCTGAATGTCAGAACACTTCATGGTTGGACCAATCATTCAACGAAGTTAAACAAGAATCAAAGAGGGAATCTAAATTCGATTATGATGATCACATCGAGCGTTATGCTGGCGATATTTACAAAGGTGTTAATTTCGAGGATTTCGTTGATGTCGATCACGATTTAGAAACACCAAGAGGCATAGGAGGGCCCTTTCCCGTCTACGCTTTACCTCCCAACGTTCGCAATGAAGGTGAAGCATTTAGCTAGTATAAAAAATGCTACCGAATTGTTTGAACTTGACTTTAGTATACTCAACTTTATGATTTTGGGGTTTCAGGTCAGAACTGCGTTCATTGTTTAGAAACAACTCCAGATATTTTCTCAAAACTTTACTGTTCGTCGGAAGTTGCTGTCAAAGTTTTGATTCTAAGTAGTGAAACATTTGAATTTCTGTTGGATGTGAGCCCTCGCAGAAACTTTACCATTTTGAAGCGACCAGTTTCCTTTACAAAAAGAGAAGAGTGCGAGTGCTCAATTTTAAATTTAGGTAACTAGAAATAAATATTTTCTACCTGGTTTCTGTCCATGTTTTCAAAAACTTTAAAATAAATTTCTTTTCAGTAAATACTTATGCTCTACTACTGGTGACACCACCAAGATCCTTTAGCGTTCAGTATGTGCAAGAATTACACCTCGACGATTCGATACAACTGTATCCGTGGGGAAACCCCAACGAAATGCCCAAATACCTGATTGACGCAATCATCAAATGTCAAAACTCGCACTTAGGGAGTGACTATATAGATTAGATGTAACTATAGGATCTGTATGATATATGTATATGAGCTATATATGATTGTATAGGTAATAGATTTAACAGTAAAACAACCAACAGTGCTTTTTAAAGAATTCTGGAGTGAAAATCACTTTTGATTGAATTTGTTGAAAATTTTTTTGGTTCAGATTCAACCCTCACAAGTGGAAATTTGGAGGAAAGTTGTTAATATAAATGACATATCGTAGTGTAACAAAGACTGGACTGTCTTAATCAATCCATAAAAGTCGGGCTATTCCATTTCAGGTTTTTCTTTTTTTTTCCGTCTAATACCTAGTCTAGAACCCAAGGCATCTTTTGAATCATCCACTCAATTAGTACAGGCGTTGGAGTGTAAATACCAGTAATCTAGACTTGATAATAGTGCACTTTAAAGTTATGTACAGAAGCTTTGTCCCAAAAGTTCCATTCATTCAATCAGTTTACGATCATTTCAGAATTATTCAAAGTATACTCCCCCGTTGCTCGATTCGAAGCTTAGATCTCCCACCATCATCATTTCTCATCATCTCCACCGAGATCATTTCGGGGACTTTTGGGACAGATCCTGTACTCCTGCAATGTATATCAGGAAAAAACAGGAAAAGGTTCGCCATCGATGGTTCATTGCAGTAACTCGAACTTTTTTTAGAGGTGCATTACAGAAGTGCTAAATCCAGTTGATGACATGATAACACCGCCATCTTTTACAAAGTTAGATGAATAATTTCATAGGAGCCAAACCATCATTAGCTTAATTTTATACTCATCTCCAGTCATCTAAACTAATTCAGCGAGTTCATGTCAATTCATAGGTCCATTTTGATTCACCCTTACCTGCTTTGTGCTTGTTATAGTCAGCCATCTCAACACACCAACATCCAACAAAACGTTTTCTGTATCATTTAAGCCCAGGTTTTTAACTTTCACTTGCTCAACCCATCCACAAGCAGCCCAATAGCAATCTTTCAGAAGAATGATCCCAATGTTTCATTCCAATTGAAGATGATTCAATGATAACAGAGGTTTTACTTCTACAAACTTCATATATATTAAGTAATTGAATTATAATAATAATCAGCACTAATTGAAATTTGCTAATGTCATCTAAGTATAATTTAAAATTCTTAATTAAATTAATAATTAATTAATTAATTAACTTTTAAACTACATGTTCTGGGGTAACAATAATAATATTTGCAATACTTATAAAGCTATACTTCAAGTGCGAACTAGTGGAGATTCTAGTGGAACAGCACTTACTACACTTTATGACAAGCGTCAAGTCCTGTATTTGTTCATGAATTTCCAGACAGGACAAATCCCTCAATGTTTAACTTCTCAGATAGATGTCATCATTTACTCAATTGCCCTTTCCAATTTCAACAATTTCCAGTTTTTTGGGTCTATATAACACACTAAAAAAAAACAGATCCTCTTTTACACCATGATAAAATCACAAAAGCACTAATCTCATAAATCTAGTCAATTTTTGGTAACTTCTTTCAGACAGCTATCTTCAATAATATCCAGTGATGTTAATGTGGAAAAAACTTATGCATAGGGCATACTTGAAAACAGAGGATTTTAAAAATCATTTGTAATCAATTCCATGAGTTTGAGAATATAAGAAAACTTTTCAGAATAATATAGTCAGATGTTACTGATGAACTTGAAAATCTCACAGCAAATTTGGTTTTCATGCTCAGTACATTTTCATATGCAGTATGGGTTTGGATCAGTAATGTTACTTAAAATTTGAGGCAATTTTTCCTGCACTGTTTCATGTGTACTTTTAATAACTTTCACTTATGAAAGTGTCACCAAATTTTTTAAATGACATTAAAATGGTAAGTGAATTTGCAGTTGATCTATGCTTATATTAACTCAGACTTGCAATGATTTCTTTATTTTTTTTATACATTAATTATATTTTGCAAATCACAGTGCAGACAATAAGATAAAGTATTCTGATCACAAGTATATAGTTAATTATATCTAAAAAGCTAATTAACTAAATAGCACATTCAACTGTAATAATATTTTTTATATTGATATGAAAAATTTTTCAAACAAGTAGTACTGAATGTAAAGTTAGTATCTTGAAAAAAATTCATTTAAATATAAAACAACATTTCACAAACTGCCATTAATGGTTGTCTCATAATTTATATTGATACAGCCAGCAATCAATTTGGTCAAAGCTTTTATATTACTATTAATTTAGAATGGGCTTGGAATCTGTACTAATCTTAAGTAATTATCTTCTTGCTTACTTGTCGATTGCTTGTCTGGAGGTAATTCCTTGAAAAAGTGACAAGCCCTGGGTGTATTTGCTTCACCTTCTTCATAAGGTGGTGACAATATGTCTAGGAATGCTGCAGGTCCCTCAACGCACTCAACTTCGTGTATATTTTTTTCTGATGGCGATAACAAGCAAGACTGATCTCCCTTCCCCACTACTGCTTCGGGGTGTTTAACGACTTTCAAGGGAGAATGAAAATACATGAGATCATTATTGATCGGTGCCGTCTTATCCACTTCAACCACCGTATAACTTGTTATTCTCAGAATACCCTCCAACACTTTGATAATCCCATGCATGCCAGGATGATCGTGAATGGGTAGCTTGGCATCTTGCTGTAGAAGAAACACCCCAACAGAAATACTGTCGTCTTCATATACAGACAGGTAATCCAAAGAAGTTTTCTTCACTTGAAGGAACTTTGTCAAATCAACATTTTTCAATAAATTTTCCAGCTTTTGAATATCATTTGAAACGACTTCGTCGGTTAACGCTTTCAACTCATTTAACTCCGACTCCGAACACCCCAAACACTTTTTAAAAGGTTTTCTGAAGGTTTTAAGCGCCTGCTGAATAACATTTTCCAGCCTATTCGCCATTTTCATTTCCGTAATTTTGTAGTTCCGAAACTGAACGAGTGTGTCGCTGGTGATAGTCGATCGATGAGCGTTGAAATTTCTATTGGCAGTACTGAATCAACGGTCGGTGAGAAGCGGCATAGGTGCATTCCTGGAGTCAAAATGTCTAAATAAACAAAAATGAAATTCTTTTTTTCAAATTCGGAAAAATATTTTTTATACAGTGCTCAAATCAAACCAAGTGTTTTGTACTTTTTTCACGCTTTTTAATTGATAGTCATATATTGATGTTAAATTAAGACGTTGTACCATGTACAGGTAGGTTCTGGGCGTGTACCTGATTACTTTAAATCTGTGACGTACCTGATTCTTTTAAAATTTTTGTTGTTTTAATATTAGAGTTTAATATATGCCAAGTGTTTAATCAGTGTTGTCGGTTTTTATCGTTTTATGAAAACAGAAGATATCTCACGAGCAAGTGGTAGGTTTGCGGGTATTGTACCTGTAAAGGGGCGTAACATGAAACACTCATCATTTTAAAATGGCGTCCTTTGAATACTCGCCTTTGATGTTTGCTCAAATGATCTCTTGTTTTTAGAGTTTTCGTAAATTTAGTAATGAATACTTTAATTATTTGTTTATTTTTTTCTCTCTTCGGACTTATGTCATTAATTATGAAACACAAATGACTTTCGAGGGAGGGAAAAACTGTTGATGGATGTTTCCATTTTTATTAAAAAACAGTTATTAAAATGATTGGTTTTGAACTGTTTTGATGTTAGAAGTGGTTGTGGAATTGGCGGGAACCATTGGTTTTTGCCGCCCTTCGCTTTGGCTGAAACGCGATTAATATCAAAGTAACAGGTAGTGGTTTAGAATGTGGTGTTTTGCAGTAGTATGGCCAGTTTTTTATTCAAGTTGTACTGTTGATCAGTTGGAATGTTCTAGTGAGTGTGTCTTAAATATATTGTTTTTATTTTTGCCTAACTTTCTTCTTTATTGCTACTATTTTATTATTTTTTCATTTTTCTATTCTCTTCATTTTCTATAATTTTCTATAGCATTGGTTTCCTTTTCCCCCTTCTTCTCTACTTCAGTTCCTTTTCCTTATTGAATTCACAACTGTAACTTTTATTAGTTATCTTTACCTTTTTGCTCCTTTTTTATTTCTTTCTTCTGTTAAATTTTCTTCCTCTTACTTCAGTTATTCATTTACTATTATTGTTTTCTGCTCTGGATCATACTTGTAACTTATTTCTCAGACATATCCTGTATCCGGTTCAGATGTCTCTACATAAAAACCTTAAAGCAAGACAAACTACTCATTACCTCCTACTTGAAGACAGGTGACAGTGAAAAAAGTAGATCTGAACCTCGTGAGTGTATATATATAAATTTATTTATGGCGCTACTACGTAAGTACCAAGCTATTTACATACTCAATTGAAATAATGGAAATCGTGAGATTTGAGATTCGATATTTTGGCTCTGTTACCATTGGTTAAATAATGCTAAGTTTTAGTGGCTATTACGCTACTGAACTGAAGTTTTTGACAAAATAGGAGAATTTATTTTACCTCGTCCAGACATTTTTCCCCAAGCTGAGGATGCCCTCAGCTAGACAACTTTTCATTTCGTTTGAAAGAATTCTTGGTACTTACGTATTAACGCCACCGCAGCAGAAGTTGCGCTTTTACGCGATAAATATATTTGATATAAATATATTAATACTATAAATTAGAATAAGGGCCGTGCGGCGTGAACGGAAAGTCTTCAAAAAACGGTCCGACAGAGAAGGTGTTAATACTTAAGTACCGAATGCTTCAGGTAAAAAAGCAAGATACAATGAACAATAAGTTAAAAGGAAATTTAACTATTAACGGCGCTGATTGGCATAGTAGCCAAAATCAAACATCACTTACACCCGAAGAAATAGAATAATTATATTGCCATAAACTTTGAACGGGTCGCAAGTTTCCAACCCCTAGTCGCCGTCATTACAGGGTGAAATCCTTAATGAGATATTTTAATAAATTGATGGCTGCAACTTTTTAAAACGACAGCATGTGGAAGAAAACCCCGTTTAATCTATAAAGAAAGGGTGGAAGGGAAGGCAACAAATATTTCTCTCTCTCTTGGACACGTTCATAATCCCAAAGCTCCTCATGTGTGGATTTTAATTCAACGTTCGAGAATCTCTCATGTGGACCATAATCCTAAATAAATAATTCAAAGCTCGAAGAAGATGATTCATTAATTTAAAAGCTCCGCAGAATGTAATTGTCGTTCTGCCATTGATCTTTTTTTGCTTCCTACTATTTCCCCATCTTCTCTCTCTCTGTAAAATTCACGGATGACCATTAGATGGTTAGCAGTAAGACTTCTGGAAGTCCCTTGGATCGTGTCATAGACAGGACTTGCGGGTTTGTTCTTTTCCGAGCTTTTCAAAAATTTTCTCTTATGATTCCTACTTTTGGTTTTCTTAGTTTGTTATATTTGATGTGTGAAATTAATCCATTAACTAGTTAACATATACACATGTAATTTAGAGGAACAGGAATAACATAGGAACCATTCAAAAAATTTGGCAGTTAATGGGTTAAGATGCCAAGAACAATATCAATATTAATTAAATTGAGAGATTGGTTTGATGAACGGGTTGATCACCGTCGGTGTTGCTTAAATATCAAACTTCAGATTGCGACCTTTTAATTGTCACCTTTGCAGGTGACTCAACACACTTCCGGCCTCACCTTTCCTTTCCCATTATGTGAAGAACATGGTAAATTGAAAGAGAAGAAGTAACATTTTGAAGTTTGTGTTGAATACCCAAAAGATGAGAGGAGGATTCATTTGAGCCTCATTGTGAATTCAGGCACATGCATTCAAACCTTGAATATTTTGAATTCGTAATGAAAATGAAATGAATAACTTTTTTCTCGCCATGATAGGAAAGTGAAAGATGAAGTTATTAATCGCCCTTTGACGGAGTGTAGTCGACCCTAAAATTTCAACGATTCTTTGGCAACCCTTGAAAGGATTTCAGCCCTACTTGTGTGTGTGATTTTTTTTCCTTTTTAAACACCCTGTATTTTAACAGGGGAAGATGAATCCGTGAGTTTCATAAGACATCAGGGGTTAGTTTGTATTGTTATCTAAATCATTTTACATTTGGTTGTATGGATTTTTGTTTGAAATTATTTTGATGTTTCGTGACATTTTTCCCTTTACGCGAATCGTCTGAAAAGATTCCCAGAACTTGGTGAAGAAAACCACTAATAGTTCTAATATCGTGGTTACGAGGTTGACGAAGATGGGTTGGTATTTTCCAAAAAGATTTCAATAAACCCTGAAGTTAATACCAAGCCTACAGTGCAAAAGTTACATGAACCTAGTCTTTGAACCTCGTGTGGATCAACTACCTTGAAACGGTTTTTCATTTCAAGGTCGAAGAATCGCGTGATTTTTTTTCCACAAATTTTCCTTCCTTTTTGAGAAGCTTTGCTCGCCTGAGGCTTGGACGTGATCGGGAGATAGAGATGAGGATCACAAATGGAAGTTTGAACTTTGAGTGGTTGTTACAGAGCTAACTGATTTCAAATTTTGCTTTCTATTGGCTCCTTGTCATTAGATTGATCCCGTTGATTTGGATAGGGAAGTGCCATATTAGTTGTCGGCAGTGTTTTTCTTTCTTTTGCCATAATTTGCCAAAGGGAAATCAGGAAAAATCACAAGGACAAAGTTGCAGTGTCATTCAAAGATTTTCAGCGACAAGTTCCCATCAATATCGGATAAAAGACGGCTTTGTAAAACATTTCGGGTGTATTGTATTCGATAATAATTGGGAAGGGTACTGAGTGACTGCGCAAGAAGGGGTGGTTTTTATAGAGGGTGTGCAGTCATAAAGGGAGTGTTTTGCAAGTGCCAACGTGAAAAGGGAAAAGCTGGAAAGAAGAGATTTGAAAAGGAAAAAATTAAAAGTCCCTTTTTGTTAGTCAAGCGACGTTTGTCAAAGCCGATTTCCTTCCGTTTAAGCTAATTAAAGAAAATGACTACTTTCTCATCTTCTTTTCATCTTCCTTACCTCTATATTTATCTGATTGCTTTGTCTCAGCTCTATGCTGCTCTCTAATCTGGGTAAAAAACCGTGTCCCGATCTATAATAATCTGACTTTTGGATTATTTTGACTGTTCTCTGTAAGCTAAGAAACACTGCTGTGCGTTGTTTATTGACTTCTCGAAAACCTTCAGGTTTGATACCAGGCCCTCAAACATTCACTAGGTTGTATACCTCCTCTCTTTGTTCTGTCTTAACATTCGAGATCAAACA
Organism: Columbicola columbae; assembly: GCA_016920875.1. NCBI lineage: Eukaryota > Metazoa > Arthropoda > Insecta > Psocodea > Philopteridae > Columbicola > Columbicola columbae. The sequence goes on along the minus strand of JADMLL010000001.1, from coordinate 2,184,656 downwards.
TTTTTATGTGAATATTGCGAAAACATTTTTTCTTTTTACTTTTCTGTTTCTCTTCTTCAAACTTATGTTCTTCAATACCTGTTTTCAATTATGAGACTAATACATTGGTCTGTTTTTCGGATGTAACCTTTTGCACTAGATCAAAAACTATTTATTGTGATTAGAAACAAATGGCAGTTACAGATATCCACAGAATAGATTTGAGAAATGCTAAAACAGAAGGTACTAACTCGGTGTTCGGAATCGGCTTTCGTTTTAAACACGATCCTCCATTCTCTTGTTCTCGTCATTTTGCTGCTGAGGGAATTTGACCACAGATAACAGCACTTAACCGAGATTAAAGTTACTGGTTGCTTGATCTTTTGGATGATTTTTATAAAGCTTTTCAGGCCACAAAAGACAATCACACTAATATATTTCTAACAAGATTAAAAAAAAAGAAGACTAGAAGGAAAAATTTTTCTTTTAGTTTTATTCTCGCTGATTCGATTTTTATTGTCAGATTTTGATTTATAAAAATTGCAAAAAGACATTAATTTTGAAATGTCGTTTTTTATTTGTGACTAATTACTTGGTCAGCAATTTTGGATTCATTGTTATTCTCGAATTCCACCACGATTAAAACCTTTTATTGTTTTCGAATTGATTTCTGTGGAATTTTAAAAGCATTTCAGAGAAATTGTAAATTTTTATTATTCGCTTTGACTATATATTTTAATTTAAATAATTTTTTAAATATTCGATTTGAAATTGACACCACTGTTATTTGTTACTCAAATTAGTGATTTATTTGTGATTTGTCTCGAGATTTACTGTTAGGTTTGTTTTTAATAGAAAATTTTCTGCCAGTTCTGAAACTAGGCTCATAAGAATGGTGAAAATCACCTAGTCGGAACTTCTCGAGCTATCTTCTACAAGTTTTATGTGAAACTGTACCTTAGACATTTTATTCACTCCTTCTATATCATCTCTTTCTTATTGTAATTCGTTCAACATCAGTGGCTTGAATAAACTTCAAATCTGTTAATCATCTAAACCGCTCTTAGTTAATACCAACATGAATCACCTTCGTTTTAGCTCATTCGTTGGGTCAGTATGTATACTGTGAAAGTGATAAAACGAGGGAACCAAAAAAGCGTCAAATGAATATACACAAACCTGCTCAAACTTGATATAACATTGGCGGACAGAACTTTCCGGAAGAGCAAATATGTTTTAGTTGACATGATTGGTCGTGAGATCTCCAATGAAACGAAACTTGATATTTTCTTTGATGTGGTCGAACCTAAGCCTACCTATGAGATACGATTTTGGTTTGGTTCTAAGTATCAAATTAAATTCACATATATATGTTGTAACTGAATAAGATTTTCGTCCTTTTCGGTGTTTTTGTTTTTGTATAAACCTTTGGTATCTAGAGCTGTGACTTGCCTTTATGCTTTTATTATAAAATTAAGTTGAGAAAATGATCGAGCAGTGATTTGTTTGTGTCGTTTGAGAGAATAGAATTGACGGCCCTACGCGTTAAGTAAACTATAATTTGACTAGAAAAAAAAGAAACAAAAAAAACAAACAGATTTTAGGTGAGGACAGTGATTATTCAAGCTTGCTCCACCTTAAAATAAGAACAATAGATGTGGCGTGCACGTGTCAAACCACCCGAATCGTACAAATCGCCCCCAACTCTCATATAAAACGGAGAGAGAGAGTCATCTGGATGCAAGTTGTTGATGCCTTTTGATTAGAAAAAAAAGAAAAAAATAAATAAGAAGGCGGTATAGTTTAACTTTGACGTAAATCTTCTTTTGAGGGAAAACATGGCTGGAAGGCTGGCAAGCAGTATTTTTCTGTTTTGAAGGGAAGTGCAACGAAAAATAGCTTGAGGTCTTTGTCGTGACGTTTACGATCCTGTCGCAGTTATTTTAGTACCACGTGTCTATGCATCTCTAATTTAAACTTGTGTACACCCTTCTTTTTATGTCATAATAATAGTACAACTGCATCTTCACATGTTACTTGTTCTTTGGAGTGGATTTGATGTCACATAAAGTTATAAAACCGCATTAGAGACGGTTTGCGTAAGTCGTATAAATGCTTCAGATAAATTTTTATTCAAATTTGATTTTCATTTCATTAAAAATAAGTTCGTATAATTTGAGTAGTTTTATTGTAATGTATACAATGTCTGTTTTGATTATACTAAAGCGGTTTTTTCCCTAATGAAAAGCAAATAATAAAACGCATAAAACAAGTTTTTGGTTTGCAGTTTCAGTTTTACGACCAGAAAGACTGAAAAGGAAACAGCGAACAAAAAAACATTAATGAGTGTATTGAAATGGAAGGTGGTTTTTGAAACAAAAGTTTTAATTTAGTTTCTTTTTTTTTCAAATTTGTAAAAGCCCACGAGTGGAAAAAGAGGAAACACTTTCCTGTCTCTATCTTCCATTCGAGTTTCTGATTTTTAATTAAAAGAAAAATGGTTTAAATGGTCAAAAGTTCTCAGTAAAGCTGATTAAAGTGGGAAGTTTTTGTGTTTTGGCTGGAATTAGTTTTTCATCTGAGCCAATAAATTAGAAAAGTAAAAAAAAAAAGTATTTTAAAGAAGAAACAGAGTTTGGGTGGACATTTTGGAGAAGGATATATGGTTGGTTGCATTGTCTACAGGACCATATCCGGGAAAAGTTTGGAGCTTTTTTGAATTTGTTTCGATGAGTGAATGGTTGGTTAGAGGGGAGGGGGAGGTAAATGTTGGTTTCTCCAAGAGAGTATGTTCAATAATTTTTAATTGGTTATCTGGAATCTTTGATTTCCTTTAAAGCCATCGATTTTGAACCGATGTTAACAGAAAATTGTTTTAGGAGACTGGTCGGTTATTGGGGTATTCAACCTGCATTCTTCACATGGCTAAGAGATTCAGCTTTTGATAAACGGGTTCAAGAGCTGATGGTAAAATGTTTATCGAAGGTTTTTATTGCCAATCTTTCATTGTCCTTCACTTATTCGTTTGTTTTTTGTTATTTCCTTTAGTCAGTACTTCACTGCTTGTTTCTGACCATATCTTCAGAAAAGATCTGGCGATTCCCGCTGTAAAGAATGAAAGATAAATCCTCAAATACGCCTCTCGACTGGTGGTTCATCTCAATCCTTCCGATGACCGATAAGACCAATATCTCAAGACATAAACATCTATACTTTATAACACTTTCACTCTTCTTAGATGGGGTGGTGAAATAATAGAAGAATTTGAATCACCAAGCCCAACACTGATCATGGTAGTCTAACTTTTACCCGCAGAGCGATATATAAAAGAAGATGGCTTTGTAAATACAGTAATTTAAAAAATTTATTTTTTCTTTCCAATGGTTGTCGTCACGCCCGCCGAAAATATTCTTACTTGAAGTTTAGGTATGACATCAGTGTTCATTAAGTCACGTGATTACTGTGATAAATTGCACCGGGATGACGATTTTGATTAAAGACTAACGATGATGATCACCACGGTTCACGTCTTCCTTCCTCTGGTCTGTAAATATTTCAAATTAATTTTTACTTCTGGCTCCGAATCCTAGCACCCGTCCATTAATTTTTCGGTAATTTTGGAATTTCTTTGTGCGAGTTATTTCCAACCTTGTTAAGATCTTTTAAGAATATTGGTGTTTATAGACAGTTTATGTATTTTTTTGAGTTACCGAATGAAGCGCTAATTGGTAGCGCATTATTTAGAGGTTAATGTCCGTTAGTAAAAGGTGAGCATTTGAATGGTAGGCTGTAGCAAGTGGGAAATGCTGAATGATTGAAGGATAAAGGATTTTTGTTTATTTATTCTTGGATTATCTTTGATTACTTTAGTTCAATTTATAGTAACATATTTCCATATATTGAGAAAATTTTTTGTTAAGCCATAATCTATTGTTTTAAATCTAAACAATTCACTTCTGATTCTGAAAAAATTTTCAACTTTACTCCACGTACCCCTTTCCATTGAAACCATAATCATATCAATACTTTGTTTCCACAAAAGAAGTTTTGGACTTGCACAAAAACAAGTTTAAGATATATTTAGATGTCTCAAAGTGCAATCAACCTTATAACTACTCGGATGTTACCCTATAAGTTCCATTATGAGATTGGTTCTCAACCTAATTTATTAGATATTATATTTCTTATTATATTATAATATAATAATATATTATAGATATTATATTAGATGTTATATTTCTTGTAACCTTCATAGAGTTTTTGCGTTACAGACAGAGTAAACTTTAATAATAATAGTAATAATAATATTTCTTGTAACCGTGATTGGTCCTGTGTCAACCAGCCAAGTAAGGCCTTATACATTGTGTGCACGATCACATGAGATAAAAATTCATTGGTTCGTAATTTTACTATCAAAAATGACTAGCGTACCGTATAATGTTTATCTGGTTACTTATTGGTACTCGCCTCCTTCGGTGAGTACTTGCGCTTCCAGCAGCATCGTTGTTCCAAAAACGCTTCCGGTGTCTTACTCCATGACTAGTTTATTTACACTTAAAGAGCGACATTTAAAGTGTTGAGCACAGTGTGTATCCCAAAACTTCCTGGTATAATTTTTTGTACGTGGTTGTAGGGACTAGGTGGGGGCCAGGAAAGGAAGTTGTTGGAGGAGGGTATGGAGGTACCATGGAGTACTTTAAAAAGCTCTGGAACGATTGTAAATTGATATTAAAATGATTTTACAAAAATCTTTCCGGAAACTTTTGGGACAGACTCTGTATTCTTTATGTTTGCTGTGACGTAATTGGTTTAGTCGACCCATAAAATGAACTGAGTCCCTCGAATGGGAAATTAGTTTTTTTTTAATATGAATAAAAAGTGTTTTGTTTGAGGGGTTAAAAATTTTCTTTTGTTTGTCTCGGATGTTAGCTTGTTTTCAAAAGGAAACGGAAATCGAAGGATATTAAAATGAAAATGGAAGCTGGAGAAAGAGAGGGCAGGGGCGGGTAAAGCGGAGAGAGAGCTTTCTGTTTGGTCATATCTCTTGAGGGGTGCGTTACTTAATTGAAAACTTCCACGACCAAAACGTAATTTTGGTTTTCAGTCAAGGTCTAAAGTAAAAAATGTCGTCATATCATCTTTGGCTTTTTTCCTTTTTGTTTTGATTTGTGATCCCCATCCCGTGTATGTCATTTCAAGTTTAGACTTAAACTCTTATTATTTAGCTCTCCTAAAATCCAGGTGTTGAAATACTTAAAAAGTTTTCTGACAAGCGGTTTACTTTATCTGAAGTAAAAGTTTGGATCCTTTACCTTAATTTTAGTTTCCTTCTCTTCAGTTGAGATTATTGCGGTGAATCGGAGGATAACAAATCTTAACTTTGGAACAGGTTAAAACCATCTGCGGAGAAATGACAAAGTTTGAATTGAACAATTTCCACCTCCTAAATCTTCTTTTCCGTTATTAAATGTCAGTTATTAAACAGAGGCGAAGGGATGGAACGGGAAACTAAGCTAATCTCAAAGTGCTTACGTTCTCCTTTTGTTCAATTTTGAATACATTGCAAAGTTGTCCAACCCGTTCGGGGGAGAATCCGTTCTTTCAATACAACCCTTAGAGAAGTTGGAAAACTTTTTCTTGAGTGGAACTCGATTTATTTATCAATAATTTCAATCGAAAAGTGCCTTTGAAGGGGCACGAAGCAGAAAACGTTGTATGGAAATGCAAATCGCCAAAACTATTCGACTCGACTTCGAAACGATTAGAGTCGACTTTTGTATATTAGTAATGTTATTTTGTGTTTTGGTACTTTTTTGCTGAGCAGTTTCGTTAACATTTATATTGACATGGTGTATACATCCTTTTAAATTTGTTTGAAGACGAGTTTGGTTACTTTTCAAGCACAGTATATATTGCAGGTAATTTTATTACTCGTCTTTGTCGGTATGTTCATGACAAGATGCTCGTGTTCGGTATTGTAGTTGACATTTATGATATTTCTTAGGCCTTGCGACAGTAGTAAGTAATAGTCTTATCCGTTTCTAAAGCTATTCTATGTAGATTAGGTTGGGAACTGTCAGAGGTGTCTGGTAGGCGCCGATTTGTTGAGAAATATCCTGACTTGTAGGTTAAGGGGTTAAAATGGTTAGAATTTTTGCCCTGACGATATGAACCGTCTTTAAAGTTGACGGAACGTCGGAAGTTAGTGAAAATTTATATCATAAATATCATACCCTAGTGTTTAACTTATTTAATTTTAAGTTTGACAGTTGCGAAAGTTTAAACTCTTTGGCACTTAATTGCTTAGACTTACTAACATTTGTACCAGTTATCACATTTGAGAAACAGCCAGAGTTTGAAGAGACTACGAACCGACTTGTTAAAATTTGCCCTTTTTCAACGATTTCTAAGTTTATGAATTATAACCTCCTTACACTGGTCACTTTCCTCGTTTTTTCTAGGCCTTCTACGTCCAAGTTCATAAATCTTCATTTTAATTAAATTTTATTAATCCGAGTAATAATTCTAAAATTTATTTATTGCAGATATGCGTACAAAATGGATCTCAGAATCGTAGTCTCGTTAGTTTTTATGGCGGTCGGTCCTGCAGCGACTCAAAATATACCGTCCAATAATCCGGAGGCATCTGCTCGACAGGGAGATCAAGGATTTCCGTTTTTGCCTTCTGGGAACACTCATGGATTCAGTCAGAACTTTCCAAATCCGTATTGGAGCGGACAGAATCCGAACACGGAACAGGATCCGTTTTTCCAAAGGCCGACAGGAAGTTGGCAGTCACCGGCCATAAACCCACCATATTGGGATCCAAATCAAAATTCAATCGATAATAACATAATCATTCGAGAGGCGTAAGTTTTATATATATATAACTGTAAATGGGGGACTCTTCTTTTACTAACTAATTATAAAAATTATTTAATTTTTGATTTCAGAACTTATTTTGTGGTAGCCGGAAAAATTGTGAGACCCGGGACTATATATAAAATAGCTGTAACGGTTCTACAAGCGCCTGTACCTTTGACTGTTCGAGCTAACATTCAAAGAAACGGTGTCGAACTGACTGCTGACAATAAAGATGTTAAAGAAGGAATTCCCGAAACGCTGTTACTTAAGGTAAGCATTGGAAATTGCTTACACGTGATTTTTGATATTCATTTGCCCTGATTAACGCAGGAGGTTTTGATTTCCAGATGCCTCGTACCAGTGTGCCTGGTCACTATAAACTAAGAGTCGAAGGAACCTACGACGGCTTGATGGGCGGCACTGCTTTCGTGAATGAGACAACACTCACTTTTTCTCAGAGGTCTATGACCATTTTCATCCAAACGGATAAACCCGTCTACATGCAAGGACAGACGGGTAAGCTACCAAATGACAGATTACATAGATCGATACATAAGTTTATGGTTTAAATTTAAACTTTAAAATATTTCAGTGAGGTTTCGAACAATTCCCATCACAACTGAACTTCGACCTTTCGACGACGCTGTTGACATCTACATGTTGGACCCGAATAGACACATAATGAGGCGATGGCTGTCCCGACAGTCGAATCTGGGGACCGTGAGTTTATCGTACCAGCTTTCGAATCAACCCGTTTTTGGAGAATGGATCATACAGATCACAGCTCAGGGTCAGGTGGAAGAAGGAACTTTTCTCGTCGAGGAATACTACCAGACTCGATTCGAGGTGAACGTGACGATGCCTGCGTTTTTCTTCGACTCGGATCGTTACATCTATGGAACTGTGATGGCTAATTATACCAGCGGGGCTCCCGTTCGTGGAAATCTGACTTTAAAGGCTACCATTCGGCCAATCCAGACTTACGGCTCTTATCGCAGTCATAGAGTTCAACCCGTTGTCAAGTATTTCACCTTCGACGAATCCTATCCGTTTTGGTTTCCCAAACCGCAGAACAATTATTATTACTATCAGGATAGTAATAACTATAATAATAATCTTTATTACGGAGGGAACGTTCCCTATCTGACATTCGTAAGTGTTTGTTGTGAGAATCTGAGTCACAAGTGAAACGTTTTGGTGCCAAATAATTCAGACTCTTCAAAAAAATTTTTTTAATTTCAGTTTAACGGGGTGTATCACTTCAAATATCCCATGTCAGAGTTGGCCTCCAGTGGGTTCTCTCTCGACGGAGTTGAGCTCATGGTAACGGCTACTGTTGGAGATAGATTTCTAGATGAAGTCATCGAAGGATATTCAACAGCGAGGATTTACAATTCATCAATTAAAATCACAGTTTTGGGCGGCTCTCCGCAGGTTTTCAAGCCGGCTATGTCTTTCAAATTATTTGTAAGCGGTCACGACTCCTCTTTATGCATCCATCAATCGTGTCAAAATTATCTCTGGCAGAAGAAACAATTTAGTTTTTTTGTTACAGTTTGCAGTTTCGTTTCAAGATAACTCTCCGGTGCCTCGAGAAAGGCTTCAAGCTGGTCGACTGGAAGTGAAAGCAACTGCCTCCATGCATTCGGGAAGCCAGAGAATTATTGACTACAGAAATATGAAAATGTCGAGCGAGTATCACGGCGTTTGGGAACTACTCGTTGATTTGAAAACGGATTTGGGTACTTGAAATTTTTTGTTGTAGTAGACTGCGACCCACATGATGTCAATATTGTGCTGGAATTAGCCTTCGAAGCTCTCTCTCTCTCCCTCCCACTCTTCCACTTGTTTTTCTTCTACCTTTCTTATTTTCCATTGAATTTTTATGTACAAACGGCCGTTTCAAATATTTTTTGGGGGAACTACTAGTACAATTCCAAATTGCAGTTGAATGAAAAATTTCTAAGTCAGACTAAATTAAAATTTATAATTTTTACAGCTCTAAACGAAAATCGGATGAGCAGAGATATACTGAACAGTATACATTCATTAAACCTTCAAGTAGTTTATCAAGATTCCCTTGGACAAGACGCAAGAACGGAAGCTTTATTGACGAGTCATTTTTCGCCTCGTAACAGGCACATAAAAGTTACCAGCTCAACTCAGCATGCCAAGGTGAGTCTAATGTAACGATGGAAGGAAATTGCGAATCAGGGAGAAGTTTTAATGAATTTTTGACGTTTCAGGTTGGAGAATATTTTATTTTGCACGTGCAATCTAATTACTATATGGAATTTTTTAATTACATCGTCCTCGCAAAGGGAATGATTCTTCTGACTGGTCAGGAAAATATGAAAGCGACCGTGAGAACGTTTGCAGTTCCGCTAAGCGCAGAAATGGCACCAGCCGCCACCATAATTGTGTACGATGTTGGACAGTATGGAGACGTCACTGCTGATAGTTTGACGTTTCCTGTTAATGGGATCTCAAGGAATAATGTAAGAAAAATGAATCCTCTCCCCCTCGAACCTTGATTTTGTCTGCAATTGTGGCATTTCATTTGTGACTTCTTGGTTGTAATAGCCTAAATAAGATGATTTGAAGATTTTTTTATTTTTGGTTTTTCAGTTCACAATATTTATAAATAACAGAAAGGCGAGGACGGGAAAAAGGGTTGAAGTTGCCATTTATGGAGAACCGGGAGCTTACGTCGCGCTTTCTGGAATTGACAAAGCGTTCTATGCCATGCAGGCCGGAAATGAATTAACGTATTCTAAGGCAAGACGATTTATTTATCATTTTTGTTCATTAGTTGGGTGAGGATTGAATTGCTCAATAAGTCAGAAGGAAGATTTCTAGTTTGCTGAAATGATTATAGTGTGAAATGAATTTGCCTTGTCCCGGTTTGAAGCACTTGTAATTTTTGTAATTTATAACGTTTTCGCATTTTAATAAAACTGTTTTCAAATTTTAGGTAATTGATTCGATGTCTCGATTCGACGAAGATACGAACGGAACATTTATGTTCTCTTGGAGATCTCACGAAGGAAACCCAGACGAAAACGTTTATTTCTCCTCGAACACTTTCGGTATAGACGCAAACCGAACTTTTGAATATAACGGACTCATCGTATTCAGCGACGTCGCTCTACCAAGAATTCCCAACTTTTGTAATTTAACTTTGGGTTTCCTCGAATGTATGAGCGGAGGATGTTATCACAAAGATACCAAATGCAATGGAATTCGGGATTGTCAAGACGGTTCAGATGAAAGTAATTGTAAGTGTCGTGGTCGTATTTAGATCAGTCCTAAAAATGAAAGTTGTTTACAGAAATAAAGTAACTGAATGTTTAAATTTTCAGGTCCTTACTTTAACGCAACTGATCTCTTACTATTCAGAAAGCTCAGGTTCAATCGAATTCAAAGGCAGTATGAAAATGTTTGGCTGTGGAAGGATATCAATATCGGTCCACATGGTAGATACATCTTCGATTTGCCCGTTCCCAAGCGACCAGCTCATTGGATCGTGTCTGCATTCAGCATGAGTCCAACGGTTGGATTTGGAATGATTCAGAAGCCAATTGAGGTAAAACTTCAAGGCAACTGGTAATTCTGTGCATCGATGAAATGATATGCTGAGTTTTCTGAACTGTTTTAGTACGTCGGTGTGCTTCCGTTTTTCATCGAAGTCGAAATGCCGAGCATCAGTCGTCAGGGAGAGCAAATCGGAATCCGCGTCGTCGTCTTCAATTACATGACCACGGATATGGAAGCGACTGTTATTTTGGCAGGTTCAGACGATTATAAATTCGTTCACGTGGAAATGGATGGAATCGTTCGATCCTATAATCCTAGAACGTCTTTCGGAGAACATCAGTTCTTTGTTTATATACCAAAGCAAGACACTGCCACAGTTTATCTTCCAATAGTTCCGACTCGGCTCGGAGATATCGAGATTACAGTGTTCGCGGTCACACTAATCGGCAAAGATTCCATAACGAAGACTCTACACGTCGAGGTAAGATAGTTTTCCCAGATTTCCTTTTCCCCAGTTCAGACAAAGAAACGCTGACTTATGAATCATTTTCCAGGCTGATGGTCTCCCTCAATATCGTCACCAATCGATTCTTCTGGATCTGAGCAATCGAGCCTACCTCCTGCAATATCTTCACGTGAACGTCACCGACACTCCTATAATTCCTTATTCTGAAGATAGATACTATGTTTTTGGCTCGAATAAAGCATTCGTGTCTGTTGTCGGTGATGTGGTCGGTCCAATATTTCCGACTATGCCTGTAAATGCGACTTCACTTCTCCATTTACCAATGGACTGTGCTGAACAGAACATTTTTAGCTTTGCTGCAAATTTATACACAACTTTGTACATGAGATACGTTAATCAAAGGAACAAGACTCAAGAAAAGGAATCCTTTTATCATATGAACATTGGCTATCAGAAACAGTTGTCCTACATGAATCCTGATGGTTCCTTTAGCTTTTTCAGAACAGATTGGTAAGAATTTCAAAGGTTTTTAGTTTCAAAGTTAATCTTCTATGAGTTTACTGTCTTGGTTTGTGGTTTGTTAGGGAAGATACAGTCCCTGAAGGAATCATGGGGTAATAAAAAACCTTGGATGTGTCTCCTTATCGATCCAAACTTTAGCTATCAAAATACCAAAGCGTTTTGTCATGTCAATGGTGAAAACTAGAAAGACAATATTTTTCTTGAAGGAACCAGTCATCTCCAAGCGTTTGGTTGACTGCTTACTGTGCTCGAGTCTTTCAAGAAGCCAGTTTCTACGAGTGGGAAAATTACATTTACATTGATCCTCAAGTGATATCTAAAGCTGTAGCTTGGGTTCTTCGTCACCAGACTTATGAGGGCTCGTTTTACGAGGTCACTTGGCTTCCCGACAGAAAGGCGAACATTTCTTCTTACTGGCCAAATGATCACATTCGGCTTCGAAACATAACTCTGACGGCTCACGTTCTTATCATGTTGGACACAGTCAAGGATTTATCTGGGGTTTGTCTCACAAATTGTCTTTTTGTTAAGCTTTTTATTAATAAAACAGTATTCTGTTGTAACGGAGCTTTTTTTTTGTTTCAGGGTTTGGGCTCGAAGGTGTCGTTGGCTCAAACGAACGCTATGAAATGGTTGGAGAAGAACATGAAATTGATCAACGAGACTGGAGATCCATACGAAGTGGCTCTTGTTGCTTATGCTTTGTTACTTAGTAAATCAGCATCCGCAGATGCTGCTTTCGGGATTTTAGCTCGACATGCTCGTTCCGAAGGCGGTTATACCTACTGGGGTAAAGAAGCTCTGCCTCCACCACCGACGAAAATAGAAAATCAAAAGGTTTTCACGCTTCCTCGACTTCCCTACAAATATGATTCGAGCAACATTGAAGCGACTGCGTATGCTTTGTTAGTGTACACAGCGCGACAAGAGTGGATGGTTGATGAAATCGTAACCTGGCTAAACGCTCAGAGATTGACAGATGGTGGTTGGGCTTCCACTCAGGTAAGCTTTCATTTGATTTATGAACTTCATCCGACTTTAAAAACTTGAATTAACGGAGATTTTCTCTTTTTATCAGGACACAGCAATCGCTTTGAAAGCTCTCATCGAGTACACCAACAGAAAGAGAATCAGGGAAGTGTCGTCTTTGAGTGTGACCATAGAAGCAACGGCTCTTCCTGGTCAGGTGGTCACACTCCACGTCAACGATAAGAATCGTGCCCAGCTTCAAATTCTGGAAATTCCACTTGCATGGGGAACAGTCAAAGTTCAAGCAAAGGGAGCTGGCTATGCCATTCTACAAATGACCGTTCAATATAACGTGGACATTCCAAAGTTTCAGACTCAGCCTCCAGTAAGGGCTTTCGACTTGAGAACGAGAGCTAATTTCCACGGCCGAAATCAGTCCCACATCACCTACAGGTAACAAGAGGTGGTCAGGAGACATTGCTCCGGAACGAGGATAGTTGAGTTTAATAATTTTGGTTGTTGTAGGTGTTGCCAGAGGTGGACTTACATACAGGAATCAATCCGTTCGGGAATGGCTGTTCTTGATGTCGCTATACCCACCGGTTATATAATTCAACAGCAGGATTTGGACGCTTATATCTTATCGAGAAGAGTTAGGAATCTTCAGAGAGCTAGATTCCAAGAAACTAAAGTTTTATTCTACTTTGATTATGTAAGGTTTTGATTTATCGAACTTTTAAGACTCAAGCAAACTGATCTCATGTATTTCATGTAGACTATTTTCTTAATTTTTTGTTTACAGTTGGATAATTATGATACCTGCGTCGATTTCACCGTCGAGAGGTGGTTCCCCGTCGCAAACATGTCCCGTTACTTACCCATCAGAGTGTACGATTACTACGCTCCGGAGAGATTCAACGAAACTATATTTGATTCGTTACCCACGTACATTCTCAACATTTGTGAGGTGTGCGGGGAGCAGTCAGTGTCCGTATTGTCCCATTTACAACGCTGCATCTCTTATCAGAGCCTCAGGTGGCGCGCTCATTCTAATGGCAATAATCGTTTTGTTTAGAAACTTGTCACGAACTCCAATTTGACATGATTAATCTTTTTCGAGGAAAAATTGAATAGTTAGTTTGTGATTCTTAGGACGAATTTTGAACTGAAGGAAATTAATTAACACAGGTTTTAACCTTCGAGGGCCAATTGGCAGTGCAGTCAATCGTAGTTTTTAATCTTAAAATATTTTGTGCGGGGGTTCGGATGGGGAAGCGAATTTTTTTAGTTCAATTAAGAGTATGATTTAAAAATTTCTTGAAATTAAAAGTCTATGTAATTTAACTCGCTTGTGTTATCCGCCTTTGACAATTGTTTTTCCTCTTATCCAGTGTTATTCCAAATGAAGTTGTTTAAAGGTTTCAGGAGTTTTTGAAAAGTTTTTAATGAAAAAAATTCGGAAAGAATTTTTAAATTATCAGTCAAGTTTTTAAGTGATCCTAAAGTTCTTGTCAGTCTCTGTTTTAAATTTTATAGATAAAGTAAGAGATCTTCCTAAGACGAAGTGTGATCTTAAGTTACAATAATGGTGTTGATAGTAGTTTGAAGTAGCGATTTATCAGTGGAATGAATTCAACAGTTTCGTTCATCCTTTGAAATTAAAACATATCAAATTAAATTTAGCTTTCGTCTGTTAGACCCTGTCTCAATGTGCACAAAACCGAACCGAATTACAATTTCCACAGGTGTGTTAGTTCACTTTAAATACTACCCATGTTTTCATTTTAAAATTTTAAATCGGTTAAAATCGTACAATTTACTTTTCAGCAGCAAGCAGTTATTTTATTTGTTGGTTACTAACTTTGGTTTATTCTAAGAATTAGTGGCTAGACTGAATTGAGTCGGCCTTTCAACAAATAAATTGCATTTTTTTATTATTATTTATCAAGTATGGACTGGGAGACTTTTCTTCCTTCTACTTTTAAACTGTATTCATTTAAAAAAAGTAGACTGTACCAGTTATTTTTGTCACTTGTATATAGTGAAAGTCGATTTTTCTTAAAACTAAGATAGTGATGTTATGAAGATAGTTTAAAGTTTATAATTAACTAGATGTAGTGTAAAAATTTTTTTTATATGATGTGAATTTTTATTTGGTAGTTAGTCGCTTCCACTCTCTCCGTTTCATTATTGAAATCTATTATTCGGGATGTTGTGAAAGTAAGTAGTGGCACAAAGGATGAGAGGATGGTGAAATTTTATTAGAAAATTTTATTACGTAGTAAATGGGTTATGTCTAGGACTGGATAAGATGATTTTTGTTCAATTAGCCTGTTAACTGGTTCTGACCAGATGTTTCATTGAACCCGAAGGCCCGCTGTCGCGGGTTGGACCAAGTTTTTCGTCTCAGTGCTGACTTGCAGATGTACTTTGTGTGGACCCTGTACTGTTCAAATAAATACGTTTTTATGTTAAAAAATATTTTCAGGCTACTCGACTCGTAGTAACTCAAAAAGTTCCCACTGTAAAACAAACTCATTTTACAAAACTTTAGTCTCCAGTTAACAGGTTAATAGTCGCCATTTTTGTTTTTAGTTTAGCGGTGGCTCGTATTGGTAGGTTGTATAGGTCGAAAACACTGCCAGCTGATAATAGTAGGAAACAACAAATCAGACCTTTAAAATGACTACCACCGTACTTACAATTCGTTTGTTAACATTTAACATATTGTTGACCTGACCACCATCATTCCACGACTCACTATTTTAATCAACAGTGTGGTCATCGTGGACGAAAGTTTTAATTTGACCGTAACAAAAGTCTGTTTGATAAGCTATTGATTACTTCTGAAATTGACAAAAACTGTCTTTACGTGGTTCCCTGCCTGTTAAACCTATTTTCTTGTAGGTCTATTTGGATGACAGTTATCAATCTTCAAATAACTTGAAAGTTCGGCCACTTCCTTTTACACCCTCCCGAATCTTTGATGTAACTAAACCACTTTTTCTTAAAATTAAAACTCCCAAAATAAGAATAAAAAACGAAATTTTAGTCATTAAATACCGTCCATTTAAATGATATTAAAATCGATTTATTTAAAAAATTGATTCTTCAAAACCAGTGGTGGCGAATCCTTTGAGATTAAACCGTTATAAAATAAAGACAGATCACTCATGTTATATTTATTATATCGAAACTTTTGTGATATTCATAGCTCTAGTAGGAGTTGTAAGTTTTTATATATTTATTATACTAAAAATGCAGAAACAAAATAATCCGTAAACAGTGAGCAATGTTATTGTAATTCGTTAATCGATATTGATGAAGAAATTTAGCGCTTGTTAATTATTTTTGAGGGATGATAATAAATTCTTTGAGTTTGTGGGTTGCCATCACTGTTCTGGATTCTCTAGATACTTAATTCTACTTCTGTATAAATTTATACAATTTTTTTACAATCTTAAATGTTTTTTTAAAATTTTACTTAGACTTTTTAAAGATCCGGTAGATACTGAGAGAGATTTCCTTTCTTGGTTTTATGTAAACTGAATTTTTAATACTTTTTAATTTTTTTTTTTGTATAGAACTGAATTTATTTTATTTTTGAATAATATAATATATTGGAAATACGATGTATAGACACGTGAAAATTTTAACACATGAAATTATATTTATTTGACTGGTAGTTGGTGTGATTTTTGATTTAAATGTTGTTACAGAATTTTTGTTCCCGTCGTCGACGATTAAATTAGAAAGACAATTAAAAGGGGGTACAAAGTAAACAGTTTGGGGTTTACAAGATGTATATGCAGTTTAGTTAGCCATAAAAACTGGATTTGATCGTTTAAAAAAATTAACACGTTAGTCGTCATCAAGCATTTTGGTTATATACAAATTTTCATTTTGTTTCGTCATTTCCTCTTTAAACATCCTAATATATTTTAAATAATCATTTATTGATTTTTTAAATGGTTTTGCGGGAGTAGATTTTGCGAAAGATACAAAGTTACCTCCAAAAATTAACTAAAAGTTTGAATTTGTATTATGTTTTGGAGGTTAGTTGAATCCGAAAAGGCATTTTACAGCGGAGAACAGTTTCGTGTTTCAAAACTTCTTATTACCCATTAAACTTTTTGCAAATGGCTACTGCCAGTGGTGCTTTAAAAGATACTGAACTCGGTCATGATCGTTCATTAAGGTATGTTGATTTTCTAATTATCTGATTTCAGCCGTGAGAAAAATTCCTTATTCGTTGTCATCCATTCGGTAATTAATTTTCGCGAATACCAACGAATAGTTTTCACTTGGTTCTTTTCTGTCGTTTTTCTCATCTCATTTCTTCGTTGTAATGTTTCCCCTGATCTCTCTGTCTTTTTTCTCAATAACGATGACCGAAAATGAGAAACTCCCTATATTCCGTTATTTGTTTTTAGAATGTCTGAGGACATACAAAAATACCCCTCTCATGCTGCGACAGTTTATAATTGGGTTGACATTACAAAAGAATTCAATGAAGCTGTTAAAGATTTGGAACTTGGAGAACTGCTCCACGACAGTTTGTTCGGGCTTTTCGAAGCTATGTCAGCTATCGAGATGATGGACCCGAAAATGGATGCAGGGATGTGCAATAGAGACTATAAATCCAGAACTTTTGATCAATTAGTTGAGGTAAGTGTTTGTATTTGTAAATATTACCCAGATAGTCCTTGGGTTTTCGTTTTTATTGTTGTGTTTTTGACACTTAGTAAATTTTTTTCATTTTACAGTCAGGTGTACTAAAAATGAATAATTTGACACCAGCTGAAAGTATAGGAATTATTGATTCAACAATAGCATGTTTAGTATCTTGGCTGGAAGGCCATTCCCTAGCACAGACAGTCTTTACAAATTTGTATTTACACCGACCGTATCAGGTTCAAGACAGGGTCATGAGAGCATTTTCTATATGTTTTTATAAACTAATAGACATTATAAAAGATTTCATAAATGGAGCACTTGTTTTTGAAGAGGAAGATTTTCAGCCAGTGATTTATGGTTACAAATTAAAGCCAGACATAACTGAAACGAGAGCGATAGGATTGTTAAAAGAAGTTGAAGATGACCTATTAAAAAAATCTAGAAGTAAATCTTCAGAAAGTAATCCATGTGAAGTAAGTATGAACATTAAAACTTTGTGCAAATGAATGTGGTTCAGGTGGTTAAACATAAAGGAGGTAGTTAATGAGGCTAACTTTTATTTCTTGATAAATGCCTTGCTTTATGACAAATTTACATTTTACAGTTAATTAATAATAAAACATGATAAGATGGTTTGATTGGAGTAAAGAGATTGTAAGAGAACAAAAGTCGTCTTTGTACTTTCTTTAGAACTGTTTTCAATTTTAAAAAAGTTTTGAAACATTTATTTCATTTTATTAAACAAAACAGCCCATTGTCTTATATTATAACTTAGTGAAGCTAGAGAGTATGTATTTAGTTTGGAGTGAGATTTATATTGAAGCAAATATTTCAGTCATGATACACAATCAAGTAACAGATTTAATGAAATATAAAATAGCTGACTTCGTCTAAGTCGCTAAGGTGGGTTCTAGGATTGATGTATAAAAGTTAATGAAATGTCTTTGAGCTGTAAATAATCTTATAGTGCAGTATAGTGCAGACTGGACTGGTGGAGGAGGAGATATTTATATTCTCTTCAGTTTGTTCAGAACCTTCATAGCTAAAATGGCCCTGCAACTGTTGTCTAGACTCTAGACAGTTTCAAAGCCTCTATCAGCATTTAAGCCTCCCCCCTGAATAGATTAAGTCAAACTTGTGTATAGGCAACCTTTTTCCGATTACAGATTACAAACAGTTTAACGAATGTTAAAAACATTTAATCTGTCATGTATTTATGGTGTGCACATGCTTGGTTTAAAGTTTGAATACTTTATAAATAACTATTTGTCTTCCTCACATGCCAGTGAGTAATCTTATATTACTCTCTTTATCTCATTTTTAATCTAAATCAAAACCAAAAGCAAAATTTTTAGCGCAGCTGTCAAACAGATGTATAACGAAAAAAGACTTTTGGTAAAAATCTGTTGGCCTATTATAGGTCATTCATTGGTATTTTTTTGTTCTTTGGATATCATCAAATACCTTTCTATGGTATTATGTATATATACCGCTTTTTAAAATACCACAACAAATAATGCCCTGCAAATATAGTTACAGTTATAGTTGGGTTTTAATCCCGTTTTTCACCCTTTTTGGGTATAACTTGATAGGGGAGGAGGATTTGAACTTGCAACTCTAACTTCCTAGTCTGGCACTTAGCCACTACGTCACAGACCAATATATATTTGTATGTATACTTATGATAGCTTTAAGTACCAGTGTCCTATATGTAAAACCAATCAATTTTTCCCAAATTTTCTCTTTTGATACATGATGGGTGATTATAGTATTGTTCAGGGAGGCACTGGGTTAATGAACACAAGAAACTTTAATTTGTCATAAACCATAATCCAGGTGTATGTTCAAGACAGAAATCATCTGAACCCCTAATCATTTATCACCTTCTCCCCAGTATTAATTGATGAAACGTTTCGCAACTAATTTGTTTTTTTATTTTTTAAAAATCGTTTTCAGAAGATCGAAGGCTTTTGGGCCCTACATGCGAGAATAAAGTTTTTCCGTCTTTTTTACCAAGTTTTGCTTAGTTTAAACAAAAAAGAATCCGTTAGCGGAGGAGAAACGCAAAAACTGTTAACCGGTTGTTTGGACGCTTTAGGAATAATGCACAAAACGGTGGACAAGGGAATTCAACCAAAAGAGGACAAAGATCATCTGCAAATGTTGGGCTTTGATCCTCTAATAAATCAAAGACTTCTGCCGCCGAGTTTTCCGCGGTACACCAAAGTCAAGTCACGAGTTGACGCCTTAGATTATATTGAAGAGTTAATTAATAGACTGAAAGTGGTTTGCAGAATTACCACTTTAACTTCTTTTCATAGTGCTCTGGTGAGTTTTGGGATTTTGTTTTAAATGTGTGTTGTGTTTGGACATTGAGGATTTCGTGAAGAACCTCGAAACAGTTGTTGATAACTCTAACGGCTTTGAGGTTTGCTTACTTTATATGTCAACTCTGAGTGTGCTAAGTTTTGAAGCAACTTATATTAAAAAAATTCTTTTTTTTTAGGATTTTTTCATAGAATTCAGCCGGCATGGTCCTTGCATTCTGTCCCGGTCTATCATGCAACTCCTTTACCTTCCTCCCTGTAACCTTTATTCAACTCAGTGCAATCGAGTTTTTGGTTCTGACCTCTGCGCTGACGTCCTCCGCGAAGCCGCCAAAAGTTTTATAGCCCCTCCTGCCTTAATGCCTAAATCTACGATTCTGAACAATCCCCAGGCAAAGGAATACGTGGATACCTTTCTAAGTCATTGCGCAAGGCCGTTCGGGAATCTCATCCAGCTGTGTGGACACAACCGAGCCCGTCAAAGAGATAAATTGGCTCATTTACTAGAAGACTTTGCGGCATTGCAAGACGAAGCAGAACGGGTCGACGCGTATTTACACAATATTTCGCTCAAATCGGATATGCCTAGGCCTCATTTAGCTTGTTTTGGAACGTGGGTCCTCTATCACACCCTAAGGATCATGATAATGTACCTGCTCTCTGGTTTAGAGTTAGAATTGTACAGTATTCACGAGTATCATTATATATTTTGGTAAGAATGGTTCTTCTTTCTCCTCTTTTTTTCTTGAATACTGGTCACTTAAATCTCTTAGAATGTAAAAGTATATATTTTAGGTATTTGTATGAATTCCTGTATGGTTGGCTAGTCTCAGCCCTGACGAGGGCAAATACTGTTTTATTAGAACAAGATTTACTACCGGATCCACATACAAAAGGTCGCGGATCGAAAAAGAATAAGCCAAAGAAAAAAAAGACGCAACCTTTCGGAAAGGAAATCACTCTCAACCAAGCCTTTCAAAGCATGTGTGGAGGATATTATAAAGTAAGAAATAAAGAACATTTATATATTTATTTATTAAGACATGAAAATGGGAAATAATTTTTTAGTATGTTTTTTCAAGGTATTTGCTTTTTATATGTTGGCAAAGTTTTTACGTACTGAAACTGAATTCTTCTGTACTACTAGGAAGTGGTATTTAACGCTTTGCACTCGAAGCGTTTTGTGCTTTAAAATCATTTCTCAGAATACAGTGGTGTTCAAATAAAGCTTACACCACCATTCAAGCAATTTTCGCGGCTGTTATCAATAATATTAGTATATAACTTTTGGCTTTTCTTTTATCATACTTCTTTCTACCCTTTCTGATCCTGTTACCATGCTCTTCTCCCTTATACCCTGCCTCTCTCGAGTGCAGAGTTGGTTGCGTCAAAACGGCGCCATTTTTTTTTTAATTATTAGTTAACAGCTTAAGTATTATTTAATACTTGGTGGGTTGATAGACGTCGGGTTTTTATTTGTAGGCAATGATTGCGTTTAAATTGGATAGTAAAATACCACCGGTTCATCCCGAATTCGACAACGAACAGGTCAGATACGAGCATAGGTTTGCGCCGTTCGCGAATTTACTTACGCCCCCACCAATGAAGTATTCCGAATTCAAAGAGATGACATCCTTACTTCGGTACGACACTGTTCCTGACAGTTCGAATCTGTATTTAGGAGGCTGTAAACACTTTCATCAGGCGAGGAGTTTGATGGAGACGCTAACGAATCCCGACCAAGAGGTGAGTTCTTAAAGGATGGCCGAAGTTTTTGTTGTTTTTTCATTTTCTCCTCTCTTCCTGGTAACTTTTTTGGGTTCGGTTTTTTTTTTTAGGTGACAGATTTGATCCGAATTTGTAAAACGAATTTTGTAGTTTTGAAACTTTTGGCAACGGGTCACAAAAAGGATTCACACACGCCTCCAGAGTTCGATTTTAGCGGTCATCAACATTTTCCTATCATCAGACTAACTTAGTGAACCATCGAAAACGTCATCACTGGCAGAAGAAATTATTCGTTTGTGTTTTTAGACAATAGGAAAATAAATATCAATTAAAAAAAATAAATTTATATTGGTACTAACCTCAGAGAACATCTTGTCTGTTTTCAAAATTATTTTGTCACCTGAAAAATTAGAAAAATAGACTAATTAAAACAAAAATTTGAATTTTCATTTTACTGAAAGGAGGGGGGGTCGCAGTTCGTCGAAATGCTTTACCGACAATAATTTTTGTTTTTATGCCTTAGCGGTTAAATTTTATAAAATACCTTTGGAGTGAAATACAATCTATGATGTTTAAGAATAAAGACATTCTGTTGACGTTTAAAAATACGTCGTCGATTAAAGAGATGGCCTCCCAGAGATTGAGTCATCAGTAAGGTCAAAACCACCTAGTTGAAATTTCTCGAACCATCTTCTACAAGTTTTATCAGAAACTGTACCTTCATCCAAGAGGTTGGACAGATTATCCACTCTTTCTGTGTTCATTTGCTACGACAGTATGTATACTGTATAGGCGATAAAACGAGAGGACCAAAAAAGCGTAAAATGAATGTACGCAAACATGTTCAAACCTGTTGTAACATTATCCAACAAAACTTTCCCGTAGACCTAATATACACATTGTTATTTGTTTTACTTACCTTACTAAAGCCTAAGTTATAAAATAAGTTATAAAAACCTAAAAATAAGTTATAAATAAATAAACAGGAAGGTATTTTAATTAAGCAAATCAACAAAAAGAAGGTATCCGATGAGAAATTCATAGTTGAGGAATGATTTCAAAAATTTCCAATGGAGACAGGTCTTAGATTATGGTAGTAGCTCCGGATGCCGGAGGAGTATCGATTTTCTAGGTTCTTCTAAAGTGTGAAAGTTTTACCTCGCTTTTTATCTACCTATTCATTGGTAATAGAGCTCTTTGAGAGCTTTGCCCTTCACAGTTACTCGTCTCCCGGTCCCTGGCAACGTTTTCCAGCCCCGAACTTCCAGCAGTTTTAAGTCTTCTTCTACTTACTTTGTCATCTTTTCCGGGTTGTCGTTGCCCTCAGGGTGCTTAATGAGGACTTGTGCTGGTAGTCAATTGGAGTCCAGCCCACTGCAGGCGAGCTCTTCTGATCCCAGTCGACAGTAGTGTTTCTTTGTAGCGGTCATACGGCTCCTGGTTGTACCTCTAGCGCCTAACTCCATTCATTTAGACTGGGTTGTAGATTTTTCTCAGAATTTTCAGTCATTTTATACCTGAATAAAAAGGCACTGAAACACTGCAAATGGGCAATAGTTAAGCAAACTAAACGGTCATCTTGTGTGGTTTTTAAAAATTATACGCGGTATTTTACCCAAAAGTATTTTGATTCTTTTATAAAAAATAATTTAAAGTACTGTTTTCGAACCGCAAGACAAATCAATTAAGCTATTTGTCAGTTAAAACTAAAACCAGGTTCCTTAGAAGTGAGGAAATCAAATTTACAAACAACCGATTCGTTTGCCGTGATAGTCAGGGTGGAGTTACATCGCTTGAAATCTGATTATTTAAGTAGACTACAATTAACGTGCTTGGTGAGAGGACAAAATTAAAATTTTATTCCTAAGGAATGAGCTGCTTTTATAACAATCCCTCGTTCTCTGAAGTAATTACTCAGGTCTGTATTATAGCAGTGTTGCGAGGATGTCTGCGAACAAGAATAATTAAATGTTCCCGAGATACTTTAAACAAAAGAGATGGCAGCAAAGTTGAAAATTAAAATTTTGAAAAGGATCTGGCCTAGCCGCTAAATTTGCATTTTCATTATTTAGTCAGATAATTTATTAAATAAGAAGGCAATTAAACGAAGAATTTTTGTGTTCCAAATAAAAGTCTTCGTCACTTTAGTTCGGTTTACAGAAACGTTGGTTGTGAAATAAAAATTTTTTTCTCAACCGGATGTACTAAATTAAGGGATGGTTTCTTGAAGATTCTAAAAAATTGGTGACTTGACAAGACGTTATATAACTTATACCGAATAATTGAGCCACGTATTGTTGATAACTTTCGGGATGGCTGTGTATAAAGACTGCCACCAATATGAAGTCTTTAAGTTTGTATATAACCAACTGAGCTGAATACTCTAGCTTTAATATTAGGCCTACCGGAAAGGTTTGTCTATTTTTAGAATGATACAAGAGTATAAATATATAACATCTTCAATAATTTTTATTCAATAATATAATTCTCATTATTATTTATAATTTATTTGTATGGGCAATGTCTCATGTTGTCAAAAAAGGGTTTCGATCTAATGATCTTGACAGTATCGTCGTAGATTAAAGACGGCCGACCCAAATTGAGGCTCATCAGAAAGGTCAAAATCATCTAGTTAAAATTTCTCAAACCATTTTCTGTAAGTTTTATCAGACACTGTATCTTCATCCAACACCTTGAACAAATTATTCACTTCTGTATCATTTCTTCCTTATCGATATCCCTACAAAATACAGTGATTTTAATGAACTTCAGACCTCTGTTGTTTAATTAGTTCTAATATTAATACTAACATAAATCATAATCTTTTTAGTTCATTTGCTAGGTCAGCATCAGTACTGTATAGGTGAAAAAACGAGAAAACCAAAAAAGTGTCAAATGAATATATGCAAAAGTGTTCAAACTTGATGGATACTTTTGGGTATAACAGGACACGGGAGGAGAATTTGAATTCGCAACTATAACTTTTTAGTATGGCCCCTAAACCGCCACACCACAGACTTCCCGCTGCTTTAATATTAATATAATTTTCCAGGTTAAAGAAAATCTTTCTCAGTGGGGATCTTACTGATCAGGAACTGACTGATGTTCAACATTTGTGAATATTATACGTAAGCACTAACCAAATTCACGATGATTGAACCACATCAAATTGATTGCTTAATGAAATTAACTAACGTCAAGTAACTCAGTTTCAAACTTTTTTAAAAGTTGTTTAGCAAAAATAGGAGAAAAACTTTTGCGAGACAAATTTGATTTTGTTCTTTTAAGTTTAATACCGAGAGACGTTAAATTGTAGTAAATAAGACGTACTGTCTATATATATTTCAACATTTCAACTTTTCTTTTCCCTTACAAACAACGTTTTCCAATTTCTTCCATTTTGTTTAGAGTAATAGGATTTTTGGGGCTTTCATAAGTAATTTCAAAATTTCCCGCCAGGAAATCTCCTAATTGGAGGATAATATTTATCAAAGTTTTCCAAATTGGCGTTTTCTAACGCTAACATTTCTTGAGCTAGAAACTTTGGTTGAGGCCAGTCGTTGAAATAAGTCGTATAAGAGAATTGCGTTTCTGGATGGATTGTCGTAGTTGATAAATTTTTGTTTCTTTCAAATTTCTCTTGGAACTATAATTCACGCTTTTATCGTTGCTGGGAATTTTGGAGGTTTATAGTCAAACAGAAATGGTAATTCGAAAAGGAATCACAAGATGTCAGTCAATGATGTCTTAGCGGAAATGGTGCGCATCATCTGGGATGTTCTACTTAAAATACATTTTCTGATAAAATAGTTTTCTTCTGCCTTGTTCAGAAGCTTAGCCATAGTTCACAACTGAAGGTATCCTCACCGAAAAGAAGTTCGGTCTTGACTAGAACTTTGAACGAGGGCAAAAAGTCCGAACCAAAAATTTGACTTGAGCAGAGTAACAGCCTGAACACCAAACCTCAAATCTCATTCTCAAACTTCCGTTCATGAGATAACTCGTATTTCAGCACAAGCACAACCCAGACTCATACAGGTTCTAAGTTTTTCGATTCCCCGATACCTTAACTTGTATAAAACTACTCTTGTCCGCTGTCTGTCTGCCTTTAGTACCCGATTCCCACGCGTCTTCATACCAATGTTGATAACACCTAGATTTATAAATGCAAAATATCTTGAGGCGTTATTTACTTGTCCTCGGTTCCTCGATCCTGCCTCCAACTTCTTTTAATTGCTTCTGAGGAATTTCTTTTGCGGTTTATCGGTTTTTATAATTAAACTTTTTTCTTTGAAACTTTCAAATTCTACTATTAAATTTTTTTTCCTCAAATCCAAGACCCAGCTTCTCTCTTTAATAATTTGAAATGGTGAGTATTTCATGAGGAAGGAAATTAATTAGAGATAAAAAGACCTGAAGGACGGTCTCGTACCTTCATCAAAAACTGAAAATTGATTTACCTTGTTTTACGTGGGTTTGTTGTGTCTTTGTTTTTAAGGTAAAAGCAAAGAGAAAAAAGAAAGAAAACAAGAAGAAGAAAAACTAAAATTAATCGTTCTGTCCGTTATTCGCCTAATTAACAACATTTCATTCTTCTACCTAAATCTGTCCATTTGTTTTAAATCGAATTTTTCATCATTGAGTAATGCCAAGAATTTCTGGTGGTGGTCAGTTTCTACTTTTTCGTCCAACTCTCTTTTCCAAGTCGGTTTACAAAAAATTCAAAATGGTTTCCTTACAAAAGGGCTTCACAACCTTTTTGCACTTGCTAGCACACTAAATTTATAGCCGGTCACTGTTATAACATGGTGCAAAGGCAGAAAGGTAGAAGGGAGTAGAGAAGTAACGCTATGGGAAGCGTGTGTATGGAGTCAAGTGGTTTATGTTTCTTGAGGCATCGTTGGTCGTGTGGCTCGTCAAGAAGGGATAATGCAAAGGATGGACCATCTGAACCGGCGAATAAATAGACCAGAAACTATAACTAATACTGGACACCTAGTGTTAGAAATTTATTTCTTTCATCCGAGGTTAATCTTTGCTAACTCTGTTGTTTGTTCAAACCACTTGCCACCGTCGCACAAGTGTAAGACGGCGAGTGTGTGGGAAATGTAGATTCGGACGGGAGAGAAATTAATTAATTTCTAATGTGTGGGAATCGATTTTAAGGAGAAACTTGGAGATCCGTTCTCTGCGTTCGTAACAACTACTCACAACTCGTAAATCCCGTTGTAAAATGTTCAAAAATGAAATTCACGCGAGCGTTAAATTAAGATAAATTTGTAAAAGCTCTTTAAAACTTTTATTCCTCTAATTATTAACTTTAAAATGAAAGTCTCTATTGTTTATCATATACGATATAAACATATTGTGGTTGTAAGTATAATAAATAGTATCTAACATTAGAAGTGACTAAAGATGAAACTAACAGCTGAGTGTTTGAAGATGTGACAACCGATAGTTTCAGGTAATTCTTCAGCTCTTACAGTAGTCATGTAAACTGAGAAGTTTATTTTTACAGGTAAACTATAATAGATTTAACATCATAACTCTACCTATTGACATCACCAAGGTCACCACCACTTGGTGTGACTACTTCGCCGTTTGCGCACATTTATCGCTAACACAACTATTTGCAAGTACTACTTTCCAGGCATAGAATAACAGGAAAAAGAAACTATTCCTACAAAGAGCGCCGCACATACTAAACGTACAGTAAAAAGAAACTGCAATTTTGTGTCTCAAGTTTGCGCTATACAACATTGTGAGCAAGGCGCCACCAGAAAAAGCATAGTACGATTTTTACTGTAGTCCGGTGGCGCAACATACAAAATCTGCGCCGTTCTCAACGTGTTAAACTACAGCTGTTATTTCCACTATAATTTTAAATGACCAATGGTATTCCAGCTGTAAGACTTGAGAAACCCTTATTATCAACCCTTATTGACGTAAATCACCTTTTCCTAAAGACTTTCGTAAGATCTGCAAATGTTAACTAGTTTCCAAACTGTTCAAAATCCGAACTGTTGAAACAGAGGTTTTGTGTTTTCGTTGCAGTTCAGTTCGACGTTCATTAAGATTGAACGTTCGGTTCATAAAGATCCGCTGACGTGGAAGGAAGGATTTATATTGTTATTGATATGAAATTTCTGGGATCTTCTCATCGAATCGTCGAACGGAACTTCGGGTGGATAAACAAAACATCTTTTGTCTTTGGTTGAGCTTTTGTAAGTCACTGTCTGGTTCTTCATCTGATTCCCGTTTGGCATTCTTCCTGTTTTGACACTACAGGGTGTTTCTACTACTGTCTTCAACTTACACATGATCTAAGTGTGGAATGATCCACTTTTTTGTGGAAAGTGGAAGAGAGGAATTAGAGTTTAAGCTTCACACCCCCACACCTACACTGTAAACACTGCAACGGACAGTTAGTGAGCGTGACTGGAAGTTTGTGTCGGAGATGAACTTTGGAATTAATGGAGATCCCGTAGAAGGACAAAGAAAAGGAAATCACTCACGTGGAGGATTCGAAGGAGGAAGAGAAGGTCCAAATCCCAACGGAAGAGTAGGTTACTGAGGCTGTGGGCATCCCGTAAGGATTTGACCGACATTAGAAAAGTTAAAAATAAAATTTCTGCTGAATTATATTATATTTATAATATTATATTTTTAAGTGGAGACATTATTAACAAGAATCAGGTATCAAATCAGGTTTTTATTTAGTTCCAACTTGGGTTTGGTTTTCGACGTCGTAGGTGACACAGTCGAAGTCCATTTCGTAGAAAGTGTATCCCATGTATTTGCCTTCCATGGTGAGACACCATCTGATCTTGCCGTTTTCGACAGTGGTGCTGTGGTATCTGGAGCAAACGATGACTCCGGGGTATCTTCTCCAGGGTTGACATACACCTTTGGGGTCTTTACCTGCAACAGACAGAAAGGTCTTCTTGAGTAACTGATTCGAATCCGCACAACCTCAATAATATCTTGCTGTTGTTCTAAATCATTCCTCCGATCAAGTAGTCACCAGAAGTCGAAGGGGGTGGAAACCTCCGCCCCCGCAAATTGGAAAGTAGAGTAATAAAAAGAAAATCGACGAACATTGTTTTCCTTTTCCCTCGACAATTCGCCATTTTATTTTATTTGCGGTTGTAAAAGAAAGCCATGTTGTAAAAAATAAATTTTTCAATATCTATTTCTTGAAAGCATAAGGTTGGCTGGGAGGGCAGCAGGGTGGGCAAGGAGCTGGAATGATGAGAGGGGAAATTATTATTTATATAAACAGACGATTGCGACAGCTTGGATTATATTCAGCCAAGTTTGGAAGCAAAATCAAGATTTAACGATTGCGAAAGACGATTTTTTGTTGTCTGTATATACTGATTTGTAGACTATTAATATTAATGTTTAAAACCGGGAGTGGTTTCCAAAAAAAACTGTTTCTCGCATAGGATTCCTGTTTGAATATGTTAGCGTTTGGACGATTTTTGGCAAACTATATTTAAGGATTTGGTTTTGATGCTAAGCCATTCCGGTCTCTAATCGATTTAATGGATCGAACAGTAAGAATTTTTGACTTCGAGGGATTCAAGACCAATTCTGTCTTGAATTATCACCTAGGAGAGAAAGGTCATTGCTTAAAAGTGATGGGGGGGAATTTTTCTGTATAAAGTGTTACTTATATCTGATTTAATACATAAGTTCTAGAGGTCAACATGTAATTCAATAAAATGGTCCTATTAATATTAGGTTTACCGTAAAATTTTGTCCGTTTTTAGAATAATATGAAAGTATAAATATATAATACCTTGAATATTTTTTTGCGAATAATATAATTGCCATCATTATCTATGACTTATTTGTAATGGCAATGTCCGATTTTGTCAAAGAAGGGTTTTGCACTAACATGAACTTAACAGTATCGTCATTGACTAAAGATGGCCACCCGGAGACTGGCTCATCAAAAAGGTTAAAACCGTCTAGTTGAAATTTCTCGAAACATTTGTATAAGTTTTATCAGAAACTGTACCTTAACACAAACGTCAATCTTTTAGTTTGTATCATATGTATTATAGGCAATATCTAGGTATAAATGTATAATATATTCGAATCATAAAAAACGACCCTCACTTAGTCGGTATTATAAAACGTTTTCTTGAGTGTAAGAAAATTAGTGACGTTTGCTTTAAAGAGGCAACATGGTATCAGCATAACCTGGGAAGGACTTGAATATCCTAAAAATTGTTAAATCCATGTATAAATTTATATTTATAAAACTAGATAGCTACTACAATATGTTTTATAGTAATTTTGAACTTCTATTATTTGTTCTAAAGTTACCCTTTACTCAGTTTTACTTAGCTGAGTTCTTTAGCATGAGAAACTTCAAGGAAAGGAATATTGATAGTGATTTGTTCGTGACTTAACATATACAGTCTTGTTGGCTTAACTAAAAACTTTGTATAACATATTTCTTTTTTTTGTTTCCAGTTCTAATTTCTCTTCGGATGATTAAGTCATTCAGTTGAGGTTTGCGAAGACCATTACTTTAGTGAGGAAGTAGATTATTGACTGTACATACTAACTTTGGAGGGTTTTAGCGGTCTAAGTTTCCAGAGTGGTTTGTATTCGCTACTTGCTACATTAAAAAGGGAGAAGAATTAAGAGCTTATTATATAAGCAATAATGTGAGAGCAGCTTTCAAGTAGAAAGGTGTTCGCTTATTCCTGTATCACCAGTATAAAGTGGGAAAAGCAGAATAGGACTAAAACCTCTTAAAAGTTTAGTGCAAACAGTTGATAGTACTACAAAACGAGAGCGATATTTGGTGTGTATGTTTTGGGTAAAGGACTTAGATAAGGATTTACTACAGGAAACCTGATTTTAAGGATAGGTCCTACAGAAAATCGTATGCTCTACCGTTTGGAGAGCACTAGAATTTTTGACGAGTAGATAATCTGGTAAGGAAGGTGACATAGACTGGTGATTGTAGTTGATTTTGGATGTGCGATTATGGTGTAAACAGTTAACTAGGAACCAGGAGCTAAGATCAGCCTTTTTGGACACACTTCTCACTAAGATGAGATTCAGTGCTGTAGGAACACCTCACGGGAGGATTGGAGGTGAAGGGAATTCATAAAAAGTTTGATGGAAGGGAGGTAAATTCTTCAAAGGCAAATCAAATCTCACACATCCTAATTCAGTGGTGACAACCGTAACGGGTCCTAAACGTAACTCAAAGACAAGGCACACCTGAATGGCGTTGGAATCGACGCTCGTGCCATGAAAAATAGCGCAGACGTATAGACCCACCGTTTGGGGGATTTGAGCGCAAAGTTCCCTCGGATTCGAATCTAAAAAATCAAATCCCGGCCTTGAACGCTTTTTTAAAATGTGAGCCTAGAACAGTGATTGAAATACGTACCAGCTGGAGCCACTTGGTTGGCGGTTTGGTCGTCGAAGTTGAAGCTGTACCTGACCAATTTGTTTCTGGTTTTACCATCGGGGACCTTGAATGAAGCACAACCTTCTTCTCCTTTGCCTTCGATGCTGAATTTGGCGCAGCACGAACATTCTTGTTTCTCGCATTTGCATCTGTCTTGGCTGACTTTAGTGTTTTTCCTGAGCTGCTTCAAGGTTTTTGAATCTGAAACAGAATTAAAGTAACTTAGAAATTAATTATCAACGAATTGGTCTATATTGTTTTTTCCTTTTTTCTTGCTGCAAACTATATTTTATAAACTACCCGGTAAGTGTGATAAATATTTCGTAATTTATAGCATTTACAAA
The DNA here is from genome assembly GCA_016920875.1 of Columbicola columbae. NCBI lineage: Eukaryota > Metazoa > Arthropoda > Insecta > Psocodea > Philopteridae > Columbicola > Columbicola columbae. The sequence continues at coordinate 2,153,801 of JADMLL010000001.1, read as the reverse complement.
ACTTAGTTGCTGATTATGAATAAGCGCGAGAAATTATACATATTTGCCCGATTAATCACATTTACCGTGACATATTTACCATCATCAAGAATGGATCTTCTTTTTCTAATATGAAAAATAAAAAAAATTTTACCCGACACCGATGCTAAACTGACCGTCTCTGACCAACAGATACACAGACAAGTCAACACAATAGGCAAGAAGACTAGTCCATTTGATGAAACCATTCTCTCCGGTTTCTGTTTTACGTTTAATGTCAGCAATAGACTTTTCAGGTATTAATATACCAAATCCTTCGCATACAGGCAATTACTCGCCGGAAACAGGGGGTGGAAACCGTTTGACATTGTTTTCGTTTTGGGTCAATTGCACAAAACCTCATTTCTAATAATTTTTAACAATTACCTATCGGGAATTTGGGTCATTGGGTCGGTTTATGATTTCGTCCTTTTATTTTCCCTCGAAAGCTAAAGAAAAATTATGGGAGTGGTGGTGCCTACTTTGGGGAGATATGGGGGCGGTTGGGGGTTTGTTGGACTTTGGCCAATTACTAAACAAAGTATTTATGAGGGTTTGCTGGAAGGACTGGCTCCGAAAGAACTCCAAAAGAAGGAGTTAAGTTAGTCGAAGGATATTCCAAGTTGTGAGTATGTCTTCTATCTCGACGTTTTTTATGTAATGAACTTTCATAATTTCTATAATTATCATAATTGATGACCTTGTAATTTTCCGCTTGTTTTACTTTTGTCCGTTTTTATTTTCATTTGGGATATCCCTAGTGCCGGACCTTGACGTATTTAGTTCCTTCCGGCTTGTTCATAATGTTTCTTGGGCAACGGTAATTGTATCTGTCGTGAGAAGGTAACAACTTCTTTAGCCATCAAAAGTGATTAGTCTATTTGATAGTTTTTGACTTCATCCGGTTTTCCTTCAAATAGCTCGCGTATACACAGGTTTTAACAACAAAAGATGTTTTGGAGTTGACCCAGAAGACGGGTTTAAATGAAAATTGACCCAGAAGAGGTGTGGACGGACATCCAAGACATATTCACCTTTATTTTCTTTTTGATATTGCAGTATATTCAGAGTATATCCGAGAGGAAGGAAGAGCTTTAATATACATTTTTCTCTAGTTAATTGCTTCCAGTCTTTAAGTTGGACACGACAAGAGATTTTTATTCTGAAGACAGACAAGCATGTTGATCCCAAAAATTGGTTACAGGATATATCAGAACGGCAGTAAGTTAAGAGTATAATACGAAGAAGAATAGGAAAAGGAGAGCGAAGGAAACAAAGTTGTTAAGAAAAAGAATATAATAATAATACTGATGATCATTAAAAATTAAGAGGAGAATAGTAATAGTTATAACTAAACTCATGTTTCTCTAGTATAGTTGTAATTGAGTTTTAATTCCGTTTTTCATCCTTTTTGGGTATAACAGAGTGCTGTAAGAGAATTTGAACTTGCGACTATAACTTCTTAGTCTGGCACTTAACCACTAAACCACAGACCTTCCACTACAGATTTGATAAGAACAAAAGTGTAAACCAAATAAGAAAAAAATAAAAATAAAACGACAGCAAAAAAAGTTTAAAAGAGAAACTGATTTCCAAAGAAAATAAAAATAACTTCCAAGTAAGAGCTACGGGATCAAAGTTTGAGGAAAACCTTTGAGAATTGAACAGAAGTAGTTTGTTTAACATCCGCTTTGGGTTTCAAAGATAAACTTTATCCGCGAACGTTTAGTCAACAAAAATCCTTTGATCTGGTCAATTTTGACTGTTGACGAAAAAAGGTCATCCGGTAAAAAAAAGTAAGGAGGACGAGGAGGAGGGGGAGGAAGAGGAGGAAAAGCTCGGGTTTAGATTTCAGTTTTAAAATTTCCTGTTGTCGGGGTGGAAAACAGCTTCGGCGACTTTCGGTGTCAGGTCAACAAACTTTATTGATTTCTATTGTTATTTGAAATTGATTTATCCGGCTTAAACTCTCATCATAAATGAACTTTTTATTTATTAATTCCGACTCGGAAAATAGTTTTCTGTACAAGAAAAAAAACAGCACCAATGGCAGTTTGGTATTAAATAGGTGTAAAAGCGAACAAGTTCGAACTAGTCATTTACCTAGCACATACTGAACGACAATTCTAACAACACGTTTTGAAAATTAAAATATTTGAGCTTTAATGCCGTTCTTCTAGGACCTAAGGCATCGTGGAGAAGGTCTGTGGAACAGGAGGCGAACGGGAAGTCCTGGGGAGAGCTGAAGGCACTCGCTCAAAACAGGGTACGTTGGCGAAACTTCGTTGAGGCCCTATGCTCTGAGAAAGCGCGAAAGGAATAAGACAAGACAAGACAATGCCGTTCTTCACCCTTTTTGGGTATAACAGTATAATATAAGAGGAAAATTTGAATTCGCGAATATAACTTATTAGTGTGGTACCTAACCACTACAGCACAGACCTCCCCCTAAAATTGAAACAAATCTATATCTAAGTCTAAAACATTTTAATAAACTATTAGCAGAAAACCGCATTTTAATACACCTGTCAAAAACACGGGACTCAGTATAAAAAAGGAATGCAGTCATACAGTCATCCGTAAATTTAGTGTTATTCAGATAACTCTAACTCAGTGATATCGAATAATTAACTCGAATATCGTCTCAAATACTTAACAACAAGAAAATTGGACGAATTTCGAAAGCTGTTGTCTAGCCGCATTAACGTGGTTTCGTGTTAAAATTAGGTGAACCGTGTAAAATAAAATTGCCCCTAATAATTCGTTTTGACTGCTTTATAACTATGCTTAGTATACTTACACACAATTTTGTGTCTCTTTAGTGTTAAGAATCGCGTAAATTTGTTCTGATTACCCATTTCTAGGTACTGGGGGGTCTGTGGTGTAGTGGTTACGTGCCAGACTAAGAAGTTATAATCGCGATTTAAAATCCTCCACCTGTATCTTGTATTATATCCAAAAGGAAAAAACGGGATTAAAAGTCGACTGTATACATATTTTTCTAAGCTTTTCTACAATTTGTAAAATTTGGAAAAGTAAAAATTTCTCGCTGTAACGAGGCAGGTTTAATTATTTTCTTGGGCAAAGTCTTTTGATTAGATTACAGAAATTTTTAAATATTCAATATTTAGCTGTCTCAAAATGTTCATGCGGAATTTGTTGTAAGGAGAGGAAAACGGTTTTGGAAATGTTTCCCCCTCGCGTCTGTGACCCTCACTCGGTACCGCGTGCGCGAAATTTTTAAATTTCGAAAAAATTTCTTCTCAAAAAAATTTTTGTTTTAAGAGGGATTCGTGCGAGGAAATTCTTTTTCGAATTTGAAAGAAATTCAAAAGAAAAAAGAGGAGAAAAAATTTTTTTGTTACTTTCTAATACTGATAAATTGTAGAATTTGGCCTCGAAACTTTTGTCACTCGATTTGCGTTTTAACAGTTGAAGAAAGAAAAAATTGTTCAGACTTTTTTTTTTCTTCCTTCTTCTTCTTCTTTAATCTGACTTTTCAAACTCGTCTGCATAATTCGATCCCTGAACTTGTTACGACGTCATTTTTCATTTTTCTCCCTCTCTTTCTTTCTTTCTCTTTCTGTCTCTCTCTATTTCCCCTCCCTCTCCCCCCTTTCCTCCTATTTTTTAGCTTTCCCAAACTTTGTATAATGATTTTTTTTTTAATTTTTCGTCTCCAACAAACCATTTTGAAAGTGCACTGCGGATTATCAGTTTGTATAATAAATAGGATGAGAAAAAAAAGAAGAGTAAAAAGAGGCTCCAGAAATCCCCGATGGAAGACGGGAAAAAAAGAGGAAAAAAAAACAGAAAAGTTTGGGCGACGTCTTGTCTCGTCTTCCATTGGTTGCAAATCACATGACTCCGGCCTCTCTCCCGTTTTCCCAAGCTCTCTTTCTCTCTTCTTTCTTTATATATATATTCTCTTTCGCCAAGGATACGGGTTTTTGTGCGTCATGGTAATTTCAAAGTTCTCTGAAATCTAAATTTCTGCGAAATTTTCAAGATAGCTCATCAAAATTGGATTTGAGTGAGGGAAGAATGGACCACACTTATAGCAGAACGTGGTGGAGAAGTCCAATGAATCGGGTAGTCAGCTGTGGGAACAGGACTACTTTATTTTCGTAAATAATGCACACACGTGGAGAACACTTTCTCATATCGTACACAATCGATTGAATGATTTTTTGTCATAAAAAGAAATAAAACAGAAGCTCAATCATACTCGGTTGATTTGGTGGTTCGTTCGCGAAAAAAGTCTCTAACTCAAAGAATTAATATTAGTCTTACATATAAGAAACTATGTTTCCAAGAATCGCAGTTTGTGTGCTTGGGAGGATGAAAGTGCATACAGGAGAAGATCAACTTTGAACAACAGCATTCATCGAACACGGTTCTTACACAAAAGCTCTTCTCGTCAGTGTGACCTCTCAATTTTTACCATCCCCTTTCGGGCTTTGAGATTTAAATTTTACAATTAACTTAATTTCCTTGATTTTCGTGGAAATTTTCCCGAGTCTCCAGCCCCCTTCACCGCTCTCTGTTCTAAAATATGGAAATTGTAACCGGAGGAACGAATCTAGAAGACATTTAGAAAAGGAGAAATTAACGATGGGATTTCATAATAATTCGCATTCAGGTCATCTCGAGGGGGCTGTAAAATTTAAGCTCCGTGCCTGTAAGCCCAGTCGTTTTGGTTTAGCTGTGCCTTTGCCAAGTGGACAACCCTGAGAACCCAAAAATATTTTTTTTTCCTTTCTTCCTCTCTAAGATGTTATCATTTAAAATGGAAACAGTTTTGGAGTCCCGCCAGTCTTTTCCAAGTTCCGGGAGAAGATGAACTAGAAAATCGTGGCTTAAAAATCACATAGGTTTAACTTTGAAGTGTTTGTAGAGAGATAGAAGAGGGTAAAAATTTTGACTCCTTAGAATTTTTTTCAGGTCATCCACGCGTCAACCTTTTATCTCAATCAGATATTTGTGTCATACACAGTCGTCTTTGTCGGGAGGTTTGTGGTTAAGTGTTCAAAGCCCGTGACCAGAGAAGTAACTTTTCGACCCCCCTCTCACACCCAAGAGTGTATTTCGGGATTAAAACATAGCCAGTGAGTTCTGGACGGACAGCAAATTGACGACAAAACTCCCAAAAAATTCGTTTTTATCCCCGCGAGAACAAGTCATTATAATATTTGATAACCGAGGAAAAGACATGTCATTAATCGATACACGAATCTATATATATCGATATACACATATACGCCATATATATTAGCCGTCCATTAATCAACTTCCTCGATGATGAGAGGCTATCGAATTCAATCGAGCGGTTATGGTAATGGGTAATATACATAAAAATAATCGTTTGATAACTGTGGGCTCCGAAATTATTTCAAAGATTGATTGTTACACGTCAAAGAACCTCTCGTCCTACATCTTACAAAAACCAGAAGAGAGAGTGAGTGAGAGAGACAGAGAAGTGTTTAACACGTATCCAAGGAAGAAGATCAACAACAACAACAACGACAACAAAAAATTTATTTGTTTTACAAAATGTATTTGGAATCCTTTCAGGTCGAAAAAAAGAGAGGAGGCCCCCATGCTCACGTTTGTGCTCACTTGTTTAAAAAGCATTCCTCAAAGAGGCCGGACCGTGACGGTAGCTCTCCGGTTTCCCGCTTCGGGGGTGGTAGGAGTGGGGTCGGGGGAGGCCCACTTTTAAACCAGAAAAACTGAGAAAAAAGTTTTCGGTGGTTTGTCACTCTCCAAAAACACTTCTCTACTCTCCCAGGTTACCTGGGTACCTCATCTCGTATAATTTCTAATTTTTTTTCTTTTTAGACGCGTCCTTTTAATAAAGATGAAGCCGAAATGAACTTATTGAAAAATCATGAAATAAATTTTTTTTCGAGCGGCCCCCTTTGCCTGAGTCGAGGGATTTATGTCGAGATGACACGCAAAGCGCTTCCATGTGTTGTCTGACTCCCTGGACTGGTGGCCTTCTTTCCCGATTGTTAATTATAATAATTAATCATAATAATTGCAACGGTTGTAATTACAACAATTAAATTAGTGTTAAAAGTTTTCGGTGTATTCCCTCGGGTGTTATTCCCTTGAATAATGGCGTGTGTGTTCGCTCAACTGTTTTCCGAGAGAGAGAGTGTGTAGTCGGGGAGAACGGGGAACGGGGACAGGCGTTCTCTTGTCCCATATTTATCGGTTTGACGTTTTCCGAGGCGAGGAATTAATTTGAACGATTTTTCACACCGGATTCGCATTCTCTCATATTTTGCCAACTAGTCAGTTGAATTAGGACTGCGGTATGCACCGGGAGATCGTAAAGTTGGCAAAACTGACGACTTGGCAAAGGTGAGCACGACCCCAGACCAGGCTCTCTCTCGTTCCAAACTTTTCACCGAGTGTGATATTAGTTCAAATTTTAGACTTATTAAGTTTGAAAACCTTGATTTTTGCCAAAAATTTCCCTCCAGCTTTTGGTTTTGGAAGAAGTTTTGGTTACTGGCACCCATGAATTTTGTTCGAAACGTTTCGTCACCATTTTGCGGAGTTTTCACCTAATTTTCTAACGTCTCTATTTTTAATGAATAAATGTGACCCAAATTGGTTTGCGCAGTGTCTTGAGATTTTCCTTTCCATCTTGGCTCACTCCCTCCCCCCTCTAACCTCTCCTTCCTCCCAATCTCTTTCCTCTCACCATCACGAATCGTTAAAGAACCGAATTTTCACGATTCCTGAGAGGAAAGCAAAGAACCAAAACCGTTTTCTATTTACTTTTCATTAATACTTTCTCAGTTAAGTGCTGACCTTAAATTGTTCCACCTCAGAGGAGAGAGAAAGAGGGAAGAAAGAGAGAGAGAGAGATCTTACTTTCTTTTGCAAATCCTTGGAAGTGAAATATAAATTTTGCTGATGTCCTTTTTCCTCTGCACGGGAAAAATTCTGACACGCAAAATTTTCTTTTCTGCTGTACGAATGTCGGAAGAAGGTTACAGAGGGATGAAAAGGCTGAAAAAGGTGTTGTGGTGGTAGAAGCGCAGTCGTTTCGTGGTTTCTTACAAAAATTAAATTTTCACGTAATAAGGTTGCGAACCGACAGAAGCCCGTCCCGGGAAAATTGTTCTCACGAAAGTAATATTGTTATATATATAGTTTGCCTTTTTCCGAACATTCTTGTTTCGTCTGTTTTAGTCAGAATTTTTGAGGGGTAGTTGCTCAAATTTGCAAAAAAAAAATTGACACTGTATAACAATCAACACACTCAGTGTTCTGTTGAAGCATGTTTCAATTTTAAAAAAATCTCAAACTAGTTGAGCAGTTAAAAACTGTTTTCTGTTACTACCGAATACTCATTCGTGTGTTGTGCGACCAGGACCATTCCGGGGCAGTCTAAAAACCCAGGGTTACTGGTTCGGGTCACAAATCCCTCGCATTAACGACATCCTGTCAATTTGAGGACAAAATTCTTCACCATCCTCGACTTATATTCGCCGAAAATACAGCCCGATTCTCGTGATGTAATTTCCTTTAGCACGAAGCAAGGCACCTGCAGGTATGAAGTCCTCCCCTTTGGCCTCTCAGTGGCACCTAATTCTTTCCAAAGAATGATGGGTCTGGCTTCCTTAGACCTGCTACCCTCTACGTGTTTCTGATCCTGGTCGCAAAGCACGTGAAAAACTGAGAATGCTTTATTTAAAACTGGGCTCGCACATTATATAACTCCAAAACCGCATAAAACAGACCTCGAAGTACAAATCCTAATTTTTAATTTCTTTACAATCATTATTTATAATAAGTAAGTTTGTTTTTATTCAATCCTGATATATAATAAAATTTTAAGGCTTAATTAACTTAATATTGAACAGTTGATCGCAGCGTAATCATAGTCACAGCCTTGTACAAATCAGTATTGATGATATCCTAAACCGACGTCTTCCGTGCAACTTTACATCTTGTGACATAATCATCTAGTCTCATCTGCAGGGCTATTTCATAAGAACTCTACCAATTGTTAGTGACGTGTCAAAATCAACTTCATCAACAGGATGATTGAAAGCTGGCGGACAAGAATGGCGGTATCCGGTTCCCGAAACAAGGAAGAGAAAAAACTAATTTCGTGTATCGGATATAGAAATCGATTTTAATTATGTATTTTTGAGTATAAAAAAAAATTAATTTTCAAAAACTCAAAACTCCGATCGGGGCCGAACGAGATGGAATTAGCATTTAAGATGAGTTTGAAAGTTATGGGGAAGGGCGGGTGGAGGATGAGGAAGGAAAGGATCAAGTTTCGCAAGGGAAGGATATGACCACACAACCAAAAAACAGGGAACTCAAAAAAATCGCTGTTAATTTTTTCTCAGATCTTGTTTTCAGAGAAAGGGTTGGAGGATGGAAGACAAAAAAAGGAAATTAAAAAGGATCCCTACAGTTTTGGTGGAAAGATAACATCTTCGAAGGAGAAAAATCTTAAGTTGTAATTCTTCTTTACAGGGCGCTAATGTCAAAATGATGTTTCATTTTTATTTTTTTTGGGGAGGGGGTATTCCTCCGTCTCTTCCACATTCCTCTCTCTTAATTTCTGTTTTGTTCTCTCTCTTTCTCTCCGTTTCTTTTAATCAATACAACTTCATCTGGGAGTAAGTAATTAACGTCAATTTGAAGCTCCGCGTTTGTTCTTTCTTTGTTCCTTCTCTGACACCTGTGTTTGGAAATTTTCTTCAGACACAAAAAATATTATTGTAAGGTATCTTATTAAATAAATTTTCTGATTATATGTATACAGTTCTTCCACGCGTCACGACATTATTTACAACGAGGCCGAGGTAATGGTACCGCCTACGGACTAGCCTCCAACTGCCAAACTGCTCATATTCTCATTGTTTTCTTAATTGTTTCTTAGGTCCAATCTCCTTTGATTTTGTTTTAAACTCAAATTATCGGAAAATTTCTTAGATTCGTAGGTTTTTGAGTTGTTTTTTTTGCGGCTGTTACTTTTAAAATCAGTTAGTGATATTAGAATTTTTGTATGTCGCCCTTATTCACTTAATGAGTCCCTCACTGGATGAAAGTTTGGTTTCGACTATTTAGGAAATGAATTCTCTCAGAAAGTGTGTAAATTTTATGCAATGGTTTTGACAGTCAAGTGTGCAGTACTTATGAAACTAATACTCCACGGCAGTATGCATTATCTATGAAATGTATTCTCCTATAAAGTGAAATTGTTTCGACTAGAGGTCTGACTTCGATTTGTACCAGAATGTGTGCAATATATATGAAATGATTTCGTCAGTCATAACCAAACCTCGTTCCACTGAGGATGTTTTTAGCTAAAAAAAAGCTGCTCGTTAGGCAGCGTAATAACCCAACAATAACATTACTAAAAACGACCGTTAAAACGGAGAAGACTTCTGGAAGAGCTGAAAACTGAGGAAATACAAGTACTTCCAAGGATCCTGGCTCCAATCAAGTAAAACCGGAAGTGTAGGCGAAGATATAACGCTGAGCTATGTGCTCACCTCCCCAGGATCTCAGTTGTCACGAGGAAAAAAAAACAAGACCGATGTGGTTCCTAGAAACCGAAATAAATCTTGAAGAACTAGAAATCACACCGCTAGACCTCAGTCAGGGAAACAAAATGCAAAACAAACTAAAACCTCAGGGGTTCCTTCCTAAATCCAAATTAAAAACAGAGACCGGTTCGAGGAAAGTAAGAGGGAACACAGTAAAAAAAAAGAAGTATTGTAAGAAGTAAAAAGAAGAAGCTGGAAGGAACTGCTGAACAAAAAAAAATTAAGCGAAGGGTGGACCTATACAGCAAAATCGGTTTGAAGAACTGATATAAAAGATTCGTACGATTCCCACGCATCTTCAATTTTTTTTTGTCGTCATCAGGTTACCTAATGATAAAACCCAAATTGATATTTAAATTACGAAAATTGAGTTTTCGAAAATATAATTTTACATCGAACAAGAGCCGAGGTTCGATAAAGTGAAAAATCAAGTTGACTCTCCATTAATTTATATGCAAACAAATCGATTAGTTATTTGTTTATTTTAACTGGAACGAAAAATTTTTCATAGCCATAATAATTAGGCGCGTCTTTTCGTTTTTGTCTGAAACGGTACCTGGTTCCCCGGCTACCATCAAGTTGTATTTACTTAATTTAATTTCAAAAACAAAAAAAAAATTCTAAACCACATGATTCCTTCGAAATAATTCTTTTGGTTCGTTCTCTTTCTGGAGTCTTTGTGTTTTGAAAGGTATTTCTGTGTTATTTCTGAAAGAAACAGGTTTCATCCAAGACTAACTCTAATTACAAGCTAAGTTGTCAGTTTAAAAGTTCTTAACACACATAACTAATAACCCTAATCTAGTGTTAATGATGAAACACTTTTTCGGTCTTTCTGATAAACCCTTTCACAGCCACAAAAAATCTTCCAATGAATAATGTGCCTGCATACCGAACGCCGACCCTCCATCACGTTCAACAACTAGACATCTGGAATGTGTTGGTGGTGTAAATGAATTATCCAAGAGGTGTGCAATATTTGTGAAACGTTCTCTCTTAGAAAGTGTGCAACTTTGCTTTGTTAAACTCTGCTGGAATCACATTTTTGGGCGTTTACAAACATGTTGATTCTCTACAGAAGAGAGTTTAGTCTCGACTTTTAGTCAAAACTATTTCTTAAGTAATGCACACTTTGTTAAAGCATTTCTGTTATAAAATATACAGTTGTGGATTAAGGATGGAATGACAATTTAAAAGAAGCCCTAGGAACAAGGAGTCTCAACTGGGAAGACGCCAGGGGTTTAGCCCAAGACAAACTATTGATAGAATTTAGACTCCAGACTGAAAACAGGGTGCACAACAGGAAAAAGGAAGCGTGGTCCAAGGAGAGGAAAAGAGAACACAGTAAGAAGATGACCAAAAGACAAGAAAATTCAGAAGTATTAGAAGTCTTCTAACCTCGACACCGCAAGGTATAAGAGGAAGGAATAAGTAAGTAGGTGAAATAAGGAGATACGGAGAAGAAGCAGCAAGAAGACAGAAGACAGTAGTAATTGGTAAAAGAGGACACAAAGAGAAACATGAAAGAGGAAGTAAAAAGAAAACAGAAACTAAAAACGGAATAGAATGCTGTAGAGAAGTATAACCCTGTCAGAACAGCAGAAAGGAACCGACTAAAATCATAAAATCCAGGTGAGGAGCGAAGGAAAAAGAAACTTAGAGAATAGTAATACAACTACAGCAATAAAGAAGAAAGGTAGAAAGGGAGTAAAAGAATGAGGCTAACACAGCCATCTTATAATCTTCTGAGACGTCAGCGATCTTTTAGTTGGTAGGAGAAGGATGCTGCAAAGGTTGGGTCTGGATCTCTTAACGTCTGTATACTTTTTCCATCATCAGACTTATACACCATCCAAACGGCCTCAACACACCAATCCGGTCACCGCTATCTTATAACTTTTTCCCTACCCTCTCCAGCCAGCTTTATTTTTATATTTTCAAATGGAGAACATTTTTTTTGGGCTTTTTACTTTCAAGTGACTGAGAGAGAGATAGAGAGGGGTAGGAGGTGGTGGAGAAGGTTAAAAAGAAAGAAATTTCTTTATATAAAAAAAACGTTTTAGTTTTTAGGCTTTAATTTCGAGCATAAAAAATTTATGCTTCTTAAGTAAAATTTTATTTTCTCCTGTTTTTTGAAACTTTTGCGAGCTTTTTTTTTTATAGCTCTTTCTCCACCGTGCTCATTGTCACCCTTGTCACTTTTAATAGTCTTGAGTGAGGCCGAAAATTCAAACAACTTCTTGAGCGACTGTTGTTATACAGACTCTTCAGACCCGAAGACTTCAGACAAGTATTTTGGTTTGAACAGATGGGTCAATCAAGAAACGAATGAATGTGAAACTTTTTGAGAGTATAAGCTGTCATATAACTAAATAATTCCTTTTTCAGGGTCTTTAGAAGCCTTACTATTTGTTCATGCCGCCCCAAATATGAGCGGGACTTGCAGCAGGTTTATGTAGGAAATCCTGCACTTGCAAAGGTCGGATCCTGCATCGTCGCCGACAGAATCCGTTCGGGATTCAACGAGACAAGATCAAGATGCTATGGTGTGATTCTAAAATATATGTTTCGCAGTTAGAAAAAATCTTTCAAAAGTTATTCTTCTTTAGCAACCATTAGAAAGATACAAAGTGGAACAATTATTCTAGAAAGGTACAGACACTATTTCTTTTATCAAATTCCTCTTACACCTTACTGTTAGACTTCTCAATGAGAACCTTATCAGAAACAATTCTTCCTTGGTAGACAGTAAAATTGAATTATTTGGTCTGAATTACTTTTAGAGGACTTTCAGGCTTTGGCGGGAGGTATGTGGTGTGGTGGCTAAGTACTAGACTAAAAAGTTATAGTTGCGAGTTTGAGTCCTCCTCCCGTATCCTTTAATATTATACCCTAAAAAGGGTGAAAACGGGTGTAAAACTCAACTATACCTATTTTCAGGTTTTGGGAGCGAAACAGGAAGACACGGTACCGAAGATGAAGGGTCATCTTGACTCATTTCGTCCCAGGCGACAGTCTCAAGGTTGATCTCAAGCTTATTTATCAATAAATTCTATCATTTATGAAGAGGAAATTAATTCTGTTTTCTTATCCTCGGAGCTACGTTAAGTTTGGAGGAAGTAAAGAAACAAGAATCCAAGAAAGTGTGTTCAGATATTTGATGAGCTTGGGGCTACGAAAATTAAATACTCCTCTCTCTAGGAACAACAAATATCTTGTCTAATGCTACTAAACAAAGCAGAAGGCCCGGGCTTTCTCTCTCTCTCTTTCCTTCTTCCATCAAGCAAATCTTTGCTTTTGCCTTCTCGCATTATTGGTAATTAATTCTCGGAGGAAAAGCTTTTGACGCTTTCTGCTTTTACACCTTCCCAACCCCACCCTCCTCCCATCAGGATTCTCAGGTTGTCTTACAGATATTAATTCCGAACGGATGTTATCGAATGGTCGAATGTGTTTCCCGAGAAATTGAAATCGAGTTACTTTGAAATCGGATTCATTTCACTTTGTGTAAGCAAACTCGCGAAGGGAAATGGAAAATGGGATTTTGGATGGTTTTGGCAATCATGATTTTTTAAGGAGGGATGAACTTAAATATGTCGTAAAACTGCAAAAACCTTAAACTATTCCTGATACTTAAAAGAGATCCTTCTCCCCCCCTTCCTGTGCCTCCCGGAGTCCTCACAAAAACAAAATCTGGATGCAACCAAGTTTTCAATATAGAATTATGGTCACGTGAGACCGCCGACAATGAGTGCTCATCAAATAAATTTCTGTTGAAGTGAAATAAGTCGTTTTAATAAAAATTTTTTCTCAAAGCGAGAGGGACAAGAGAAAGCCGAATCAAAGTTTTGTGTGGAAATGACGCGAATAATTAAATCTAGGTACAGAATAAGGAGAAGAATGAATTCCTTGGTCGGTTTGGCTTTGAATCCTTCTAATACCTCACTCAAGACTTGTCAGATAGAATAACAAGTAAACATTGGTTGTAAAATTAAAAGAAAAAAAATCAAAAACCTCAACATTAGGGAGATAAGATCTGAACCACATTAACGAATCTCTCTGATGACTTTTTTCTTATTCTGGTCCAGGTTGACCTTCTTTCACAAACAAAAGACGATCGAGGAAGAGGATCCAGAAAATGTCACTGGGGTGACTTTAAAAAAATTTTTTTTCTCCTGAGATTTTCTATTTTCTCAAGTATGTTTTAAAAATTTCAAAAAGTGTTCATCGGACGGGATGAGATCCGTTGAAGATGGGGGAAGGTAAAAATCCCAAGCCAAGCTCTCTTGTTTTTCTTCGATCAATATGGTAACGTGAGGTCTTTCTTTGATCTAGTTTTGTCTTCGTCAATTTATGGTAAACCCTAATTCCTTGTCTATACACTTTCCGGATGATGATGAAGGTCATTCTGAACTCTGAACAATAGGCAGTTAATCTTCAGTAATAGTTCCTTATTGTTTTGACGAGGATCCGAGTCAATCATTCTCTTAAATTTTTTAAATCATCGACACAAAGCCTCGTGGCCTTGTGACAGTATAATTTGACTCGCCCAGTAACTAAGAGAGTGACCGCTCTAAACACCGAGTGTTAAGATTAACTCTTATCTAGCCTTCGTGGAAGTAAGGTGACCCAATGTCATATTCAACGAAGAAGCTCCAGAAGGCACCAGAAGCCCTTGAAAACACAAATGAGGGGGAGAAAATGGAGATGAATCGGGCACACTCTTGGCTGAGGACAGGGTCAGATCCCAAAACAAGCCCTCCACTGGAATCCCTAAGGAAACCGAAGAAGATGGAAACCAAGGAAGACGTGGAGGCGAACAGGCGAAGAGGAGATGCCTGCAGCAGGAATAACTTGGGCTGCAGAAAAAACAACCCTCAATGTTCCAAGTTCAACAAGTTCCATGGCGGACCCTTACAGACACCCTATGCACTACAGAGGTGTAAAACGACTTATTTCAACTGTCACAGTCGTGATCCAACACTAAATTAAACACTTAAGCATTATAGTGGTTTACTACAAACCGCGTAAAAAAAGTCAAGATGAGGGAATACTTCGAAAAACGCATCAAACGTCTCGCAAGCGATGAGTTTAATGGTGTTTATGAATAATCCCCGGAAGTTATACTTATGCGCCAGATTTATCACTTTTACCGTGACGCCATTTCTGTCCACCTGGTATATATCATACCCAGAAACGGAATATAAGTAAATAATTAAAATGGATAATACCACATTGAAATTTAAAAACTAACAAAAAAAAACCAAAACTTTTAATGAGGGAGACAAACTCTGGGGAAAAATAAATAAAATTTATTTATTATTTCCCTTTCTTGAATGATTAAAATCACTCGAAAGACTCACCGGGTGCAAACATAACAACAACGTTTATTATTTTACTTATTTATTTTATTTATTCTTTTAAAAATTTCTTCATGATTTCATTTAGTTTTTAGGGTTTGAATAATAAAATTCACAGTTTTCGGGTCTCCGAAAATGTTTTTATTTTTGGGAAAGGTGTAGAGAGAAGTTAGACGCCTGGGGAGAAGAGTTAGAAGCAATATAAACACAATGGATTTGTATTCAGCTGGAGCTTTCTTTGTGAGGATCGTCCCCAAACACATAATGGCGTCAATTTTGTTCATAAATTTTTAAAAAATCCTGTCGTCTGAGACTTTTTCTGCAGGAGTGGGAGTGAGGGGGGAATATTATAATAAGAATAAGTGGTTGTGGTACTGTAGATGAATTTTTTATTTTGAGGAAAAGAAATGAGACCATAATGGCGATTATTTTTTTTACGAGCTAATAATACACTAGTGTGACAGTAAAGTTTTTAAGTTTTTCAGATAGTACGAGGCCTTGGATTGAAGTGATAGTTTAAAACGGGGGCATCACCACTTCGGCCCTCAAATAATATAGTTATAACCTGTAGCCAGGTTTTTCTCTGTTGTTGTTTCGCAAAGCTGCCGAATTAAGTAGAAGCTAGGGAAAGTGACTAAAACTGAGTGATTGATATTCTTTTGACGATCCCAACAGTCAGAACTAGTCAACAGTCTTTAAGAGAGTTCCATAAAAATCGTTTCTCTAAGTATTCAAATAATAATACTAATTTTAATAAAATTATGACAGTTCGTCATGATATATAACGATCTCTTGAAAAATCCACGAGACTGGTTTCATATGAACTCTTCCTCATTGTTTCGAGGAGCCTTCTCCAAAATAGTGATCGCCATGATGATCTCCATCGTAGAAGAAGATATAGTGTAGATAATTTTACAAACAAACCGGTCAGTTGTGAGATTTTCTCGGCTGTTACCATCAGTGTTGGTAGCATTAAACTTCGGGCTATCACGCTGCTCAAGTAATATTTTTGATTAGATAAGAGCTAACACTTTTCCAAGATGATTGGGAAGGTTAGTGAAAAGTAATTCTTTTCTTTAAAATAATAGTTTGACGTAAGCGGAATTAAACAGTTTAACATTACTAACATCAGGGACGAATATTATCAAAAAATTCAGAGACGTATACGAATTGAAACCAAATATTATAAATAAAATGGCCGTAAGTATAAATTATAAATTTTTCAGTCTGAAATTCAAATGTTCCGTCATAATACAATTAAAAAACAAATCGGTGGGGGCAGATGTTGCGATGACAAAATCGTCTTTTCCGAGGCGAATTATTTAAGTGCGTTTCTCTGTTCGTCGCATGCTGGGTTCAGCGTCCCTTCTCTCTACCCCTCCCACCCCTGCCCTGGTCCTCTCCCACATTTCCCGTTTCCACTCGTTTCTTCCCAAAATCTCATCGAAATTGTTAATTAATGAGTGAATTCGCTCGGGGACACATTTTCCCAGCCACTTCCCTAAGCACTTAATAAGTGTTAAGTATCCGTTTTTTCTTTTCTGTAGCTTACTTTCTAGCCGAAAAAGTCAAATAGATGTTTTTGTTTTGTAACCGAATTTCGGAAGTGGATGAGAATAGTTATAGTTGTAGTTGAGCTTCGATCCCTTTTTTTTTACCCTTTTTGGGTACAACAGTATACGGGAAGAGGATTGGAACTCGGGACTATAACTTCTTAGTCCGACACTTAACCCAAAACTACCTTAGACTTGTACACAACCATAGGAACAGAAAGCATTTAAATTTTGATTTTGTCATTCCTGGGATTCATTTTTTTGCAGGAGATGAGGGAAGCTGGAGGAAGAGGAGGGGAGTAAGAGAAGCGCGAAGGCCAGACCTTGTTTCCTACTTGACAATCACTAAAAACTGAATTTAATGGGCCGAAAATACAAATAGAAATCCTGAGTCTGGAACAGAATTGGAATTTTCCAGTCAATGGTAAAAATAACACGAATGACTGAAAGAGAATTTTTTTGTGTGTGGATACAACTTAGTTGCGAGAGACTTGTTGTGCACTTTCGGTCTGTCTGTCTGTCTATCTATCTGTCTCCTTTCATGTTAATTACGCTCAAGAAAAATATTTTTCTTTCTCTCTCCATTATTTTTCACCTCTCTTTCTCTGAAAACTGAAGAGACGAGAGAAAACATTTGGGAATTTGGCATGGCTAGAAGACACTTGACTGGCAGAGGAGGGAAGGGAAGGAAGAATGGGTGGTTGGAGGGTGGAACAGGTCTTTAAGTAAAAAAAGTTAGTTACAGATTCGATTGTTTGGTTCAGTGGTTTCTCACATTTCTCCCGTTCACCGTGTGACGCGGGAATAAGTCACTTTCAACTTTTATTTTTAAATTGAGACAATCGAGAAGTGTTTTTCCGGAGGAATTTTCCAACATGATTTTATTCCGCTCCCAATAAATATTCAAAAAAATTCTGAAATGAATTTTACTTATTTCGTCGAAAATCAGTTGTTATGTTTGGTTCAAAAATTTTGTCCCGAATCAGTTCCTAGTTGTTTTTCAATAATTAAGTTTACATTTAAATTCTGCATTTCGATATTTGTGTATTAATAGATTAATATTATAAATTTCATATTCAATGATTATTTGAAATGGTTTTCCCGAGTATGCCTGAAAAACTGTACGAGAAACGAGGATGATTCATGTTAGTATTTACTAAGAACGGATTAGCCCACTGACAGATATGAAGTTCACTTAAAACACTGTGTTTTGTGGGAATTCCAGTATGAAAGGAATGATAAAGAAGGAGTACATATTCTGTCCAAGGTGTTTGATGAAAGTACAGTTTCTCATAAAACTTTCAGAAGATGGTTCGAGAAATTTTGGGTAGACGACTTTGATCTTTCTGATATATCCAACTCTGGGCGACCGTCTTTAAACGGCGACGATACTGTCAACATCATGTTAGAGCAAAACTCTTTTCCGACAACATTAAACATTGGTGATACAAATAAATCATAAATAATGATGGCAATTATATTATTTAATAAAGATTATTAAGACATGATACCATTATATATTATGATGGTAATCACTCTTTCACAGGAAGGAAGTTGGAAGGGGAAATAAAAAAAAATTTGCCTTCACTCTCACTGTTTTCCTTTCTAAACTTAGTTTGGGTTTGTTTACGTTCCAACATTTTCTACTTTTACTTTTCGTTTTCTTCTCACTTTACAAACAGGAAGAAAGGCGTTATTCGAATACAAGACTTCGCTTAGAACAGCTTGAACGGGGGTTGGGGTGGCAAAAAGACTTCATCTCTTATCCGAGGTGTAAGTTGTTCCTGTGGGAAGTTTGAGGGAACTGTTAAGCTTTCGTTGACTTCTGTTGAATGTCGCTTAAGGGTGAGTCACACCGGAGAGGTCTTTGTGGCAACTAAGTGATGCAGTACAAAGATGGTACTCAGCAAATAACAGTCATTATTGTACTGAATTGTGTCCTCAAGTAATATGTTCAAAAATTAAATAAATAAAACAGTTTTGGCTGGAAAATCGTTGGAAAGCGAGTAGCTTACTTGGGAGAATCTCTTGGTATGCGCGAGGGGTGACAGTCAGAAATCTCCTTCCCTTCAATTTAAAAAAAAAAATTCCGTTACTATTCAAATCGTTAGAAATTGAATTATTTAATTTCATAAAAAATCAACGTTGGAAAATGAGGGAAGGAAGAAAGTCGAAAGAGGAAGGACGAAGGTAAGGAGAGTGGCAGAGAGTAAAGGAGGAGGAGGAGGAGGAGGATAGAGAGAAAAGAGAGGTGAAGATGAGTTAGGTCTTAAGAATAGTGAAGAGGCATTTTCGCTTCTCTTTTGTCAGATTTTATTTAAATATTTACTGAAAAGATTTACCATTTTGTTCTTCAGCCGGCTTTCCTTGTAAGGAATGGTAAATTAAGTCGCAGGACCTGGAGTAGAGCTCGGTGATTCGGAATGCGACATCAGTAATCGCGCGGCACGTTTTTCTCAAACTTTTTTCCTCCATTTTCTTTTTGCGAGCGAACATGAGTTCATTTGTCAAATTCTCCGAGAACATGTCGATGCAAATCGAGTTAGAATAAATTTTCTTTTCTGCCAAATTTCGACTCTCTAATTTCTAAAAGACTGATGAGAACTTGAGTTTCCTCAACGAACCATCAAGACTATGATGTAACATATCGGACAGAACTTTCCGGTAGATCTAATATATTATGATCAAGTATATTTTATTAATAATAAACGCAGACTTTGTCTTCAAAGTTTCCGAAATGATTTATTAAGTCATTTATTCACTAAAAATATTTCGAAGTTTAAATTCTCACCGATTCCAACCTCCCGAAACTCCGCTATTCCAGGCAGCGTTTTCAACTACAAAAAATTATTCGGGAATCTTTTTCGTCACATACTGTGTAGGTAGTTGTGAAAAGTATAACTTTATAAATAAATAAAACAGCTCACGGCTTATTTACTAAAAAATTTATACTAGGGGTGACAGCTACTAAACGGATTCAACACGAGTCGTTTCCGTCCAATTAAGCATGATTACCTAGTAGCGATTTTTTGAGAGACATCTTTGCAATTCCGGACAACAGGAAACCACACAACTACGTCCCTTTTCTTTTATATTACCCTTTTTTAAACAACAACAGGAGGGGACTATATAAGAGTAGAAGAAAAATGAGAGAACAAAAGGGATGATGATGATGATGAGGAAGAAAAGGAACGGTTACTCAGAGTAAGGAAGTTTTCCAGAAACACTTCCAGTGGCTCCCTTGTTTGGAAGTCTGTGTCATGAGAAGTTGAGCGGCCGACGAGAGCGCAAGCTCGTTCATACTTCGCGTGGAGCTCACCTCGTCAACACGAACCTCGTTTCCAACCTAAAATCGCGGACTTCTCGATCGTCTCACTAAATCTTAGTTACTTATACTAATTTCTCTTGCTGGGTTTTTATTTGTTTATTTTGAATAGTGACAAAATAATTTCTTTCTTTCGTGGTTTCTGTTTTATCAATCGTGAGAGAATTGTCAGTGTCGGTTGTAAATTCTGTGAGTGTAGTGTCTTTTGAGGATTTTTTAATTCAAAAACTGGGAAGTGATAACGGTTGGCGTAAGTTTCTTTTCTTATCTTAAAAATGGTCCAAGATGTAGTGATCAAAGAGGCTGGCGAATGGAGTTATGATTGTTAGTTTGAGCCCTCTCCCATATCCTGTTATGTATAATGGTGAAAATGGAATGAAAACTCAAAACTAAACTTTTTTTGGAACGGTTCCTCTTATTTTTAATCTTCTTGTCTACCGATTTTTAGGAGAGATACCCATAAACTGGATGATGAAAAGTGTGGTCATCGAATGACTGTATCTTGATAGTGACAGTTGTTTCACCCTTTGAACTCGATAGGTGACTGTAGCTGTTCCTCGAATTCAACTTGCGGTTTGAGGTTGCTTTGGCATAATTTCTTTAAAGCGGGTTCCAAATTTTTTTCACATACTGATTGTTATATAATTTTATATCTCACAATTGTTATGTCTTCAAATTGATTTTTTTCTTTGAAATTAGTTCACAACCACGAACCGGAGGCGACATTTTCGGCAGTATTTCAAACTTGAAAGTCGTGGCAATAGAAATATTTGAGTTTCATAAAATATTGCACACTTTGGTCTGGAATCTATTTCGCGAATATTGCACACTTTGATC
Organism: Columbicola columbae; assembly: GCA_016920875.1. NCBI lineage: Eukaryota > Metazoa > Arthropoda > Insecta > Psocodea > Philopteridae > Columbicola > Columbicola columbae. Next base: position 2,133,118 of record JADMLL010000001.1, on the reverse strand, counting down.
AAAAGTTCGTTTCATAAATAGAAGCAAAAGCTTTCGCGGTTAACTGTCATTTTTTTTAAACAGGAGATTAATCACTCGCTGTTGCTTTAAAAACTTTTATATTTTTTATAAATGTATATTTAACTGTTATAGTTTTAAGCTACGAGTAAGTGATTAATGGTATGATATACAAAGTCTTTAATTAATAGTTCATCCCCATTAAAAATATGAACGGATAATTGGGTTATTTGTTCTTCGAGGATGAACCGGTTGGACTTTGCCTATACAGATTGTCACTGCTACAGTTTTTCCGAAAGTAGCGTACCGGGGATAACACTTACTGTCTTTGTTTTAAAATTTTCACGGTTTATTAATCACCACCTCTAATTTCCTTTGAAGAAGTTGGCTGCCATCGGAAATTGAAGTTTATTTAAATACTAGTTAATTGGGTGAAAGAAGAGAAAGAAGATTCTGCGATTTCTTTTTATCATTTTCTTTCGGCTGTTTTTGAACAGTTAATTGAAATTGAAGTCTGTTTATTGCTTCTGGGAAGCAACTCGGTTTCAGCAAGAGAGAGAGAGAAAGACCTTCACAGTAACATCCTTGAAGAACAAATGAGTTTCTCGACGTAATAAAAAAAAAGAGAGAAGCTGTAAATTTGTCTGGAGGAACGAGGAGGGTGTCACTTGACTAATTTTTAAACGACGGATTTTTCGCGGTCGACTGACAAACTTTCCCCCGCCCTCCGCTCCCCGGTATCATCTTCGTCTTTCCCGACTTTTCCTTTTGAATACTTGAAACTGTTTTCTCTGAGATTTTTTTTGATTTTTGGCTGCATTGCAGACCCGCCGTTTCGCTCTCTCTCCTCCTCTCTCTCCCGTTTCACTTCTTTCTACTTAAAAAATTGGCAGACTTTTTTTATTTCCGTCACAATACAAGCGGAGGAATCGATAGAAATGACTCGGAAAATTTTTTGTTTTGTTTTTGGTGGGTAATGAAATTTTGTTGCAATTTTCCTTTCCCCCCATTTCCCTGGCTCTCTCATATTTGAAAAGAATATAGACAGAAAATTAATTTTTCTGTCAACAAAAATAAATTCGAGGCTAACAGTCTTAATGTCGTAAAAAATTTTTTTTGTATTGTTTCTTTTAATTTAGCAATGCTCACAATGTGGTCTACGGTTGTCGGAATGGTGTTTATAGTTATGCGCATTACTGTTTGATGTTTGAAAACGTGTATATTAAGTTATAGGTACAACATACTTGCGGGAGATCTGTCGTATAGTAGTTTAAGTGCCAGACTAGGGAGTTATAGTCGCAAGTTGAAATCCTCCTTCCGTATCCTGTTATACCCAACAAAGGCTGAAAAACTGGATTAAAACTCAACTATAGCTATAAATGTAGATGTAACATAGTAAAAAAAGAGGAAGGTACACAGAAATAGCTTACCTAGGTACTATTACCATGACACAATTAAATAGTACTTAGGCCAAGTCTTAGGTTTTGGCTCATCCGAAGCTGTTCTCATTTCTAACGGTTAGAACCCTACTGCTAGAACTATTAAACGATGCAGAACAGAGTGAGCTGAAGAAAATGTACGAGAAGGCCCGAACCTAGTTAAACTGGGAACAGGAAAAGAAAAAAAAGAAAAGAAGACTAATGGACCTTCACCTTTTTGGAAGCCTACACTTTGGGTATTTACAGGAAACCCTTCTGGTGCTATACAGACGTGGTGGCCGATATTTGAAGAAAAAGAGATTTATAATTCTAGGTATTATTATGGTCTAAAACAGTCGTTGAAAGGGTATGATAGTGCGTGGACATAATAGATTTTCTTGGTCATCAAGTTTGAAGATGGTATTTGAACTGGTTGTTACGTGGACGGTCATTTGACAAAAGTTTTCGAGAAAAACGTGGAGAAGATGTTGAAAAGATTTGAGGCTGTGGCTTATCGCCTTTTTTTCTCCCATCTTTTCGACCGTTCTCAAAATTTTTATTTTTACGAATCCAACAAAATATCTGAAGAAAAGAGAAATAGTGGTTTTTTATTTGGTAGCTTTCTGCTTAAATCCATTTTCTGGCAAAATTGAAGATTTTTCCTTTTCCTTGAGCGAAACAAATCCCTGAATAAATTCCTGATTTTGATTACACTTGACTGTTAAATCCATTTATTTGTTTAGTGTTTTGGACCGATTTCTTTTATTTGTTTATTTTTTCATTTTGTTTTGTCACGCATTTTACGGTCTGGGGTGCCTACCCACAATGGAATGACTACCTTTAACCCTGATCGTTTGATTCTTGTATCGGGAATGTTTGGTGTTGTCAAAAAATGGTTTATACTCAAACCTGAAGAGTATCGTCGTTGATTGAAGATGGCCACCCAGAGATATGTTCATCAGATGGGTTAAAATCACCTAGTTGAAATTTTTCGAATCATCTTTTGCAAGTTTTTTCAGAAACTGTACCTTCATCAACACCTTGGACAAATTATCCACTTCTTCTGTATAATTTCTTTTTTACTGGAGTTCGTACAAAATACAGCAGCTTGAATGAACTTCAAATCTGTCAATCAGCCAGTCTCTTCTATATTAATACTAATATGAATCATATTCGTTTCAATTCATTTGCTAGGTCAGTATGTATACTGTATAATTAATAAAACCAAAAAAAGGTCAAATGACTTTATGCAAACGTTTTCAAACTTGATGTGACATTATCGTACAGAACTTTCCGGTAGACCTAATACAATATCTCGGAATTTGTTGTATAAAGAAAGGTGTGAACGAAACATTTTTGAAGTGTTTGTTAATCAGTTTTTTGGCTCTTACAACAGCACACGTTGACGCGTCTAAGACTATGATTGACATGTGACAAGACGGATTTCCACGGGCGGGTTTTTCCTCAAACTTATCGGAAAGAAAAAGGTGGGCGAGTTTAATGGGTTTCGCCTTGGGTTCCGAAAACACTTTCCTTTATTGAAAACGGTAATACGGTTGTCTTAACAATTCAAGACTAACTTTAAATCTCCTTTTAAGAGAAGTGTTATTTCCTGATATATCTCTGCCTCTTCGGAGGAAACCCTTTCTCCTCTTCCCTTTTCTTATTAACTTTCTCGATTTTAAATTAATAAAAAGAACTCTTCCCATAGACTTATGTGTCCCGAAAGTATTATTGTTTACCAATTCAATGGCGTTCTATTATTTTGTTTCTAACTCATCAACTCAAATCCTGGTCTGGGTAAGTTTCTTTGGGGGAAACTTTCGTTCGATATCGATTTTAAACATGAAACAAATAACAACAAAAACAACAAAAGGCTTTTCTTCTGTTTTGTTATGAAGATCCAGTCACTCATTTTTTATAAACATGTTTAGTTTTTCTTCGTCAACGTCGTTCGTTAGTTTTTCAGTTTCGTCAACATCTTCATCCTCCGACAGGAAGGAAGCCATTGTTCGGGAAGACGAGGTGGTTGTGGGGCTTAATAGTGAGTTCTACTGAAACTAGCTGGATTTGTGATTATAATCCAGATTTCCATTTTATTAACTTAATAATAAAATAATTGGTACACTTGATTGATTAATTTTTAAAATAACTTTTCGATTTATTTATTTATTTGTTTAAAAGCAAAGAGTTGATACCAATTTCAAGGAATTAGTATGATTAAATGGTCACCCGAAAACTGACTAGACTCTCTTAAGTTGCATCAAACTGTTTCGGTAAAAAAAATGTCGATTGAAATTTCTTCCCATCTTTTGTTTGTAAAGAATGAAAATTGAAAGTAAACATTCTGTGAAGGAGACATGAAAACTTGTATAAAACAAACCAATCTGCGAGGTTAACCCAAAAAAATTACGTATGCTACCTTAAGGGTAAATACAAAAACCATGTGAAGTACTGTAAAGTACATAAGAAGTACATTTACAGATGATATATGGCCACTGATAATGTTTACAGCTTCCACAATTCACGATTCTCAGAAGCCGTTTTTTTTTGTCTTTGTTCTCTTCGAATCGGATATCAGTTCCGGAATTTCCAGTTATTTGGGAACTATCTTAGCCCCCCCCCAAAGTACCCTCCTAGGGGTGTCTCTAAGATACCCTCTGGTATTAAACTGGCTTACTAGAATTTACTCTCAAATTTTTGCTATGATTTCCTGTTGTCTCGGTAACATTCCTTCTATTATAGAAGGTTCGCCTTACTCTTAACTCACTCAGCCCTGTATTTCGCTCAACCTCGATCTTCTTATTTAAGAAGGACTCAGATGACCTATGAAAGCTCAAATTTCATCTTTGTCACCTTCAAACCCATTTTTATCTATGACGTAGGTCTTCTGAAACCCTTGTCGGTAATTCCAAGAGACCTGAATCTCAAAAAAAATTTTTTTAATTCTCGAATGAGTCTGAATTTATAATAATAATAATAAAAAAGGGGTCTTCAGTCAGTTTTTATGACAGTTTTAATTTTTGAAGAGGCGGAAAGAAGGGAAGATGGGGATGGGAAGAGAGAAAAAAGCTTCGAAATGATTTCTTCTCTTCAGAGAAGGTGACACAAATCTAATTCAAAGGTTTTTTTGTCACGGTGGAAAATTTTCCACTCCCGAAAAGTGTGAATCCGTGTTCTATTAATAATTACGGATATACAGAAAATGTACAAGATATAAATATAGATAGAGATATATTACGGATATAAATGTAGGAAAGGTTTCCTTATTTCCCTTTGCAATATATTTGATAAACGTCCGCGATTACGTTTTTGACTTTTTCAAAAAAATTTTTTTTCAATTTTATTTTTGACGAGAAAAAATTTCCCTACCAGTTTTCCAGCAGCGTCAAAAAATGCTAAAAAGGTTCCTTCCCTTTCTCCCAACACTCCTCCTATTTCTCTCTCTCTTCGTTTAAATGTGATGTAAAAACGTTACTGATGCAGCTTTCGGGTTAATCGAACTTTTTTTTGCGACCACCTCCTCTTTGTCCTCCAACAGCATCCCCCCTTCATACACCCTCCTTCCAGAGTTTGAGCGTGAATTCAAGTGAACATCAAACTGGAAGGAGGGAGAGAAATGGTGATTCGGCTCTACATTTCTCTCGTCTCCTGTAATGTAATTCTTTTTTTGATATACAAATTAGCCATTTTTGTGATAATTATTAAAGCTGAACAAAAATTGAGTCCGTCCGTTCGTTTGCTGCTGTTAATAGTCATGATTTTCGAATTTTAGATAAATTCATAGTACTGGAAAATGATGTGGTGGATTATCTGTGACTGCGAAAGCCAAGGCTCTGTATGAGCTGTAGTGCAAAGTAATAATAACAATATACACTAATCCGATTCAATAGCACTACAGCCCTGGTATGCCTTGGCCTTCTACAGAAGTGTCCTCCATTCCGTTCTATTCATTGTACACCTCCTCCAGTTTTGGGTTCAAACCGCTCGGACGCCTTCCCGGACTCGTCTTCCTATCTTAAGTTGAGGCAGCCAACTCATCTGCTTACTTCAGGCTTCTCATTGTCGATGAGGGTGTTCATTCCAACCTCCTGAGCTTGGTGGAGGTGACGATATATCTCTCCTCGAAGAGCTAATAATGTGCACTAATAATCTTATGCGAGAAGTTGTGATGCATTTTCAAAGTGATCTACAATATCAGTTGCGTTGTTCATCGCTGTTCCAGTAAATGTAGTCTATAGTCGAACTCATCACGTTCCCGAGGGGAAATATCAAAAAATTATTTCGAAATCATTAACGCGTTTTAGTCTTTTCACTTCCCATCCGTGAGCCCATCTCCCATTTCTCCTCTCTTTTCCCTTCTGTAATTCGAAAAACAAATTTTCCACGTCAAAAGAAAATTTTCTTTTGAAGATTTTCTCAAACTTTAGCTTTCTGGTTTTTCCAGTTTGTCTCGATTCCTTTAAATTTCCTTCTAAATCTATAATTCCCCATTAAAATTATTTTCAGTTGTTTAATTTAGGTTTACCTAAATCCTATCGGATTTCTTGTTAATTTGATATTTTAAGGGATTTCGGTCAAGAAATGCTATCTACCGCCCTCCCTCACCCTCTCAAAAATTTTTCATTTTTTTAATTGAGACCCCTACTTGTCGGAATAGAAATCCCTCCCAAAAGCTTATAATATGGGAATTCACGAAAGAAAGTTAACTATACCGCTTACTATAGTCTTTTATCTAATTCTCTGAATTTGTCTATTCTTCCCATTCATACTTTACCCCCTTCTACTTATTTTTTCTTTCTTAATTCTTCTCTTTCCCTTTTCCTCTCATTCTCTCTACTTCGCTTTTCTCCTTTTCCTTTTTCTCTTCTCTTTTGCTATCTCACTATTCTCTTCTTCTTTCTTTCTCTGTTTTACTTTTCCATCCGTCTCTTGGGTTACAACGATGGTTCGTATCTAAGATCAAACCCTAACAACTACTTGGTGTCTCAAGTTCGAGACAGGTGGTAGTCAGCGGGGAAGAAAAAACTTCTCTGAATGTTAACCCTTTGTACTCGGGTTTTTTTTTACGCGAACAAACCAGCAACAAAAAATTAAAATTATAGCATATAGATAGTAATAATATATATTATATATAAATACAATATGTATTAAAACAGTTGCAAAACTCTTTCCACAAGGCCGAAATTTGTAACTGCATGCACCTGTACCTAAGCAAATTCAATTATAATCAAAGCAAAAGGTTTCAGGAAATACTGACAGTGTCGTTTTTGACATTGTCCTCTCTCTCTGTTGACTTTTTAAAAGGTTCATCTTTAAAAATTGTTTAGTGTCTCACTTTTCCTTCTTTTTTTCGTCAGCAGAGCGTAAGGATAGTGTAGTCAGTAGGACGTAAGGATAAGTGACAAATTATTAAATATTCAAGAAGTGGTTGATTATTAATGCAGCAGCAAAAAGGTCTTATAACTCAACAGCGGTCAGACTGCAGAGAAGAAGTAAGAGATTTTCATTCGAGGGTAAGAGGATAGAAAGGTAGCTCAAATGTTTTCGACGACCCCGTTTCTCTCGTCCTCCTCTACCTCCTCTTTGGATGACTAGAAACTAATGAATTAATGACAGTTTAAGTGAAAATATTAGTGAGAGACTCGAAAAATGAGTGATCGATGATTCAGAATTTCCATCCGACACAGAATCACGGAGGAGGCTTTCAAATCTCGGGGAGTCAAGTCGAATTCCTTGGGTAAAGTAATCATAAGCGTAACAAATCCTGTTATTCGTTCCACGTGAGGAGGCTCTTGTTTTCCGAGATGGTATGCTGCCTTCGTTTTATTTATTTTATTTTAATAAGTAATATTTATCTTTTGCGTCGGGTTATCGGGATGAGTTAATAATAAGCGGAGCGGTACCTGAGTTTTGTTTTGGTTTCTCTCTCTCTCTTAAAAAGTTGATTACCGATGTAATGTCTGTGACCCAGTGAACATGATGACGCATTAGAACATGTAATTAACTGTCTAGAGGTGCATTTAATTCAGTGCATCACGAAATTCTAACCGATGTTTATGCCCCCGAATTCTTTTGGTTTGACTGTTTCTCCAGTCAAAGTCTGTTGACACTTTTTTTTTAATTTTATTTTTGTTGGGTAGAGACTGCTGAACTATTCAGCGAAACACTTTCATTAGACAAGTCATCAAAAAACATCACGTCCACATCAGTATTTTTACAAAGTTTTAATTTTTAATCAAAAATATAATTTCATACTCAAGTTGTTTTCTACTTTGACTTCCTGTTTTTTAGTTTTTTTGCTGTCTTCTGACGCACTCTAAGTGTTTCTGTGATGCTTTCTAGCCATTTCTTTGTTATTTTATCCTTTGTTTCTGCTTTCTTCTTGTTTCGTCTTTGATCATACAAACTTAACCTGTCGCGATTCCTCTTCTTTCCTTTAAGTTCCCCTCTCCTCCTCCTCCTCCTCTGTATTCCACCTTCCCGTTGATTGTTAATTTGCTCAACCCTTTTCCAATTTCCTCAGAATCTAATTTCGAGATCTTTTCTCTCGATTGCAACGATAACTAAAATAGCTGGAAACCTCTTCTCTTCCTCTCTATCCCTCCTCCTCCACTCTCCACCTTTCCCCGAGTCGTCTTTCCATTTAAATGACATTAATCACGAATTTTAGTTCTGTTTAATGTGATTTGCATAAATGTAACTCGCAACCAAAAGATGTATGGTAATTTTCCATAATTCTAGGATGAGGAGGAGGAAGGGACGAAGACGAGGAGGAGGAGAGGAATTCAACATCAAGCGAATAATGAATTGCGACGAAGAGATTTAAACGAGATTAGGTTATTTCGGATAGAAAGCTATCGAGAAATGATTAATTGAAGAATTTGATTTATTTTTAAGGTTTTGTATGGCTAACCTGAAACTCGGGGAAGAAGGAAAGGGGGAAATTTTGAAGGAAATCGTTAAAATAATAAAAAACTCGAAAACTTTGGTTTTGTTTCCGCGTCATTTTTTGGTTCGACTTAAAACTTGTACGCTAACATTCGAAATTGTTACTCTCTCTCTTTCTCTCGAAGGTTTTCGTGATAATTGAAGTCTCTCTTTTGAACTTTTTTTAAGTACAATTTGACATTGTCGTGCACATTTCAATAATAAAATTTTTTTTTATTGTTACTTGTCATCAAACCGAGAAATTATTACTTTGAGACCATAATTGTCAAAATTACAAGATTGTCGCAGAGATTTAGTTGTCGAGTTTGCTTATTCAAGTTCGTTGTGCTTATTTATACGAACTGAGGAAACACCTAAAGTCTAAACTGTTGCTCAGGAAAACTAAGATCCTCCTGCACAAAGTGCTAGTGAGGCCAGTTTTAATGTGTGATTCGGAGACCTAGACACTTACGAAAGACGCCTCAAAATTTTCGAGAAAAACCTTTAGCCTCACTAGGGAAGGTGACTCCTGGAGAAGAAGGACCAATCACGAGGTGTACGAGCTCTTTGAGGAGAAAGATATCATCACCTCCCTTAAGCTCAGGAGGTTGGAATGGAGGAACCTCGTCATAATAGTCAAAGACACGTTCATCCACAAGATCTTTAATGGGAAGCCCGAAAGAAGCAGACGAGTAGGCCGCTCCAATTTAAGATGGAAGATGGCGTCCGGGAAGACATTCAAGGCGAGACTGGAGGAGATGAGCAATGAATAGGGCGAAATATAGAACACTTCTGCAGAAGGCCAAGGCCCACACAGGACTGTAGCGCTAATGATGATGATAATAGGTGAAAAATTTTAAATGTAGATAATCCTTGCGGAGACTGAGCTGAGTAAATGTAATGAAAACCCAAAAGGAGGCCAATGCTTAGGGAATGATTTAGCAATCAGCTCAGATCTCGGTTAGGTTTTTTGTTTTTTGAGTCAGTTCGTAGCAAGAGAAGCTTTTTTTAATACTCGTATGGAGTCAGAGGGAATGTGTTTCTTTTAAGAGAAGAAAAGTTTTTGGAAATTTTTTCTTAATCTCTGCCAATTCCTGCAGGAGCAATTCACCGTCTGTTGCGAAAAAAAAGAAAATACTCCAAGTCGAATAAAAAAGAAAAATATGGCTTCCACCTAATTCCGAATTTATGACGTCGTAATCCAATATGGAGAGAGAAATTATACGAAAAAAAACGGTTTTTGGAAAACTTTAATGTAGAAAACGTTACAAAACGGTTTCCCGTAGTACAAAGGAGAAAAGAAAAAACTGCGTGAAGTTATGTAGATAATGTCAAAATCAATTCCTTTTGCAAACTCTCGAAACTTTTTCTCCTTTCCTCTCCTTTTTTTTATTATCAAATGAACAACAAAAGTCTTTCCCCGAGAGAAATTTCTCTTTTCTTCCTCCCTGTGCCACCACCACCACCTCCACTTAAATTCCCTTCTTTATCTCTGTACTAGAGAAAAGTGAATTTGGCACACAAACATTGGACTTGCCAATTCGATAAGTCGAAGAATTTTGTTCTCTCTCTTTAGTATCACCGATTCGAATTCAATTTCTTGGCTGTTGGATTTGGTGACGGTCTTCACTTCGCCCGAAGGCCACATCGGGTGGCGTTCTTGTAAGCTAAGTCGATAGAATCAAAACAAAATTTTTACCAGAAATTTGTATATACAATATGTAGGTTTTTGTTCTGTTTTCATAAGCGGTCGTCTGGTTTTCTTCAGCGACGAAACATTAAAAGAAAAAAGCCGCGAGAAAGCTTTGTTTAATGATCCGAAAAGGGTCGTAAATGGAAAAGCAAGAGGAAAAACAGGACCGCGGGGGAGGTGTAATGGTAACGAAACAGAGAAAGAGAGAGAGAATAAAAAAAGAAAGAAGAAGAATATTTTATTAATCCGAAAACGTTTCCAAAAGCAAACCGAAAGATCAAGTGAGTTCTTCGGATACAAAACGCAAGACAATTACTGTTGACAGAAAAGCTGAAGAGTTGATTAACCGAAGAGGAAGAGTAACATCGAGATGTAAAACAACTCTTGTAAGCACATCTCGACTTACTTCTCGCCTTGTTTTAGACAATTGTGTTCATGGGAAAACCGCCACCTTCCTTTCCTCTTTTCTATTTTCTACCTTTTCCTTCCTTTTCATTCTTTCTTGCTTTCCGCCATTTTCCCTTTACACTATCATTTCCTTCAGGCACATCCTTCACTTTTACTATTTTTTTTCAAGGGACTCCCTCCCCAATGCAAAATTGAGTTCTGAGGAACTCAGTCAGTGCTTTTTGGTACGTCATCAGGAATGACTGCAGGTGCAGATCTATGCGCTGACTGGTGGGCACCTGGAGTGCCTACTTTCTCAACAAAACGATGATGACTCTACTTCTGAAACAAGGAAACTACGACAACGAAAATTCACCGAAAAGAACCGCAAAACAGTTTTAATTCTTCCCACTTCATTTATTCACATTATATTATACTCTATCATATATTGCAAATCTACAAGCTAGATGAAGGAGTCGTTTGGTAGCTTGTGTTACAGCCGATTCCAAGCTATAAAGACCCCTATAGCACATAATACCATCAGCATGGAATCAGGTCAGAGCCCACAGAACGAGTTCTCATTTGGGAGGAGAGAGAGAAGGAAGGGGAAGAGAGCTTGGTCCAAGAATCTCTTAGATATATATAAATAAAAAAGAAGAAGAAAACAAAAGATAAAAAAATGTCTTCCAGAAATCAGATGTGAAAACTCCATTTAAATTTTGACTTGAAACGTGACAGGAATTTTCTGGTTGTTTTGGCATCGAGGACATGGGAGGAGGCAATGGAGAGAAGGGGGGTCACGGTCGTGAAAAATAAGGCAAACACTCGGTTTTATACGTCTATTACCTTGTTCAACTCTAGACGCAAGTCCAAAGCGAGGAAATTTATGTCGCGCCTGAGTTTCCGCCGTAAAAAGCCAATTTGGTGCTTGTCGTTGTTGTTGTTGTTGTTGTAGAATAATTTTTGTGACATCGATAGATTGAGACGGGATTGGTCAACAGTGATTTTTTGAGGCATTTTCGGTTTTGTTTTAGAAAGCTCGCATCGGTCTTGTCTTGTCTTTGTATTATATTTATTATATTATATTTTATTATATCTGTATATTATATTATATTATATTATCAATATCATTTAGTGATTTGTTATCTTTTACATTTTCGAAAGTTTTCTTTCCCGATTCGAATTCAAGAAACCATTTCGGCGTACTTCCGGTTATTTTTCATTTAGACGTCTTTCGCATACAACAAAAACTTTGTCTTGGACCGCTTCTGTCTCTTTGTTGTTTTATTTACAGCAGGAAAGAAAACAAAAAAGGTTTTGCTAAGCGTATACGACTTTGAATTCTGGGTTCAAAGAAGAAAATTGTTCAGTCTATTTAGACACACACACAAGACTGTACATGTACAAGTTATTAACTTAACTACTGTATCTATTAATTTGTTGGCAAATTTGCTGTTTATCGCTATTTTTTTGTAATATCTCAATTATTTACTGATCTGACACTGTCCTGTTCCTTAGATCAAAAACCCCTTTTAAGCCATATCAACTATTGCCTCGTTTAGAGACAGGTGGCAGTTAGCGAACGTTATAAGAAATAAACCAAACAAACCGCGTAAAAAAAGTCACACCATCACCTGGAATTATATGTTCCTTTACTTTATCAATTTATGGTATATCGTTTATATATTTACAATACGTAGGTACTTATTTACTTATGGGCGAATTCGGTATATACTTTTATAATCACTCGTTTATTTACTGGTCTGTTTATATATTTAATTAGTTTATTAATTATTGATGAATTTAAGTTATTATGTTACGTAGGCGGCAGTGTATATTTTATTTCTCTATTTATATAAGCTGATGTACGGTTTCTTGTTATATCTGCCCATTGGTGGGTATTGATTGATCGTTTTCTATATTACGTAGCCAGCTATTTTATAATTACTTTTATAGAAGGAAAATATACATGCAGGAGGAATTTGTAACTCCCGAAATAGATACACAATTAGAAAAATATTAAATATTAATAGATTATTTGCAAACTGGTTACATATTCCGCATTGTTTTGCTCATCAGTTATCTTAAAATCTGAGTCAAAACAGCTTTGGAATCCAAAATGGCTGAGAGATGGATAAAAATTTACTCAGACTTCTAATCTCAAAATTCTCTCTCTTTTATTAATATTTAAAAACTCCAGATATTCGTTAAAAACATCCTGTATTCTCAGAAAAACTGTTTTTGTTCAAAAAGAAAGTTGCTTATTTTAAGAACGAACCTTTCCAGGCCCCTACCCTCCCCCCACACCCCGTAAGATATTTAGGAAAAGAGAAAAAACTATCAGATAAAAAACATTCGGAAACGGAGAAGAGTTTCTCTCTCTCTCTCTCTTTCTAATTAGTCAACTCCTCAACGCTCGCTGTAATTACGACGCAACTTTTTAATTTTGATTGCATAATTTTAATTAGACATTTCTTTCCTTTTCCCGGATTTTTCATGGCTGGTTTTCATTACGGATTTCCGAGTCGAAAAAATAAAGATAACGGGTTTCCCATCCCATTCCCACTCGTTCCCGGCTCAATCCCGGAAGGATAAGAGAGGGTGAGTAAGCCGAAGAGGAGGAAAGGGTGGCTTGTGGATTCAGTTTCGTTTTATTTATTTTGTTTTTTTGGTTATTTCTTATAGATTTTGCCAATGAATAGACTGGGTGTGGGATGATTCGAACCAGATAGCAAAGAAATCAGATTTCTATCTGAGAACGACAACTTTGACTGCTGTTCAGAATATGTATCACTACAAACTACAAGCCAAAATACTTACACCAACATTATGGACCCAATTTCATTTAAAACCAATCCGTCTGGCAACTCTCTACAACGAAATTTCTTTCATCCGGAACAGAATCGGTTTCGAAACGAATGTTTTTATATTAATGATTTATCATGATTTATATTATTTCTAAAAAAAAAGATTTGAGAGAGGGGATGAATTGTGAATGTTTAAACGCCGATAAATTACGACTTTCGAGGTGAAAATTTCAGCCCTTTTATCGTATTCGAAGTTCTACGCACAAAAATGTTTTTTTTTATTTTAAAATGAAAAATTTAATTTTCAACAACCTTCCCGTCGTGAATTATTGTTAATCTAAAGACCTAATTTCTAGCATGTCGACTTAAATAGTCGTTCTTTCATCTAGTCATTGGTGGGGGCCCAATTGTCCTTCAGAATGCGTTTGATTGAAATAAGCACGTGTCAGACTTAAAATATTTACCGAAACGAGCTTTTACTGTGATCAAACCCATTGTTATGTATGTCAGTGAAGCATAGACCCTAACTACCCATGAAAACAGCTGTTGGACCGATAGGCAAGGAAAGTCTTCAGGAAGATCTACGGCCCGTACAAAAACACGATGTCTGGCGTTTCCTAATCAATTCGGGAATTCAGGAGTTATTTAAGAACGCCCCACTGTCTAAGGAGGTAAGGAGAACTTGCTTGAGGTGGGCTTGACATCTAATCAGGATGGAACCGGAGAAAATACCGGTCCAGACATTCACGAAAAAAACCCTGGGCAAAGCGACAACCTGACAGATCGAAAAGAAACCTGGAGGACCGTTGTAGTAGTGGACAGCCGTGATTGCGAAGACTCTTAGTGAGCTGTAGTGTCAAATAAAAGGAAAATTTTGCGTACAGTTATTATTCGATTTGGTGGACCAATCGCGACTTACCTAGTAATGACAGAAATAATCTAATGGAAAAGTCAAAACAAAAATATTTTCGTGAAGTTCATACAACCGTTTATTCTCAAAATTTATTTCATTAATATTGCACACTTTCTAAGAGAATCCAATTCAGGGTGAACACTACCACAATGTGACGTCATTTTGGCGTCACCATTTGCGAGGCTTCCACTTTCCCTTCTCTCATTAGTTTTGTTTATCTTATAAGGTAACTGATTTAACCCGTATGCGGTTTCTATAAGGTTCTCCCAACTTCTCTGTAAACTGTAATCCTCAAATAAATAAAAGTATCTAGTGAAGTTGTTCATTTCCCAACCGAAAGAAGAGGAAGAGGCGAAGAAGGAGGAGAAGGAACCTCTTTACTCATCTCATTAAAAACAAGAAAACAAACACGCACAAGATAAAGAAAAAAAGAAAAAGACCAGAAGAGGAAGAAGTAGAAGAAGAAGAAGACCCAGAGAAGATGGAGTAGAAACGAAGGAAGAATTTATCTCGAAAGAAAAACAAGAAGTGCGCCCGTTGAGACTTTTTAAAACTTCAAAAATTTTTCTTCTCTTAAATTTTTTCCCCCGTGATTCTCTCAACTTGCTTACGCGCAAGAAAACTTTATTATTAATTTTAAGTTTTTAATTTTTTAAGAAGTTAACGTACGGGGTGAGGGGGCCATAAGGGGCTAAAATCCGGAGATGTAAAATTAAACGTCAAAACGACGACATTTCTTACGATTAAAAAATAAAATAAAAATATTAAGATGTTACTTTCACATTTTTATTTTATTTTATTCGTCTTCGTCTTTTCTCAAATACCCGTTTTTTCTTTTCAAAGAGTATTATTCAAAGTATTAGTGTAATAACGAATCGTTTCGTGACACGGAGTGTTAGCCAGGTTCGCTTTTTAGGTATTTCGGTGAACTGGCGGACTCATCCTCTGACGCGAATGGGTTTTAACACTTATTTCTCTTCCGTCTTTGTTGGAAATGTTATTTTTCATCAAAATTTGTTTTTATCTTTAACCAAAAAGTTTATTCAATCGTTAGTGATGTTAGTTTCTTGGCTCAAGTCATACGTTTGTCTGAAGTCGAGTGTTATCACCTGTTTTGACCTAAACCTTCATTCACTGTTAAAAGCCTGGGAACTTCGTTCTCGATTCCCCGAAAATTTGTTTATGAAATGAATCCCCAAAAGTGTGCAATACTTATGAAATAAATACTTCAAGACAATGTGCAGTATTTTGAAACGGTTACGACTTCGGACGGCTCTTCTTTAGATGGAAAAGAAAGCTCAACGTCTGGGTGAGTTGGAAAAAAGTGTGCAATATTTATGAAACGAGTATATTTATGAGAGTATTTATGAAATGAATTCCTCTGGAATGTGTTCAGTATTTTTGAAATCGAATTTTATTAAAGTTAAAGCCCTCAGACGAGGGCTCAGGTTTTAGTATTGTTGATTTGTTGATTATTACTGCAACAGTTTGCCTTTAACTTCTTCAGCTACAACTTAATTTTTTGGTTTTGACTGGAATCAGGCTACAAACTAACCACACTAACACAGGAAAAGATTACCGCGATAATTTCAAAACTCATCATAGTTACTGTGGTTTAGAAAAGACTTGACTGTATGGTTCTACCCTCAGTTGGTATTATGCCAAAAGATAAAGATTGTGTTGCTCTTACTCGAGTACTCTGTTATACAGTTAAAGGTTACGACTCATAACCTTGGAATGATATAGTTAGAACCTTGAGATTAGGATTTGTAATAGTCTTTAATCTTTTCAGGTTTTGATAAATTATCCCAGGGCGGCAGAGTTGGGGCTGTGAGGGTGTGAAATTCCATTTTTTTGTTATTTGTTTTTTCTCTTCTCTCTCTCTCTCTCTTGCATTTCTACCTTTCCAGAATTTTCAAAAGCCATTTGTTTTGTCGACTCTAAAGAAAGTCAAATTACATCTACATAACTTTAACGGGGAAATTATAAAGTCTTAACGTTCGATTAAATTAAATTTTGGGGGCGAGGGAAGTTTCCATTGAGAAGAGCTGTAGGTTAGCTTTTCCCAAAAAGTTATTCTCCCCAAAAACAAATTTATGTACAGAATGATTAAACTTATAATTGAATTTCTGACATTTTCAAATTTTGTTTTTAAGTTGAAGAAAAGATTTTTGAGGATGGTGGATTTTTGAGAAAATCTTTTTTTTTATCTTGTTTTCTTTCATCCCTTCATACCCACCCCCTTCCACTTCTTTCTTTTTCATGTTTCCTTCCTCTCGTGGACAAAACATTCTTTCTACTTCTAACACGGGAAAAGTTTTGATTCTGAATTTGTGCTTCTCTGTTGTTATTTTTATTTCTTTTCAATTTCGGTTTACAGAGTAACAGAATTGTGCCGGTCACGTAATATGTGTTCCTATTGGGCCTTGAATATTTCGATCGTATACCTCCAATATACGATTCCAACCTTTTACCAAATTTCCAACAGCCCTCGAGGAGGAAAGAGGCGTTTATTGCTTATATTGCACCTTAGAATCTTTTTATATTATTATTTAAACTTTTATGGTTTATCCAACACTAAACTAAAAACCTAAGTATTTTAATTGTTTGAAATCTGCGTAAAAAAGTCTACATTCACTACAAATAACGTAAAAAAGCCTAGGTTACCAAAAATCGCGTTAAAAAAAGACTGGCTTTCCTACGAAACACGTTAATCAAAATCTACAACAAACCGCGTAAAAAAAAACCAGAACGAAAACGGATTTTTCCAATGAAAGATTACTCCAAAAAACGCACTAAACGTTTGGCAAGTGCTGAATGTAGTGTTGTTAATGAGTAATCAGAATTTGTATACATTCGCCCGATTTATCACTTATACCGTGGCGCACATTAGTTTTAACTTAAAAATAAATCATTTGGCACAATTTCAACGTTGAATAGTATAATAGGATAAGTCCCTAATAACTTCTCAATCATCGAAAGTTGCACAAGCCTGTACCAGAAAACACCACAGTAAACAAAACGGAAATAATAGGCCTATTATTTTATAATATTCCAAGAGATTTGTGGTGTAGTGGCCCAAGTGCCAGACTAAGAAGTCATAGTGGCGAGTTCAAATCATCCTTCCGTATTCTAATGTACCCAAAACGGGGTGAAAAACGGGATTAAATCTCAACTACAAACTATATAATATTCTTTGAGGGGTTCGGTACTATTTGACCCATGAGGCAGTACCAGTTTACGGTGTTGGATTGGAAACCGCTGCTGTCGAACAAAATAATGTCAGTTTGTTTCTATCAAGAAAGGAATATATAGCCTACGACCAGTGCTGTCCTACCTCTCCTCCTCTTTTTTCACGTGGAAGGAAATTTTTCAATTCGTTTTTATATAAAATGTATTTTTTAAATGGCGAATACTGATTACGCGGTAAGCCATGAATATAAATAAATAAATAAATAAATAAATGAATAAAAATATCAAATTCCGACTACTTTTCCCCCTCGCGTTCTCACGACATTGAAGGAGGTTAAGAAAAAATGGAGGAGATTTTTTTTCTACAATCTCTACAAAGAAAACTGGTAATGAAAAACAGTCATAGTTGGTAGACTAATAAATAAATAAATAAATAAATAGAGAAAGAGAGAGAGAGAGAGAGAAACAAACAGAGATTAGAGTTTCAAGCCATGTACTCCAAAGTGTAGACTTATTAGTTACGGTTATTTTATTTCTAACACATAAATCTTGGCTGCTAATGTCAAACGTTTCAGGTATCTTCAGTTCCGTTCCTTCCTCCATGGGAATCGGGATTAACACAAACCTTAAACAACTTCCGCGTTTGATATTGGAGCCTGAAAGAAAATCCTGGAAACCAGGTAGATAGTGATTGTGACAAATTTTTGTGGACAAAATAACTTTTTTTCCTTCTTCTTTCCTAAAATTCTAGTTTGTGAATGATGGATGAACGTCATTAAAGGTCAAGACCGAAATAAAAGCCGAGATTATAATTCTGTTTCTTTTTAATGGAATTCCTTAACACGTACCTGATCACGTATCAGAGGTAAATAAAGCAATAAAAAATGGAATACTCGTCGGTCTGTCTTATAAAACTTCAAATTAATCGAAATGGATTTGACTTCTTAACCGGGGTTTCATAAACCCTGGGACATTATTTCCATTGTGTCCACTGTCCACACGGACGTTTTCCCTTTATTCTCACTGGCGGGAGAACCTGAAGAGATTTATTGCTCAGGTTCGGTAATTTCGGAACGAGGGAATAACTCAGATTCAGTATCACAGGTTTACGATCTCCTTCTCTTTTCTTCTCCTTCTTTACTTCCAATCAATAAGGCTCAATAGAATGTTTTCTGTCTTCTTTCAGATTCTCGCCATACTTGAATCGGATTCCTGTCAACTATTCGGACTCGCACACAGGATGCTAATTTAGAACCGATTTCCGGTAAGCTTATTGCTGTTAATGAGGTTAAACGTCTGTGGCACTTTTGTCAACTATGATGTTTGTGGTCATATTTTGTCAACTACAACGACAGTTGACACCCCCAAGACCCTTTAATATACAGTACGTCTTCAACTTTCGCACGTGATTGGTTCCTGAAAGTGTGCGCAAATATTGAATGGTCAAAAGTACTTTGGATGATTAAAGATTACTAATAAATACTATTATGGCATCTTTCCTATCTTTTTTATTCTATCTTCTATGTATATTATAGATTCTAATAAATACCAGTATAGAATTATAGTATAAAGCACAGCCGCATGGTTTCCTTAATTTTTGTCAGAAAAGTGATGAGTTAAGGTTTGAGAAGAGTTGGAGATTTTATATACTAGCCGGTAAACGTGATAAGTACTCACTAATTTGCCACATTTACCAAGCTTAGTTGGTAACTATGAGTAATACCCGGAAATTATATATACTAACCCGATTTATCTCTTTTACCGTGACATATAAATAAATGTCAAGCCAGGTAGAAGTTAGGAGGAGAAGACTCAGAATTTTCTTGTTGTTAAGACGAAGTATTTAGTTAAATTCGTAAATAATTATGTTGATTATGGTGGGAGAATTTGAAAAATTATCTCAGGGAAGAGACTATTAATTACCGGTGGCAGATTTTCATATTTCAACTCCTCACCACCATCCCCACCACCAATCACCATCATCATTGTTTAATTTTAATCCAGGAAAAAGGAAAAAGTCGACGAGGATGATGAAAGGAAATAAGATCCCAGCCTTTTATATTTTTATCCATTTTGAATAATTATTAAATCCTGTATATAAATATTCTTTCTCTACCTTTCGATACAAATCCACCGATAAATAAATTATGGCAACCGCGATAATTAATTATTTTTGTATTAATTAAATAAAGGGAATCGATTCCGTGCGTGATCTAAGAAGAAAACATTCGTCGGCGAAATAATTAATTTCGTTAATATTTACTCCCTTAATTATTTTAAACTTTGACGCCGGGGTGGGAAACCAAGAGAAGCCCCCTCCGTGCCCGGCCCCTTCAGGATTTTGGAAAGGAAGGCAAAGCGAAGCACGTGCCAAACTGGTGTCGTGCTTTTCTCAGCTCACAATATGCCAGGGAAAATTTCGAAAGTGGCTTTGAGGTATGTGATACAGGTATGATTTCTGAAGTGATGACGTCTTAGTGAAGATTTTTTTTTAACTACCACCTGTCTTTATGCACGAAACATCATGTAGTTGTTCGAACTAGATTTGAGGGGTTAAGTCTGGGAAGCAGACCGGCGTCTTTATGACCTCAGAAACGGATTGGAAGAAGCCAAGGGAAGGCTGGAGTTATGTGAAAGAGGTAAGAAAAGTATTAGGAGAGGAATAAGGATATTTGACTAAGAGAAGCGTGTTTGGGAGTCGAGTGGTTTATACTGTTTAAGATGTCTTTGGTCGAGAGGCTGGGTGAGGTGTGAGGACGCAGAAGGATTAGGAAGGTTCACCAGTCTGGAGGAGTAGTTGCGAGTGAACCTTTCGATTTCCTTCTATACGGAGGTCATTGTGGATTATTTGGTTAGGGACGAACCAAGGGACATTTACAAGGATACGGAGGGTTTGGAAGATAATGAGCCAAACATATTTAATTAGAAAATATAGGAGACTCCATTTGAGTCTGAGAGCCAGCCTGACTCATTTACTCCTTCTTCCTTGTACAGAATACCAAGCTGCTTAGTGGAGGTCGAGACATCATTTCAGGCGCAATCCGAGGGCATCTTTGCAACGGTGCATTCATTATAGTCTTTCTCCGCGACTCAATTACATAAAACATTTTTTTTAGAAATTTTTTTTTCACTCGCTTTGCATTTGTTATTAGAATTTTATTTAAATTTAATATGCGGCCGTTGAAGGTGCCACCCAAATTGAAACCTGGTTCGTGCATCGGGAAACATGGTCGTTCGTTCGTTTTTATTTTATTTATTTATTTCCCCGCAGATGCATGTCGCACAAATAAAAACTCTTTCAAACAAAAGAAAAGTCTTCTCACAGACCTTGTGCCGTGAACACCTAACTGTAAAATTTTTGCGGTAAAGTGCGTAAAAGCTCGTTTTTTTTGTCAAGTTCACTCTGTGAAGTTCAAAGAAAAAATAATTTCATTGGTTCGATTCTATCTGGTGACAATAGTGGGTGGAGTTTCGTATAAAGTTAACGGTTTTTTTTGTTTATATTTAATTTTTCGGCCGTTCGAACAGGGCCGCAGGTGGTATTCTCTTTGTTTATTTCGTTTTATGTACTTCATCTTATTTTAATTTACTCTTACTGCTTTAATATTCTTACTATTGCTCTTTATTCTATTCACTGTCTCTCATACCTCCAGTAAATTATTGTTTCCTCCCTCATGGAGACAATAGAAGCAATGGACTGTTCATCCTCGCCCCCAAACAAGTCTAATGGACGCCGTTCCAAAAAACGACAATCTTCCTCTCCCCCTGCCTTTGAACCTAAGCGTCCTTCCTCCGACTCCATCCTTGTCTCTCCCAGCGACCCATCCTCTCCAAAGGACAATCTCCTTACCACTGCACACCCTCCTTCTTCCTCTACCGAAACCAGTTCACCTACATCCGTTCCTGCCCTATTATCCCGCTCCTTCGAAGTGCAGAATCTGTGCCTCGCTGAACTTCGAAGCTCCAAAATTCCGAAACCAACCAAGAAAATCTTTGGAGAGTCCATCCTGGAACTTTCCCAAATAATTCGGAGCCTTAGTGAGGAGCTTGCGGCCCGTGACAGACGCCTAGTCGAAACTCAAGCTACGCTTACGTCAGTCCTGAAAACCAAACTGGACACGGCTCTTCAGCATCCCTCTTCACCCCGTTCTACTCCCTCTTATGCCTCCGTCGCGAGAAACCCATCTCCCCACACTTCTTCCGCTTCTCCTCCTGCCCTCCCGGTCACCAAAATTGTCATCACTCCCTCCCAATTACCTGGAAAGCCCAACACTCCACTGTCTCCTAAATCCTTTGTAGACCAAATAAATCTTCCTGCCCTCGGGGTGGGGGTCTCCCAGATTCGCCCCATATCCTCAAACAGGCTCCTAATCTCTTGCCCCCAACCTTCTCACGCTTCTAAGCTCGTCGAGGAGGTTCAATCCATGGCCGGCTTGAAGGCATCCCCTCTCAAAAAACACGACCCTACCTTTATGGTGAAAGGTGTCCATTCCTCTACACCTTCCTCCGACCTCCTCAATCTTCTGTACAATCAGAACGAATTCATCTCCTCCACTTACTCCAATTTTTCTGACTTCAAAGAAAACATCCAAATTATCACGTCCTTTAAAAATCGTAACCCGAACCTCCTCAACTACGTTCTTCGTTGCTCCCCCGATCTCTACCCTAGGTTTATAAAGGCTGATCGCCTGTTTCTCGCCCATCAATATGTCCGTGTCAGTGAATATACCCACATAACCAGGTGCTACAAATGCAAAGGCTTTGGGCACACTTCTTCTCGCTGCGTTCAGAATGCTGAATGTTGTTCTTATTGTACAGAAGCCCATCCCAGCAAGAACTGTCCTCACAAGACCGACGAAAAGTCTTGGAAGTGTGTGAATTGTGTTCACCGAAACCGCACTTCTAAGACTTCCTATAATACCAATCATCAGGCTCTTTCGAGTAACTGTCCGGTCTATCAACTCGCGCTAGGACGTAA